>CM053171.1:44367454-44512783 GCA_012977825.3 Pteromalus puparum | reverse complement strand
GGGGGGGGGGGGGGGGGGGGGGGGGGACACGATACATCTCTTTCTCGCTCTCTCATTCTCATCTCTCGACGTCATATATATCCCATGTTGTACAAAGTACCATTTGTCATGTCGTGATGTAGCTCTTGCTTGCTTTCTTTCTTTCTTTCTTTTTTTTTTTGCTAAAAAAATTATATACCATCGATTATAGCTCGATCTATAATATTTACAGATTCGTATATAGACGCGCTCACTCTCATATGTATAAATATACATCGTACAAAAAAAAAATTATAGAAGAATTAATTAGTTATACAAAGAGGAGTTACAAAAAAATCGTGACTAAGTAAGCGTATTGCCGTGTGTGTGCGCGCGTTGATAATTTTCTTTCTTCTCGCTCGAAAGATTTAATAATATTAATAACGTACGTATGTGTATGTGTGTGTGTGCGTGTGTGAGAATGCCAAAGTCAGATGAGCATACGTATGTGTCTCTCTGCTTAAAGGACGAATGCAGATATTACACAACTATATATAAACGTGTATATATATATAGGGTGCAGTTGCATGCATATACAGCCCGCGAGACACTATGTGTTTTGCAAGAATTTTGTGGTGCGCATGTATGTATATATAGGCGTGTATATATCTCGTAGCTTTTGAGAAGGTAATTTTAGACATTGCCTCGAGTCTAGTAATTATCACGCTGAAAAATCCCGCGCATGGATAGTTTGTAACGTAGTAACGTTACATTGCGTAAGCGGCGTATACACGTGACCTTATATAAAGCGGTGTTAGAATTCGATCGAGAGATCGCCATCTCTCCCTCTTTATTTCGCTAGCGAGAGACGTATACGCCGCCGAGAGCGACTCGCGACGCAGACTTTTCCAAGACAATGTGTTATATAGAATATATGACGTCTAAATACACTGACGAAAATTATAAAGTATATAATAATAAAGCTGGAATGTATTAAATGGTCGCGAGATTTTGCGCAATTGTACACACAGCAGCGACGACGACATTAACCCTCTTGTGTATATTCCCTCCAGAAGCAAATCCTTGTCAGTGTACTTCAGCCACGTGTACATTACAGTAGAGATAATTATAATTATGCAATAATAAGAGTAAAAATGATCCTAATGTGTGTTTGTGCGTGTGCGCGCGCGCAAGCGCGTTCGTATAACGATACATATTCCATATAATACGTATATATAATAGTATAAAAAAAATACTGTTAATTAATCGGGCATCTCTGGAGGCGAGTAGGAAGAGTACACAGGCTGATGACGATGCGAATTATCCGTTACTGATGCGTAAATACATGTATACATATCACTCTCTCAAGGCGATTGGTGCTCGACTGGTACCAAGAGGGCGAGCTTGTCGCTGTCGATCTGCTGGTGGTACTGGTAGTGCGATCTCGGCGTCACCTCCTCCAAACCCTGCTGGTACTCGTTCTGTCTGAGCAGCGGACGTTGATGGTGTTGCTGCTGCTGTTGTTGTTGTTGTTGTTGTTGTTGTTGTTGTTGTTGTTTGCGGTAGTAACCGGCGTCGACGAGGAAGGCGTACTGCTGTTGCTGCTCCTCGGGTTTACGACGTAAAAGCTGGGGCTCGATGTCCTCGATCAGCAGGTGTTGGTGCTTCACGTGTTGGGGTTTCTTCAGACGCTTCTCCTGAGCGGCAGCGGCTCTCAGAGCCTCAGCCGCCTTGGGCAGGTAGACCTGGAAAAAATTTGGTACACTTAGACACTGCCGATCGTCAGGGGAGATAAAAAAATCGGTTACTAACCTCGGGAGCGGGAAGCGGCACGCTGTTGGGCAGGAGGTACTGGACGACCGGCGCGTGGTCGGGATCGACCCTGCGAGCCTCAGCTTGAGCTCGAGCGGCTTGCTTGGCTTCGTTCTGGGCCTTGTTTAGGGACTGCTGACGGGCCTTGTAGAGCGCGAGGGCCTGGGCATTAGCCACAGCCTGAGCCTGGGCTTGAGCGCGTTGCTGGTTCTTCTCGAAGTTCAGAGCGTAGTGGTGGGCCTCTTCCTGAGCCCTGAGATGGGCCCGTTGCTGGGCCTGAAGCTTCAGGATGGCGTCCGAATGGGCCTTGTACTCGGCGGCTTCTTGTGCGCGTCGCTGCTCAGCGACCAGAGCCGTCGCTTGGGACTTTAGTCGGGCCTTGTACGCGCTCTCCGGGTCCTTCGGCTTGATCTGGACATACACATTGCGCTCGGTTTATGGATACGTCTATATAATTTTATTGACTTTATGTAAGCCTTATACCGCTTTCACCGCGTGCGACGCGGTTTATAAATTTCAAACTCATTCAATTTCGCGCCATTATATTCAAAATAAAACCGAAACGCGGGAAATAACACAAGTTCGTCGCTCTGGGGAAAAAGAGTTTTGAAACCGTCGTTGCATGCGCTAGCTGCATATATACGCGCGTATACGTAGTACGTCTAGTCGATCCACACTCACACACACACACAGGCAAATAAGAGAAAGTCAATGACTCCGCGGCGCAGCGCGAGCGACGCGGTGTGTTTTCGTCCCGTGTAATTATCATTCATTTTTTGTAATTTCGATATTAATCCTATCTCGTCTTGTCTATACGGCTCTCACACGTTATGCACAGCCGATGTTCGATTCGTCGCTGTATATTGCGCAAGTTTTCTAAAAGATCGTTGTGCACTGCTATATACCGCGAGCCGCTCGTTTGTCACGAACGTGTGTCCGTAAACCAATACATTTTTTTCACGCAGCGCGCTGCACGCGATATCGCGAGTTATGCGCTCGCGACGCTATTATTATTGTTATGAAATATCGCATAACTCTCCCACAGCTATACTTCATTTAGAACTCGAAAATAAGCGTGGCAGGAATCTCTGAAATTAATAAATTTCGGCGCGTGTATGAGCGCGGAAAACAAACTCTGTCGCGCTTGGCGTCCTATCGACGCATAACGCTAAGTAGCTCTATACTCCTATATATATATGCAGTGTATATACACCGAGAGCGTTACACGTTCACTTTCTTACAAAATGCGCATACAGCCGCCGCCGTCGTTTCTCTCTGTTCCATAGGACGTATACATATATGTATATACGCGAGAGAAACGCAAAAAGACTCTCTCGCGCGAGCTATTATCAATTTACGTCCCCTAACTGTATATACGCGCGCTTTGGTTCAGCTTTACGATCTATAATGGAAATAAGGAAAACCATCAGCGCAAGTGGAGGGAAAAAAAATCGACAGCCGAATTCCACTCGACGTATTATAGAGGCTCAAGTTTACTCGGCCGTCGAAAGTTTTTTACTGATGAGGTTGCATGAACGACTATCTATTGATGGATTTTAGTGCAGGCGGCTGTAACCGTAAAGATGTATATATACACAAATGGCGCAATAATTCATGACGACTCTGGGTGATGTGTGTGACAAATGGCTTTTATTATCAGGTGAAAATTATGGAATAAGTATTATAGTCGACGATATTATTGATAACACATATATGTATATACACAGAATAAAAAAAGCAGTCGAGCGTGCACGCAGGGATGGCTTTTTTATACGCGTCGTGCTAATCAGCCTTTTTTTCCACAGCTCTCTCTCTCTCTCATCGTCGGTAGCGTGCGATCTAGAAAAAAGACAACATGAGAGTGGCGTATTCACCCGCGAATGCACTAATTGGCCTCGAAAAGGGCGCGACTCGAGTAGTCGCCGTCGTCGCGCACTCGAAAAAGCGCACGAGTACGCGCGACTCAGGGGATTTACACGAGNAAAAAAAAAAAAAAAAAAAAAAAAAAGCACGCTACATATGCGCTAGGGGGGTGTACTCACGCGCTCCTGTCGTCCAGCCTCGCTGACTTGCTCGCCCTGTCGAATCTGCTCGAGTGCGCTCTGCTGTCGGTGTTGCTCGTTGGCGACGCGGATCTGCTCGAGGGCTTCACCCTGATGCTTGAAGTGAGCTGCCTGGGCTATTTTCTGGAAAGCCAGTGCCTGGGCTTCAGCCTGGGACTGAGCTCGAACTATGGACTCGGGGGACTGTTGTTGCTCCTGGATCTGACGCTCGTCCTCGTAGCCGTACTGAATCGGGACGGCCTGGTGATACTGCAGTTGCTGGTGGTGCTGGGGCTGGGGTCTGTGTTGAGGCTGGGGTCGTGGCTGGTGCTGGGGTTGAACGACGTCCTCTACTGGGTAGTAGACCTGCGGGTGGTGAATACCGGGCTGGACCTGTTGAACCTGCTGGACCTGGGGCTGGGGTTGGGGCTGGTGCTGAATCGGCCGCCGCGGAGACGTCTCCACGTGGTACTGCTCGACCTCGAGCGGTATACCCTGTGTGTTAGGCGTGGATCGTCAGCGTTGGATCGTCGAGCTTATACACCTATTCATATAACGATTATACACGCACCTGGTGATGCTTGTGCGGCGGAGCCACGGGTCTCTCGGCAAGTCGAACGAGTTCCTGCTCGATCAGCGCGCCGAGACGAGCTCGGGACACATGCTGCGGCTGCTGCGGCTGCTGGTGGTGCTGGTGTGGCTGCAGCTGACGAGTTTCCAGATACTGCTGCAGCAGGTTCAGGTACTCCGGTGTGAGCTGTCGTACAGAAGAATTAATACACATACTACATACTGCATATACTGCATATAGGTATATCGGAAATATCGTAACGCGAGGAATGCGATGGAGAACTTTGCACGGGTCGCTCGCTGCAGTTGCGAAATTACGCGCGAGCTATTTTCGCGCGAGCTAGACGTATATCGACGGGAATTTTCAAAGTCCGGCACACGGCGACGGCCTTGGGGGCAAGTTGGGAAATACGTTCTCGCGCCCGCGCCCGCGCGCGCCTGGAAGTTGGCGAAATAACATGGGAATGAAGCACGCGATAATGGATATATTGTAGATAAATTTTCGACTCGGAAGGTTCTCTCCCTCTATGTATAATATAACGATTTCAAAATTCCTGTTATATACTCTACACACACTCTACTCTGACACGTCAAATGTGTATCCATATACTCTACTTTTACGAGCTTCTTCGAGTGAGATATCATCGCGTCTTACGTAAGGGAGACATCGTCGTCTTTGGGATTTTTCTTCGCGAAATCGTCAAAGCACAAATTTATACGAGCAGATTAACGATGCGGGCGTCGAGTGTTTCCATTCGCCGCTCGCTCAGTAATACGTAAATTTATTAGATATCCTGCGAGCGAGTATAGTAAATAGATATCGCCCGAGAAGTGTGCCGGGGGCGTAAATAGATATACATATATAGGCGCGTGTGATTAATGCGGCGCACCGGCGAAAAGCTACTACGAAAGCCCCTTTTCGGACGACTTATTGCGCTGTAAACACGTCGTATATACGCTGTTTATGATTACGGTGTATTTATAACGGTATGCCCGCTTTTCTTTGACATAATCTCGATGCTGCGAGAATCAAGAGTGCGCGACACCTCTGACAATAGCCCATTGTACCTCAGCGTATCCATCAAGCTACTGTAACATCTTCGTGTGTATATAACAACGTATACTTTCTAGCGTTACGTTGAATTTCAGCCCATCCGCGGAGAAAAATCAACAATTCAAATTTCTCCAAAACGCTACGGCGCGTGAAATTCAAATTTCCCGCGCTGTACACTATACATTACATTCTTATTGTGTATTGTACAAAACGGTGCGACAAAATTCTGCAGCAGTGACTTTCATCTCGAAACAGAACATTTTTCTCGCTCTCGGCGTCACTATTATTATCCACTCATTTTCCCGTCTATATACCCTCTCCCCTATAGCTCTTTCGAGCAACTCTAACACACACACACAGGTCTCGGTCCGGTGCTCGCGATCGCGGTGCGAAATCGCGAAAGCGAGCGCCGCCCGAGATAGCACAGTCGCGAGTCTCCGCGCGAGCGCCGCTCGTTTTACCGGTCAGAATGCACTTTTGCGCGCGCGCGCGCGACGCCGTGAGCTTACGCAACTCGCTTGGCTCTCGAGAGTTTTAACTGTATTTCAGCGCGTATATATACACAGGAATATATACTTATATATACGAGAGAGTTTCTCGGCCAACGGATGAGACTTCCTATTATAATTACTCGCTCGATATTTCACGGGCTTTTAATATTATCACTATAGGCGTAATGCGTTTAGTTCTGTAGGCCGAGCGTGAAATAAGTGTATTATCCGTTAGCACATAATTCTCTCGGCCGTTCTTATACGGACTTGGACTTTTTCCCCAAAGAGTTAGTAAAAACCACTCCTCGATTTTCCGGCCTGTTGATCGTGATTCCATATATACACATCTCTATTATATACACATTACATATAGCGACGGATGAAACAATATGACGCGGATTGAGCAATCCTCGCAATAGCGACGTTTTATAATACGCGCAGCTCGGGCTATAGAGAGAAAGTCCTTCTTTTTCTTCATCGCCACAAAAATGACACTCGATTCTCCCTCTCTACTCCGTCTTTGTTTTTAATTGGCGGCATATGCGAGAGGTTTCTTTTTTTTGCGACGCGCTATCGTGGATCTCATTTTCACTTCTTCTTTATTTTCGCAGCCGCAAAAGGGAAGTAGACACAGAACAGCGTGACGCGTATTCCCTTTGAAAAAAAAAGAACGCGTTATGTCACAATGCGGTTATTGTTGCTAAAATTGCGTGTACACGTGTATTACGGCGTAATGAGATTTAAACGAGCGTATGTGTGTGTGTGTATTCGTTCGCTTTACGATTTTCAAAAGTCCGTTTTACAACTCTCGGGGAAACTCTTTTGGCAGGAAACGACGGGGGTACGTAATACGCTAATATCGACGGCTCTCTATGCATTGTAGGCACAGAAGAAAAGTCACTTATGCGAGAGCGGGGGTTATTGCGGTACTATGTGTGTAATATGCAAAGAACAAAACAGGAGCTGAAAAACCCCCCGAACTGTTTACTACAGTTTTCAATCGAAAAATCGGAGCTGCTCTGGATCGGAAAAATGTTTCTCGTTAAAAATCTCCTCAAGACGCTGGAGGAAAAAAGAAACAACAAAGGCTACTTTCTTCCCGGAGTGGAAATTTAAATTTATTATACGCCGGTGAAAATGAGCCCGAAACAGTTTACCGCAGCTAGCGGCCGTTAACTCTCATTTCGCTGAAATTGTCCGCCAACGCGCCGCTGCGTTTTTTTTTCCTCTTCTTTTTTACGCCTCGACAACGTCGCGGAGGCGATAGAGAAATTTTCGCGCGCCGTCGTTATATTTTTCGATGATGCCGTGTCATTTAAAAATACCCGCCGTTGCTATAACGAGAGAAAAGTTTATATTATCCGTCGTAAAGTATCTACAAAACGAGTAGTAGACTCTCTCGTCGTTTTATAATCGGAGAGCACAATACATAAGAGTTTATATACACTGTGTAGTAGTAGTGCACTAGTCGCGCTCGTCTATAAATTAAGAAACAGTCGTTTTACACGCTCTCGTTATAACGTTACACGAGGATGCATAATATACAGACAGACATCAGAGGTGGTTTCCCATCGCACAGACATAGTTGCTCAATTTCGCGAAATCCTATGGATAGAATAGAGAGAAGAAAAAAATTTGAACATCTCGCGAGTCATGGGAAAGCTTGAGGGAAATAACGTCGTTATAAAAGCGAAACGAATATATATATATATATATATATATATATATATGTATACAGCAATCTTTTTTACGAGGCGACGGAATTGATATATCCTGATTCATTGTTAATATTCCCATCAAGGCCGCCGCACTGCCGCGGTTATATCCTAATGCTAAATCGAATGCGTGAGAAAAGCGCGGCAAGCGCGCGCGCGCGAGAGCGGGAAATTTAATTAAATCCGATTTTAGAAAGTCCGATAATTATATCCGAGAGCTAACTCGCGCGTACATATCCGGAATGCGCGCGTTGTATATGTATATGTGTATATGCAACCAAGCGCGGAGTTTACTGTCACTGCCTAGGACACGTTACGCGGATTTTTCACGGATATATTGAAAAGTCACGCGAAATGATTATTTTGTCCCTCGCGCGATATACATCTCGAAAGACTTGGTCGACTGAGCGACGTGTCAATGCAATCTGGCGATCGTATAATGGACTTTTCGGCGACGGCGGCGGTCTGCATCTGTGAATCTATTATTCGAGATATAAAGTCGATGTCCGCGTGCGACGAGTTTCTTTTATCCGAAAGGGGATAATAGGCTCCGTTTGATAGAGGGGATTACTGCGAACAGTTTTTCGACACCATATTAGCCAGTGTCTGCATCAGTGTGCTGTGCATGACGCAAGTAGGCTATCACTCGAGATAATATAGCCATTGTTGGGCAATTTTCTGATTCCGCGGGATAAGGCGTCGCTGCAGCTCTCGCTCTGTGTGTATTTCGAGCCAAAGGTTTGTCAATAAGGTAAAAGTATTATAAGACAGTGGGGTAACTTAAGTTCGCGCACACCGGTTAACCTTGCGATCGTAGTAGCCTTTCGCATCAGGGGGGGTGTACGTATAAACGCGTTGGCAATTTAGACTTTGTAATCGGTCCATACTGGGTCGACTGTAGAGAGAAAGAGACTTGGGCGCGGATTTTCCCAGTGGCGATTCACGCGTTCTCGATGAAATATAAGTATACCGGAGTAGTTGTATGAGCGAGTCTGACGTGGTCTGCAAGCTGGTTTTGCAAAGGCTCGCTAAGCTCGCGCTTTTATTAGTCACGATTCCGAGAGGTGTTTATGGGTGAATTTTGATTTTGATTTGGAAGTAATTGCTTGCATCGATTATATATATATATATATATATATATAGGGAATTAATTAGGCTTTGGCAACGGTTGAAGATGACGATACATAATTGCAAGTCCGCTAATTACTTGAAAAGATTGAAAAAGTATATAGGTAAAATTGCATCCGAGTCGTAACTAATCCTATAAGTCAAAAAAAGCGTCGCAACTATAAATCAAGCTCTACCGGTAGAGCTTTTTATATTCTCACAAATAATCGCAAAACAATCTCAATCGCATTCGAAACAGGTTTAAATTCTTCTCGCCACCTACAATTTCCTCTCGTTCGATTCTATATACTAGAATCGCTTACCTCCTGAGTCTCATCCCCCTGCCTGACAACGTACTGTCCCTGATGCTGAGGTGCAGCCCCGTAGACGGCACTAGCAGCAATCGGCGATCTCTTAGCCAAACTCGCGACATCCTTCGTCTCGCTCGCCGCAGCTACGCTGTCCTGGACGTCGCAGACGCCGGCTGTCAGCAGACCTGAAACGATCCGTTGTATACTCGATCATCTGTACATTTATTGCATTTCAATCCAACCATATATACATCATCCTATACTCGACGATCCTTATCTATACACACACATAGACACCTTTGAACGCGTCTAATACGCTCACTGCGTGCGCTCGAATATATACAGCATTATATAGAGCTCGTGGGAAAGAGTCTCTTGCACGTGCAAAGCTGCGCTGCTGGCGGATACGCGATCCGCGCGACTTTCCCTACACCGCCGTGTACAGTGACTTTCCCGTATAGCGGCAGCTATGCGCGCGCTGTCCGCCCTCCAGCGCTGTAGTTGTTGCCGCAACTTTGCTCTTATACAAACCAAGTGTGTGTGTGTCTACTATATATACCTGTGCAGCACGCGGGAGCGAAAACTCGAAAAGGCTTTTTGCACGGCGTGCAAGGACGTTTCCACGCAGCGATCTATCTATATATCGCGTCGCTTCGTCATAACAGCGGCTTCGTTTGTTACGTGCGCTGCCGTGGTGGTGTATAGTGTGTGCAAAGTCAGCCGATCATTAGCCCCGCTCTTATATATATACGCGAGCGCCTTTCTCACGCGAGTATATAGAGAGATGCTGCTGCTATACGTATCTTTCTTTCTCTCTAATACACAGCTCTTACGTGCGGAGCTGCCGCGAGTGCAATTACAATCCGCGGATATTGCATATAGAGAGAAAGAGAGATGATGCGCGGATCATCACCCTTCGACCTTTTTCCGTCATTATAAGCGTACACTGATGCGAATATGCAACCGATTTCCCACTATATACAGTGTGTGTGTGTGTGTGTGTGTGTGTATATATAAGAGGCGCGCGACTTTTGCGAAATTCAAATCCCGCGGGTAAAAAAGTGATTGCGATCGCGAGAGCGGAGAGCTATAGCGTACGCAAAACTCATCGATAAATTTAATTGAACGCTATAGATACAGTCGCAAGCAAGCAGATTTCTACGTGTCTCGTAAAGTCGCGCACTTTCCTCTTCATCGCGGAACTCGATCGTTATATATGTATATGCGCCACGACCATTGTCGCGCGAGTGCATATATATATACACACAAACGCGCGCGGCTCTTTCGAAAGATCGGTATATCTACCAAAGCGTACAGTCGCGTTTATATTTATCGATCAATAGCAGCGCGCGAATACATATGATATTGCGAGTGGTGGCGGGCCGCAAAAAGCGGTCTCTCTCGCGCTGCGGCTGGAATTTCATTAGAAAACTCGTAATTCTAGATACATAAGTGCGCTGCACTGAGAGTGACACGCGCTGCGCTGATTTTTTTTTTCTATACTCGCCCGAGCGGCTGATGAAACCGGGCGTTGCCGCGAATCGCTGAAGGGGAAGGAATTAGAAGAAAAAAAAATGAAATATATTGGCGGCTTTGTAGAGCGTTTGGAAAAATGTCGCAAGGTTGCTCGCATATACTGCTCCTATATACGCTTCGTTAGGTGATTGATTTACGAGCGACGAGAGAATAGTTGTAAATTATTTTTTACGTACGCGACGTTGATCGGTATGTATATACGTAATAACGCGGTTGTATTTTCCGATGATTTTCGATTCTTTTATAGGCGAGACACATATAGTGTTTGCACTGGATTTCCCATTTCGAGAGAAAAGAAAACGCAACCCCTGTGGTGTGCAGTATATATTTGCCGTTGGCTAATTTAATGACGTCTGCGCTGCGGTATCTGAATCGGCGGACTTTTTTTCCTTTTTCGACAGGAAGTTGACCAACGCTCGTCGGCTTCGTTATCTCTGCAGTGCACACACATACACTTGCGCAAAACCGCGACTGCAGCCATTACGCCAACGATTTAAATAACGTATATAAAAATGCGTGTTTTCGCGAAATCGCCGAAGCAAGTTCATTAACGCGCTGCAGTGGCTTATTACGTATACATACATACACTTGGAGTAGGGAAGATCGATACGGCGGAATTTCGCACTTTTTTTTTTTTGGGAGGAAACCTTTTCCGGAATTTCACCGGGCGCTTACACAATGAATAATATTATTGATTTATAGTTCTACGCGCTCTCGGGAGCTATAGAGAACCCCGGAAACGCGTTACATCGGGCGAAACAGCGAGACGTAACCGCGGCGCGTAGAGTAGTTATCGATTTCGCGACTATAAACAAACGCCTGGTATAAATAGAGAGAGATTTTTCCTCTCTTTCTCGGCGTGACAAAAAGTTTTATATCTAAGTGGCGTGAAGAGCGCAAACAGCTGCGGCTAACAAAGTGTGAAATCACAAGTGTCGCGCTTTTGCGGGCGTGTAATAGACACGACGTGATAAAAACGACACTGCGGTGTATTTATACCGATATACAGTGAAAAATCGGTAAGCGAGTGCAAGAATAATAGTCACGTATACACATATGCGGAAGGAGCTATAACGATCTCGCGGAATGCTCGCACTGGGAAATTAGAAATCGCTTTCGATTACGAAGTGGCATAAGTCGTCGTGTGTGTAAGCGCGAAAGTCGCATTTATGCACACATGCGCGATCGTATATGTCTATCGGTATAAGCGCGCGATCGATTCCGCGCCGTAATGTACATGTAATAATAACGGTGTGCGTGTGTGTCGCGAGCTAGCGCACGCATCATTGCGTTTCCTCAATTTTCTCTTTTCTCTGTCCGTGTGCGCCACTGGATATAATGTATATTATGGTCGCTTATGGGGCTAATACGTATTCGCGGGTCTACATATATAGGTATATATAGATACAGAACTCACTGCACTGGAGAGTATATACCGGAATATATAACACACTGCACGCGAGAGAGTTAGAAAGGCGCGAGAGCTGCTCTGTACTCTCGTAATATATATGTCTATTATATATATATATAGACACACGAAGCGAACTATTTCCCAATCGGCCGCTGTAGATTCGTGGAAACACACGTACAAAAGTCACTCGTCGAGATAGTACATATAATATACTATATATATGCATGTATCATAATCGCACTTTTTCTACTCAATGTATAACACTCACCTGCAAAGACGAGTAGCCGCCACATGATGATGATGTTCAACGGGGCGGGAGAGAAGGCGGGGGAGTAACTGCAAGAATCGACGTTACGATCGTCCGCTATATCTATTATGACTATATGGGACACGTTCTCTTATATACCGGTACAATACACACACTATATGTCAACGGAGAGATCGAAAGTGAAATAGCGCAGCGGCCGAGCGAGTGTCTTTGGGGAAAGGGCTGCTCGCGGCTTTATAGAGACGGCAGCGGCGGCGGCTACGACGGCGCCCCGCCACCTTTACCGATCTCCCTCTGCACACGCACCGACTTTACTCGCTATAGTAGCCGGGGGGGAAAAAGACACAGAGCCGTCGTCGGCTCGACGGGGCCTTATATTCCAACAATAGCCCCATTGTCCCGGATTCGTTCGGGCCGATTTCCTACTGCTCTCCACTCGCGACTCTCTCGTGTTTCGCGCTGCGCTCCTGCGAATAACCGCTTACGCAACCGATTCCTCTCCTGCAGTGCTCTGTGCGCCTGCACATTATATACGCGGCTTTCTCCGGAGCGACGTCTGCGATACACTAATATACTGCACCGAAGCTCGCACTTAAGTGTCCGGCGAGAAGAATTGTGCGCAAAGCAAGAAAAAAAAACTGCGAGAGCAAAAAAAAATGCTGTATCGGGATCGGTATTGTATTGTATACGCGAAGGGAACCCAGCGCGGCAGCGCTACCCATGACGCGGCCGATTTGCCGCACGGATATATGTTTGCTTTTTAAATTTAAAACAGCTACAGCTGCGACTCTTTATTTTTAAACTCGCGAACATCGGCGCCTGTTCTCCATACGACTCTGCGTACGCCCGTGTGTGGCGAGAGAAGGAGGGAGAACGCACGCGATGAGTCTTCGAAGCCAAAGGCGTACAGTAGCGCCACCGCTGCCGGCAGTGCGCCTGAAATTCAGTCCAGCGATCGATGGGGCGATCAGGCGACCAAACGGGGGGTTGTCTACAGCCTGTATTCCATATTTACAGTAGAGTCGTCGCTGCTCCGTGAGCTCCTGGTAAGTAATGAAGTTTCTTCTTCCTCCAACTCGCAGCTCGGAAGTCGTCTCCGAATACACGCGTCGTAGTTCGTCGTGACGCAATGCCAGAGGCTCACGCTTTTCACTCTACTCTCCCGCTGAGGAGTAGCTATATGCCTATATGTAATCTAAATTATCCGCACACGGGTCACGTCTCGGCGTATTGCGATTATAGCGCATGCAGCTGACTTCGCGCATCTCGAACTGGCGGGAAATTCAAAGTCCTCTTTTTCTCCCCGCAGGTACATACATTGTTGATAAGCAGGACATGGCCGGTAGCAGCAAGACGATCGGCTGCATCGGCAAGTGTACGAGTGGACTGAGTCTCGAGGAACTCAGTTTTATCACCAATGACATCCAGATGACTCTCACACACGCGCAGGGCCGAAAAATCTTCCGCAAATACCTCAGCAGACATGGAGACGGGAAAGCACGTCTCCCCTGCCTCGACCTCTACGAACAGATCACCGAGTACATCTACAATGAACGCAGCTATCGGTAAGCTTTTACTCTCTTTCTCGTTACTAACGTACTTTATGTAATTATTATCAATGCCGCGCGCTCTATTATAGAGCTAAATATGGAAACGCGTTTGTTTTCGTTTTCGCAATAGTGTGTGCCGTTTATATACGTATACTCGAAACAGGATTTTAGTTAATAGTGCCGATAGTGCCGTGCGCGCCAGTGAGAGAGAGAGAGAGAGAGAGAGTGACTCACTATCGCTATCATTACCAATTCCGTAGCGGCATTTTTAATCAGAGATATGTGTAATGCGCATGTGTATGTGTGTGTGTGTATACGCGGCGGAACAACCGTTCACTTTGCTCTCTCGCAAATTAGATAGACTCTAAATAATAGGATGTGGGATAAGTATCTTGGAATTCGCGAGATAACTGAATTATTAATTCGGCCGGAGGTCTTTAGCGATCGTTTTTCACACCCCCGTGTATATTTTAACTAAGTATTACTTACGAACTTTCACTTTTTTTCCGCGTCGAGATTCGATTTCAAATTTCGCGCTATCTCAAAACGAGCTTGTAAGACCTACACAGGCGTTCTGGCAGGCGAGATCTACTTACATAAAGGTAAAATAATTTTTTGTTTTTTTTTTCGTCGTTCTCGCGGGAAAAGAGCCAGAGTAGCTATATAAGCTTAGAAAAGTTGCATTTTCAAGGACTTTACACACATATTATACCCACGAGCTTGTCTCTATCTCATTTCATTCCGAATGCAAATCGCTCCATTTGCGATAAATTATATAGAAAAACGTTTAGACAAAAATTCCAATTTTGTTTCGCAGCCTGAACACAGAGTCGCCGAGTATCGAGCCGTTACTAGCGGACTTCAACTTGGCCATAAGCGCAGCCGAGGATTTAGAGGGCGTGCCCGAGATCGACTTGTCGCTACTCGAGCGTTACACTCAAGCTGCGGATAGTCGGTCGAGAGAATTGATGCTCGACGTTCTCGTAGAGACCAGGTCCATAATGATGAACCACCTGAAACAGGTGCACGACGGATTTCGAGATTACGCCAAACAGCCTTGCCCCCGATCGTAATATCGGTTATTATACATATATGTGTTATAAGACCGTTAGTTTCAGTTACCCGCTAATGCTGCGCTGCACCACTGCGACTTTTCGTTATATACATGAACAAAAGCTGCCTTGTAAATATACGTATACCTGCGTCCGATTTCTTTCTTTCTTTTTTTTTTTGCTATGTTTTGTATTATTATACACTACTGCAAATATACGTAACAATCATGCATCACTTTTTCCTGAGCTTGGACTGTTAATTATTATATTATTAATATTATGCTCTTATCGAGCGTCGCGGAAGTTGTATGGTCTGGATCTCGGTGAATCCTCGCTGTTATGTATTTATACTTATTTTCTATAGTACTTATTATGATAAAATAGCGTTGAAATATATTTACAAAATGAGTTTATAATACTTACTGTGGTTTTTTATTAATTATTCTTTACTCCAAAGCGTGAATTTATCATTTTGTGTCTATACTAGTAGCCGTTATCAGTTTACTTATAATAGCTGGCTAATTAAACAATACAACACAGAATATCTTCTCACAGAATATCTCTATGACGTTCTGTCAGAGACTAACTGTAGCTAGCGCATATCGAGAGTGCAGAAGGGAAAGGGAAAATCCCTAAAACAATGACCCTACTATATAACTCGCAGAAGGACTCCAGATGGCAAGACCCACCGAGAAGTCCGCGGCCCGCTACAGCGTGTCGCAGCACGTCGTGTCGTAGCGCCGCTACCCGAGCTTATATTCATAAAAACATAAACGCATAACTAGACCCTTCTTAGCTATAAATGCACTCAAGATTTAGTTTTGAAATACGGATATTTCCAACAGTTTTCTTATACTCTTATAGAAAAAAAAATATGTGTAACATAATATAAAAAAAAAAATTACAAAAGCACTTTCACGTAATCTCGTCTTTTCCACCCGAAAAATTACCACAGAGGTGAGCCTTTTTAATAGCTCCGTCGCACACACACACACACACACACACACACACACACACACACACACACACACACACGCGCATACTCATACAGGCTGATGAGAGAATCGGGCATTGTTGCATAAATAAAGGAGCCATAAGAGCAACAATGGTGAATTTTCATCACGCGGTAATTAGCCGCTGTCGGTTCTCTGTAATTTCGACGCTCGCACATAAAAGTGCCAAAAATCGGGCGAAATTGCTATCTTGCTCGGGCTGCAATTTCGGGTATTTTTTTTATATAAAGATTTGCGAAAGTCATATTCGTCTTACTTACAATCATAGACATAATTTCTATTATGTCTATGCTTACAATTTACGGAGCTCGCTCCCGGCTCCGGAGACGAGAGAATTGAGAACTGATGAGGAGCCAGAAAGTAAGCGCCTTATTGCGCATGTCCGCCATATGGAGATAGACAGATAGTAGATAGCTATGATAGGATCATACCTATTCGGAGGGGAGATATTTTGTCAAGTGTGACGTCTATGGAGGGTAGAGAGAAGGAAAGTAAACTGCCTGCTGGCAGGCTTTTTCACGGTGGTGCTAGTAACGCGAAAAATTCCGGTAGAGGCGTTGCTGTTCTTATTTCCTACTGTTAAGACTCATATCTCGTTATGGTATAAAAACGACAAAGATAGCCTCTTAAATGTTTGCAGTAACTTAATTATAATTTAAGAAATATTAAAATTATATAAATTTTCAGAATTTATACATCTTCTGGATTCTTCTATAACAAATTTATATTTTAAAATCAATACTGCAATATATAGTTACATTTATAATAAAAAAATACATTGCATGAAAAGTATGATGCATCAAAAGTGAAATAATAAGTTATAACAAATGAAATATTTTAAGCATTTTAAATCATTAAATTTTTTGTTATCTTTGCTGATCTGTATTATATTATTTAACTTTTTAAATTTGTTATAAGATGAAATAATAAATGACAAGATACTTTTCTAGGTGTGCATATAAAAACAGTTTATTATAATATTACAATTCAAATAAACATACATAATAACTTTAACGTAGCATAACAATTTATATTACTTCATTACTTTATTGTAGTCTTGACAATTTTCTCTGTCTTTTAGTATTCACTTTCTTTAAATAATTTATTTTATTAAATTTTTAGCTATTTGATGTGCCCGACAAATCAAATAATAATCTATAACCTTCATCGTTAGATTCTTTCTGTGGTCAGGGCATCCTACTTCTGGTACTTGCTTACTTGAGATTTTGTGTAATACTTGGAATAGCGTATCATAATGTATGTTACCAGCACCTATGATGCTCATAAGACTATCTTCTAGTTCGGCAACTAGTTTAAACAGGTCATCATTAGCGTAATACAGATGACCTTTTGACAGTATTTCTACAGCGTTATCCCTCTCTTGTGGAGTACTGCTGAGTACACTTTTGAAACATCTTTGGCGTTTTGAGAAGCGTTGTATCTTTCTTGCTATGAAACCAACAAAAAAAGCTAGTGCTTCATCCGATGTTGTGGCTTTTTCGTATTCATGATCAGTTTCATCAATCGTCGGATTATCTTCAAAAACTTTCTCTAAATCTTTATGCCATTCTATCCGACGTGTGATTTTTGCTTTATATTACTGATTTCTTTATAACTAATCAATTTTTTCTTTTATTTTTTGTTTATTTCGTTTTTTTAAATCCATAGTTACCTTACACACTTAACACACTGTGCCACCTTATATTATTTCCATATTTTCTGCAACATGTTATATTTAAAAGTTAATTTAAATATAACCATGCAATCATTGTATGTACAATTTGGAATTTCATATTTACAATTTTTGATTAGGCTTTCTGTAATAAACTATTAGTCAACATGATTATACGCACCCTTTCTTTTAAAGAAACATTTTCACGTAATACGTTTTTAATTACACGACCTTGTTTCTTATATTTATTTTGATTGGTCGTATAGTTGTAATTTTTTTTTTGTATTAACTTTCTCTGATTTCTGCAAGCAATGCATCTTTCATACCCTCTACTTTTACCATATACTTGGTCAGGTGGCAGAAAGCCTTCACACTCCTCAGAATACCTAAAAAAAGAATATCATTATCTATTTTGCTAATTGATGAAAAACAGTGGATCCCTGTTCCTCTCCCAAATTATGTTAGACAATTTACGCATTATTAATTCCAGTTCCTTCACAGCACTTCTTTTGCTCCAACTGGATCAAAAAATTAAGTAAATTTTCATTTGAACCAAACGTTATGTTAACATTTTCTATTTTCCTGTGATCAAATGTTGATATCTAAATACAAACAAAAGAAGTATATTAATATTTTCAACTTCTATGCTTACTAATAATTTGTATAAATAAAAATTAATATTATACCTGAACAGAGAAGTCATTGTGAATAATGCACATTAAATGAATCCTTGATGGAAACACATGGATATGTGTAAATATTATTAATTCATTATTTTGAAAGCTGTATGTCCAATTTTGTGGTAGAGTGAAACTGTGGTTCAATAATTCATTTTTTAATTTTTCAAAGTTGTAATCAGTGACACAATCCTGTTGATAATCTTCTTCGTGTATTTGCTTCTGTACACATTCCTGTACTTATATGGGAGCAACAATGTAAGAAATGTCAAAATAAAGTATAATTAAGCTATAATTAACATTAAAATTAGTTATAATTGACATACCGGATGTTGATTGCTATCATAATGTATCGCATGGTCCTTTACATCATCATTACTTATAAGCATGGTTTGTACTGGATCTTTATTGATATACTGGGGCAGCATATCGTTACATAGGTTATCACTACATGTGGGAATAGTTTGTTCATTTGATAACTGTGAAACGTTTCTGTGTGCTGCAAGCTGTGCCTATAATCATACAAATAAAATACAATATAAATTATTTTTCAATATCATTTGATTTTCATTTTTTTTTTTGCCGAATTCATGGACTTACCGAGTTTTCCTTTTCGAAATGATTTATTGATATAAAATTATCATTGTTTGCATAATTTGGATGCTCAATTAATGTGGAATTTTTGTCCACAAGTGTTCTCCTTATGACTTTAACCTGAAATGAATGAGAGAACTTAAATATTTATATCAATTATAAAAGCTAAATAGGTTGATATTTGTAAAAAAATACATTTACCTTATTAATATCCTGCGTAACATTAACATTATTTTTATCATGATACTTCTTCGACGATTTGCTACTATTGTTTGTAAGGTCTTTTCTTTTTGATGGGGTTGCTTTATCAATATCACCATCTGTGTATGTGATTACACCTTGTTTTCTCTAAAATAAGAAAAGTATACTTCAATTTTATACAAACATAATAGAATTTATGTTATTAAAATTGTTATACCATGCTTTGATTATCGCGATGACCCTCTACATGACTTTCAGGATGCTTGAAAAATAGCGGAACTGCTTCCTTATTGAGCTTATATCTTTCACGTTCTGATGTGTAAATGGCTCCATTGGATAATATTTCGGTATCATGTTTTATAATATCAGCTTCATCAAAGTGTTTTTCGCAAACTTTACTGTTGTTATTGATATTTTCATCTTTTCCATGAAAGAGGTTTTCTTTCCATTTGAGAAGTAACTCGGGATTCTATAACCAACATAAAAAAAATTCTTAATGGTATGAAATTTTAATATTATATATTTGCAGCAAACAATGCAAATAAATAGTAAAATAACCTTTGGAAAAGAAAAATAAGATTTGCTTCGAACTCCTGCAGCTTTTGTTTTTTTCCTTTCGCTGAACGTACCGCTGTCACAATCTGGTACAGCACAACGAGGCATTTTCTGTAAAATTATTGTTCAATTAATATTAATCAAGCATATTTTAAGATCTTTATTAAATACAATTTCAATGATGTTCTATGCAAATAATATAAAAATATGAACAGTAAACTAACCTCTGATTGATAAAAATATACTTATTTCGAATTTCTGCGTTATTTATTCCAACTACATGGCAAAAGTATCACTGCCATAGTCACAGACGACACAACAAAGCATTTTATCTAAAATTACAATACATTACATGTATGTATTTGCACATACACTAATTATTATGTACTATTGACTAGCGCGTCACTATTTGTCTCTCTTTCACTTATGGCTCTAAGGAGTCCCACTGTTGCTATTATAGGAATTAAAAACAACAACGCCGTCTGGTGCTTAAAGTATGCGTTACTAGAACCAAAGTTGTCTGCTGTTCTCCCCATATACCCTGCATACGATACGAGATAACTCTCCTCTCTACCCTCCATAGTGACGTCACTCCTACGAGCGACTGTAGCGCCACCTAGCCGCTGCATCGTCATCGACGGCGCGCACTCTAGGCGGTGGAGGAGAGCATCCTAATTTGTCGCAGTTTATACTTATAGAGGAAAAATAAATAAAAAGGGCCGACTTACTTATCTCCTAGTGTCTGCGCAGCAAGAAAACAGTAACGTTTCTCGGACCTAACTGATAAGTATACTGAGATAAACACCGCGTGGATGTTTCGCCGAATCGCCGTGAATGGATACCTATAGCGCCGCCGCCGCCGACCGACATAATAACGTGTTTTGTGTGCCACACCGCCGCTGCCGCCACCGCAGTGTAATAAGTATTCCATATATAATCGAAAGAGAGCTGCTCCCGACGACGAGATGTTGTGATCAATCGTAAAAATAACGGGCGTACCTACATTTCGCTCGACGTCTCTGTCGACGCCGCTTGTTTACGTCGTCAAGGAGAGTATAAGTAATTTATTGTAGAAACGGAGGAGGATATAGGAGGATACGTATAGGTAACACACAGATAGCTGGACGCTATGGAGGGTAACGGCGACCAGGGGATCGCTGTCCAGGAAAACCCCGTTGGAGTCGAGCAGCAACAGCAACAGCAGCAACAGCAACAACAACAGCAACAACAACAACAACAGCCACAGCCACAGGAGCATGGACTCGATCACGATGTCGGAATGGAGGAAGCCGAGGAGTACTATTACGAGGGGGACGATTATAGACACTTTGCACCCAGAGGCAGAGGTGGATTCAGGTACTTATTAAACGTTTTTTTCTTTCTTCCACACTCACTCTCTCTCTCTCTCTCTATCTTGCCTTTGCTCGTTCATGTACTGTCTTGTATTGTATCGTAACTGTACTGTTTCATGTTTTAATGTGAGGATAAATGCGTATACTTGTATCACTTAGCTGCAGTTCGTAGACCTGGTAAGGTTATGTTGAAAGTTCTGATATAAAAAGTTTCTTTCTTTTTGAGCAATGAGAACAAGTGATAAGCTGCGAAACAATGCAGGACTGTGTCTTACAGTACATCATCTTGTATACTAGAGTCTAGCTTAGCAGGTCTTCCTATATCATTCACTCTTCATGAACCCTCTTTTACGATGTATGCTATATTGATATCGAATGGCAGTGATTGTTATCTCATTATGTTTATTCGCTACAATAAGCGATAACGATTTAAGGGGACGAGGAGGAGGCGGTCGTGGAGGCTTTGATTATTCAAGAGGAGGGCCACCTAGGTTCAGAGGTAGAGGAGGTTTCGGACCCAGAGGTGGACCCATGTACAGAGGAGGAAACAATGGATATCCTTACGAAGGGCCACCGCCACCTCGACCACCACCAAACTGCCCTCCAGGAGGACCACCTGGACCAAGATTTCGAGGCCCACCGCCACCGTTTGACCCTAGCTGGGGACCAATGGGACCTCCACCTAACATGATGGGACCTCCAAACATGATGGGTCATCCTCAAGGAGGAATGGTAAGTCATGGTATTCTGTACTCTCTAAGTGATCGCACAATTGTGGACTACAAGATTTTTATTCAAATATTGCTGTTTGCAGCCTCCACCACACATGATGAATGGGCCTATTGGCAGCGGAGGAGGTCCTGGACCTTATGGTCCACCTGGATCAGGAATGGGACCTCCCAACATGAACAACGTAAGTTGACAGATTTTTCTGTATATTAGAAGTGGCTGATCAGTTTTTGTAATTTTACATTCTGCTTCACAGATTCCAGGTCAACAGCAAGCGCAACATCAGCAAATGCAGCAGCAGAACAACATTCCAGGACTTGACCTCAATGGAGAGGTATGGGTGGAAACCAAAACTGGGGACGGAAAGTTCTACTATTACAATATACGATCTCGAGAAACTACATGGACCAAGCCAGAAGGACCAAATGTCAAAGTGATGGTGCAAGATCAGGTATGCATGCAATGGGCGTGAAAACACTAAAGCGCGAGTTCAAAAATAAAATATTGAATTGAATAACAACATTTTTTAGTTGGAGCAATTGGTACACGGGGCAGCAAAGCAACCAGCAGGTGGGGCAGTGGCTGCCAATCCAGCCAATGCAGCTATGGGTCAACAACCACAGCAGCAGCAACCACAGCAACAGCAATCACCACAACAACTGCAGCAACCACAACAACAACAACAACAACAACAACAGCAACAACAGCAACAACAACAACCTCAGTCCCAAGTACAGCAACCTCAACAGCAAGAATCTCCACAACAGCAGCAATCACCACAACAAGGGAGTAGTACCCCTGGTGCTGAGGTAAGGATGCAGCAGCAAGGTAGCGAGACACCCAATACTGCCCCTAGTGCTTCATCCAATGCTAATGAGGCAGACTCAAGTCAAGTAAGTACAGCTCCTCCAGGTACCACTGCTGCTACTGGTGCTGCACCTGGGGCTGCTGAACCAATGGATTCAACAGTATCGTCATCTGATGCAGCAGCGCAGCAGATGGGACAGGCTCAACAGACAAATGGTGAGATTCTAGAATTCAATAATTCATACAACTGTGGCCTTTACTCAAGGAAAGACTATACATAAACAAATATTTTAGGGACAAGTGTCGCTGTAGCATCTGTCGCACCTACTGCGCCGATCGTCAATTCAGCAGCGATAAATGCAAGTCCCACGATGATGCAGCCTCCACCTATGATGTCTATGCAGCACAGAATGCCAGCGCAATATGGTGGTGGCATGCCTGCTCCTTTTGGAACTCCTGGGGGAGCACCATTTGGTATGCCACCTCCAAGCTTTCAACCTTTTGGCGCAGGTTACGGACCACCTCAAGGTGCTTGGGGTAATGATACTTTTTATTTACTCTTGTGAGGAATTATTGATAATATTATATAGTCGTGCTTATTGGACATGTATTTTTCTAGGTATGCCTCAGATGCCGCATCCTATGCAGCAAATGGCACCAGCTTCTGCAATGCCAAATGAAGATCCTACTATCTTAGCTCAGCTAGACCCTGAAATCGTGGCAAACGCAATGGTGTGGACGGAGCATCGAGCGCCAGATGGACGATCTTACTTCTATAACAGTAAAGCAGGGGAATCCGTTTGGGAAAAACCTCAAGCATTAAAAGATCTTGAAGGTAAAAGTTAAATCATTTTCATGCATATAATGTAATGTAGTTATATGGAATCAGTTTGACAATTGTTCGCGTTTAATTTTTTAGCTGCAAAAGCTGCTCTAATGAGACAAAAAGCCGACGAAGCTGCTGCGGCAGCTTCGCAAGTGTCCACTTCCACATCAGCAAGTTCTGCTACCAATACCACAACCACAAGCACTGGCGACAGCATAACAACGCCTACAAAAGCTGGCGTTGAAACCAAAGTGTCTAGTACGAGTGAAAATAATGGATCAGCTACCACAGAAAGTGCAGACGCGAAAGTTAAGAAGGAAGAAGTCAAGGAAGCAGCTAAGCCACAAGACAAGTCTAGGCCAGTATCTAGTACTCCAGTTCCTGGCACACCTTGGTAAGCGTTATTAATATTGTTCAATAAGCACGTGAGAAATAAACGTATTTAAATTATTAATAATCATTTCTTGTCCGGTTTATAGGTGTGTCGTATGGACCGGTGACGGACGGGTATTCTTCTACAACCCATCTTCGAGAATATCAGTCTGGGAAAGGCCAGATGATTTAATAGGAAGAATAGATGTTGACAAAATGGTAGCTGGTCCACCAGACGCAACTGCCACGACTAATCCTACAATAAAAAATGAGACACGTCGAGCAGACGACACGAGTGACAGTAGTGGCGATGAGGATCGACCAAATCCATCCAAGAAAATTAAGCTTGAAGATACAAAAGGTTTGAAACTTAATATTGAAATACTCTATTTTTTAAATTTAATAAATGTAAATATAATATATAAATCGATGCTTTCATCAATTTTTAGTAAATTCTATTAAAATAGAAGAGGAAGAAAAAGAAAGCAAAAAGACAATAGATATTGGCAAGGAAGCCGCTATTGAAGCCGAAGTTAGAGCAGCTAGAGAAAGAGCCATCGTACCTTTGGATAGTAGGATTAAATCATTTAAGGAGATGCTTACGGAAAAAGATGTATGTCAAATTTTGCTTGTTTTCCATTGATTTTTTTAAGTTAAATACGTTAATTATGTGAATGTTCTCCTTCCCATTAGGTCTCGGCATTTAGCACGTGGGAGAAAGAATTACATAAGATTGTATTCGATCCTCGCTATTTGCTCTTAACGTCGAAGGAAAGGAAGCAAGTATTTGAAAAATACGTAAAAGAACGCGCTGAAGAAGAGCGCAGAGAGAAACGCAATAAGATGAAGGAGAGGAAGGAGCAATTTCAAAAATTACTCGAAGAAGCCAATCTTCATGGAAAGTACGTAAAATTGTACTTTGTATTTGACGTTATTTTAAATTTGTACTTTTTTATTAAACACTTTGTATTACGTATTACAGATCTTCATTTAGCGATTTCGCTCAAAAGCATGGTCGTGATGAACGATTCAAAAATGTGGAAAAAATGCGAGAACGAGAGAGTCTATTCAACGAATATTTGCTGGAGGTCCGAAAGCGAGAGAAAGAAGAAAAAGCTGCTAAACGAGAACAGGTATGCATTTTCTCAAAATTTTCATGGAATGATAGATTAAGATTCATATAAAGTTTTGCTCTTACAGTGAATTAGACCTTCACTATTTTATTTAACATGTGAAATCACTGGATTGTAGGTTTACTTTTAATTTTAAATTGATAGAAAAACGAGAAATGGATAGTACAGTTTAGGTTTTTATTTAATCATTGACGTTATTATTGTTTATTATGCATGTCATTTATTATCTCTGTTCAAATTCAAGCGTCTACTTAATCGTTAGAGTTATAAAGAATTGTGTTTCTAAATAATGAATTCATGTTAAAAATATTCAAATTAGTTTCTGTCGATTATTATTTTTATTTTAACGATTAAAATTGTTTGGTTTTGCGATTTATTATTTATTTATTGTTCGTTATTTTTAAGTTATTTGGTACTTAAAAGAAATTAAAAATTTGTGCCGTGTTATGTAGTCTATTCGATATAACGCTTCACAAGATATTCTTTCCAGCTTTAATCATAAATTTTCTTTCAGGATAAGTAGGTATGTTGATACATTTTGTTCCACTAGTACGACTTGGTAATTTGTTGCCATATTACGATAATAAGATAATTTTCATAATCACTGAGGATTTAAAAACTTTCTCCAAGATGATCTTTTTCTATAGCAAAAGTGCATACGCATGTACAGTCTTTTTTTTTCAAACGCGGGCAGAACATAGAAGAAACCTTAATAATGAAATTATAGAAAAAGATCAATAGAAACAAGTTAAGAGAGAAGGATGGAGAAATACAAAAAAATTGTTAGAATGTGTCGCGGTTCCTTTGTATACTCATGTGTTCTGAACTCTCCACCAGTCAGTCAGTCGAGATGCAGGCAGGACAGGTTCTGCGTGTGGAGTACAGAGTGGAATCTTGGTGGTTGCGCTCTCTGGAGCAGCTGGTCGGTGGCATGGATGAGATGTCATCTAACCATCTACAGCAACGCACATCGCGCGGCACTCTTGGCACCCATAGCGCGCTGCATTCTTTACTCCAAAGCAGAGTCATGAGAATGAACGAACTCGGTATTTGTATATTAATCGTAATCCTCGTTACTTCATTCGAGAACAACAAAATCGGATAGTCAAGCACCAAAGAGTGCGACAGGCATTAAACAAAATAGATAAAGCCTGAATTGAGTGCCTCACATTTCGCGTAGAATCATGCCACTTGGAACCGTAGTCGCAGAGGATGCATTCGCCTTAGAGGACACCAAATGCAGTGACGATACGAAGATTTTTATAAATAATCAAAAAGTACATTATTTTTCAAAATTATCTAGCTTAGATTTGGATTCTCTTAGGTGAATGTATGCAGTAATTGTGATATAGCCCAATGTACTCCAAAAGTAGCGATGGTCGCTTAATTTCGAGTTCATTGCTATACACATGTGCGACATTAATTTCTATTTTTCGTACGAGGATAATGTTCAAACATTTTTTCTAAATACAAAAAAAATTGTTTAAAGGCCCTCGGGAGTATAGATATAGCTATGCAATAAGCGAGAAAAATAGCGGTTCCTTGCATCCCAACTTTTAAATCAACCGGTGCACCAATGATGCTGAAAATTATATATATTATGGTTTGATATACCCTTTCTGCGGGGAAGCGGGCTTTTAAGCCTTCGCGAGCCCTGTGTATCAAAAATGATTATTTAAATTTATCGATTTTAAAGCTGTCAGGAAGAAGCGTAAAAACAACATGTTTCTTTTGTTTTTTATACTAACCCCGAAATAGGGAGAAACTAAATAATCATATTTTGTAATTTATAGAGTCAACAAAAGCTTATAAGCTCACTTCCCCGCAGAAAGGGTATAACAAAGAATTACATACATAATTTTCAGCGTCATCGGAGCACCGGTTGATTCAAAAGTTGGGATGCAAGGAACCGATTTTTCTCGCTTAGTGTATAGCTATATCTATACTCCCGAGGGTCCTTAAGATTGTGAAGTGTGTGTAATAACTTACCTACATTACAAAAACTCTATATAATTCAAAATCAGTGTGAATTCGTCAATTATAGTCTTTATTTAAAAATTTCTGTTTTTCAAGTTTAACCAAAATAAAAAAAAAAAAAAATAGATGATTGAGTAGAATAATATAAAGCTTTGCAAATCTATAAATAATCAATATTTTTCATTCAACAGATCTTACACGTTATTTAAATTTATACGTTTCTTTCAGCTAGTTGCAGCCAGATATAAATTATTATGTCCGTTTTATAAAATATCGTTAAATTTTATACTAACATTTTTCAATAACTGAAATAGTATTAGTTCGATTCTTCATCACTTTTTCATATAAATATCGTAAATTCACATTTTTAAAGCCTAGCTATTGGACGAATGAAAGTAGTTTAAGGTTTAACGATAAACAGCGCGTTCCATTTAATATTTTCTTTTCTTTCAGCACTGTAATAAATACAATTTTTTCAGCTTTGAGCCAACTGGAGGATCCCGTTAAATTATTATTACAACAAAAGCAAAACAATATACTTGAAAAAATGTCAAAAGGAGCTTTTAAATATAAAATTCATATTGTGCTCCATATTGAAAAGCATCTTTTTATAATTGCGTTTAAGAATTCGTCGATAAAATGCATGTGCGCGATGAATGCTATGATATATATTCTAAGGGATGATGAACTGTGTGCAGTAGCATATACAAAATAAATAAGCGAAATCTAGTAGATAAGATAAACCGCCGCGAGTTTTGTACCAACCAAAAACTCTTGCAATCGCTGCTTACAGGTGAAAAAGGATTTCCTGACGATGCTGCGCGAGCACAAGGACATCGATCGACACTCGCACTGGAGCGACTGTAAGAAGCGTCTTGAGTCCGACTGGCGTTATAGAAACGTTGACTCGGCAGGTACGCGGGAGGACTGGTTCCGCGATTTTGTTCGAGCTTTGAAGGACGAGCGCAGGAAGGAGAAGGAAAAGGAGAAGGAGCGCGAGCGCGAGGCCAAAGAGGAGAGGCATCGCGAGAAGGAACACCACAAGAAAGACAAGGAAAGGGACAAGGAGAAGAAAGACAGAAAGGAGGAGAGAAGCAGCAAGAAGGACAAAAAGGACAAGGACAGAGAAAAGAATAGGGACAAGAAGGACAAGGACAAGGAGAAGGAGAAGGATAAAGACAAAGAGAGAAATAAGGACAAAGACAGTCATAAGGATAAGGATAAAGATAAGGAGAAGGATAAGGATAGGAATAAGGATGTCGACGCGGATAGAGATAAGGATCACGACGCTCCACCGAAGAAGAAGCGCAAGAGCGACGAGAATCACGAGTCGGACAAGGACAATAAAGAAGACAAGCCAGAGAAAGAGGTCGGGGAGCTCGATGACTCCGAGGACAATAATCACAAGAACTCATTTAGCAAGGATAACGATAATGTAAGATTTGTCAATGTTTACTATTCACTATATGCAATATATGATTCGTTCGTTATTTTCATCGTTTTTCTTTTATTTTGGGCTATAGGACAGCGATCAGCCTGATGATGAAGACGACGATAAGTCTGATTCAGCTGCGGCGGCTGCAGCCGAGGAAGATCGCGAGAAGCAAAAGAGGGAACGAGAAAGAAGAGCTGAAGCGAGTCTTCGAGAGCGAGAACGGGAAGTGCAAAGAACACTCGCCACACATCTGCGTGACCGAGACAAGGAGAGACAGCATCATCGACACACAGAAGCGGTGCAACATTTTAATGCTCTTCTCGCAGACTTGGTACTGTGGTCATTTTGTGATTGACTTTTAAACACATACTTTTTTCGTTCTTTTTTTATATATTTTGTTATACTTTTTGCAGGTGAGAAATGGGGATCTTGCTTGGCGCGAGGCCAAGAGGCAGTTAAGGAAAGACCATCGATGGGAATTGGTGGACTCCTTAGATAGGGAAGAGAAGGAGAAGTTATTCAACGAACACGTAGAACAATTAGGACGTAAGAAACGAGATAAATTTAGGGAACTTTTGAACGAAGTTGGTGCTTCCACAGATCTGACGGCCTCATGGAAGGATGTTAAAAAATTGTTAAAGGATGATCCTCGGTATCTTAAGTTTTCGTCTAGCGATAGGGTGAGTCGTTTTACTAGAAACAATCTGTCTCCATATTTTATTGAAATCGTTTAACATTTATGTATTTTATTTTATTATACGCAGAAATGCGAGAAGGAGTTTAAAGAATATATCAAAGATAAATTGGTAGCAGCGAAAGCAGACTTCAGAGAACTACTTCAAGAAACAAAGTTAATTACAGATAAAACGTTTAAAAAAGTTCAAGATAACAGTGCACATCTAACGGAAATCGAAGATATATTAAAGAAAGATAAGCGGTTTCTGGTGCTAGAGGCTGCGGCATCTGAAAGAACGCGATTGCTAATGGGTTACTTAGAGGAGCTGGCTCGTAGGGGTCCGCCCCCACCTCCGACTGCATCTGAGCCATCACGTAGACCAACCGTGAAGTAAGTATTTAATGTCTGACTTATCTTGTAATGAAGTGAACAGTTTATTAATTTGCGCATTTGTTACAGTTAAGGACCGGATAAATATGTTTTCTACGAAGCAAAGTGAGCGATGTTTTTTAGTGTCAAAAGCCTCAGGCTTGTGGAAGAACACGTGTTGCCTCACGCGATCGTCGCTGTTATTATATATAGTCAACAACAAATAATGCAACCAAATATAAAAAATACTGTATATAAGTACAAGTTTAAACAGAAACTGAAAATTTAAATTTAAAATACGAGTGAGAAAAACTACAAGTGTATTTTAATTAAAATTTGGACTGTATTCTCATTTATTTCAAGAGTTTAACCATTATTAGTTAACGCCGAGTCTTCAGCATGATGTTACTGATGTTTACATTAGGCTTGTTCAATAGTGTCATCGACTTTTTATAATTCAACTGACCTACACCAATAGCGAGTAATAAAATAGATTTGTTATTTTCTTGTTTACCTTAAGCAACAGTAATAAAAGAAACATATGATAAACTGCCTTTTGTTCAATGCCCAATGATCCTTGTTGATGATTTTAAATCACTTTATTTGAGACGCACTCAATACAATTTCTAATGCATTTATGAGTATTTATAATTTCAGTTCAAAACAGTGGGGCACAACGCGATATTTTCTATCGTTGCGTTCATTAAAGATACTATACTGCAATACTAGAGAAATTACACCGAATTAATTATTAACGCAACGGAATATAGACGCTCAATTAAAAGCATTTATAGTATCGAATGAACATAAATATTTTATCACTATACATCGTAATATTAGGCGAAGCGATTTTTAATAACAGAAAATTTATCAGGATCTTCATAACTGATAGAACTGATTTTTAGCATTTCAGCGATTTACAAGCTTCAGAAGATGATTAAAATGGAAACTGATTTAGCAGTATTTAACGGCCCTCACTACAGTCTTAATAAAAAACTTTTGATAACGTTTGGTTTGTGGCCAACTTTAAGCAGAACAAGAAAAGTAATTTGTCTTATATTTTTTACGTTAATTGACTTATCATTGTTTGCATCATTTGTAAGTATATATAGCCATATTGTTTCCCATCTATTTTTGTTAGCGCAAAGAATCTATTTGCAGTACTTTCAATATTACAAATACTTAGTTTAAAAAACTAGACTTTTGGCGCAGTGCGCTGCGCGCACTGTAGTAGAATATTAATTCATTAACTTATTAAATGAAATATAAATGCTTGATTGATATTTTTAATATTTGTTTTCTATTACGGAAATATATCAAACTTTACAATATATGATTGATTCATTTCGCGCTCATGTAAATTTCAAAATTGCCGCGGTTTCGTCACCAACTACCTTTTAAAATTTTAAGGTTATGTCTCAACTCAGTTCGTGTCAACGTTCACATCATGTCACTTTTTGTAACAATGATAATATTTACAATAGAATATTATAAATACACAACTATTAATTATTGATATGTATTATAGTAATATATTACATTCTTTGTATTAGGATCAATTTTAGAAATCAAAAACAAATCAAAAAATTCTAACGATACTTTTGACGCATGCGCACTACACGAGCCAATCATATTGACGCATTCTTGGCTTCACTTCATCCGGTCATGATTTTTTTATATAGGGATAGGGATAATACCGCATTTCCTCCTGGCACCCAGAATGGGAATGTCGTAGTTGCGAGAAATAGTATACCGCGCCCATGAGAGGTGAAACAACGGCGACCTTTCGCCTTCGATTCGGGTGGCAATTGACACGAGATTTTGGTGTAAATTTACAAAGACAAAGACTCGTGTGTAATTGTCACCTCTTGCCCCGCAATAAGGTCGGCATGGGTGGCAACTTTCACGCGTGTCTGTTCTTTCCACCCTTGATACGCAATATAATTTGCCGTATAACTTCCCGAGATAGTGTCCAAGTTTCAAAAAGCACCTGAACGGATGAAAAAAACTCGAAGAACAATCGTGTTACGACAGAATCACCTATGTGCATGCTCTAAATTGCATACTGTATGATTTTCGAGACAGGCAGATGGAATACACTACTATAGAAAACAAAAGAAGTGGATGTACGTGATAGAAGATACAATGTCTATAATTTATCTCTCAGTCACTTGGATTAAGTACGTGACAAGTTATATGTTTGAACCCAGAGTAAGCATATAATTATATGCGTATAAATTTCTTATAAAACAACAATTTAATCAATCGATTATTCGCATTTCTCAATGTTCCTCTAATTTCTATTAGATAAAATTAATTTATGAACAAATAGCCGCCGACTGGAAGAGCTTAGACGATGAAGAGGAAATCGAAATTTTGAATAATTACTCTGCATTCGCACGACTACTCACTGTGTTATACGTAGGTGATATTTGATTAATCTATATCATTGTTATATAATCATATAAAATATAACTACTATAATGCTACTTGGGTTATGCACTGTGTATCACACTCAGTGTACAAGCGCCAGGCTTGACCGAGGTCTTGACTCTATGTCTCAACTTTGAAAACACGTTTGTTTGAAAGATATATAATTTCAAATATAAATCTTTCAGGTTTTTTATGCGATAATCGCTACAACATTATTTTACGTGCTTCCCTTTCTGACCATTTCACTCGATATGATCATGCCTTTAGCAAACGGGACCCGCTTTCGGGCTCAACCTTACCATCAGCACTATTTTGGCATCATAGACAATGAAAAGTATTATTATCAAATGTATATTGGTCACGGATACGTAGTTTCAATAATAGTCACAGTAGCTGTCATGACAATTGATACAATGTATGCAGCTAACATACAACACGCTTGCGGATTATTCGCTATTGCGCGGTAAATTAATTCTTCGTCAAATTAATACGTGCCTTTATAATATAAACTGTACATTTATACACTTTGTTAAAATTGTAGGCACAGGCTAAGTAAAATTGGGATACTCAATGATGAACAGGAATATGAATCCAGAGTAGTCAACGACAAAAAGGTTTACGAAAGTATAAGAAGTGTCTGCGAAATGCACAAGAATTCAATAAAGTTATATTATATTGTATTTAAAAATATGGAATTGGAAACAATCATGATGATTTAGAACGTTTGATTTCTTTAGGATTGTCGAGTTGATATGGGACTCGTTCAGTATAAGTTTTTTGATTTTTATGGGCTGTTCTCTTGTTGGTATGGGAATGCTCATGTTTAACGTAAGGAATTGAATTTTTCAAATTATTATTGCACACACACATATATAAGCATCTTTTCTGAAAACAGAAAGTATATTGTTTTATTCTTCACCAGTACATCTTCAACATGATACATCCGATCGAGAAGGTGATTGGAACGGGTCTACTTTTGGGTATCATTATTCTTTTATTCTATATGAATTGGATCGCACAACAACTGACTAATAGTAGCGATGAAATTTTTATAGCAGTGTATAAATTAATTACTCAACTTTCGTACTGGACCAAATCAAACGATGCAATTATTTCATGACTTCCGTTAAATTTTTCCAATATTTTAGGTATTCAAATAAATGGTATAACTTGTCTATTAAAGGACAAAAATTGATGTATTCCCTACTTCAAAGCAATGCAAACAGCATTACTTTAAGAGCTGGAGGAATCGCGGAGATGAATTTGCAACAATTTGCAGCTGTGAGCATATGACTTGCATTTATAGCTATAGAATAAAAATGAATTCATTTTTATTTATTACAGATTCTTAAAACGGCAATGTCTTACGCTACAGTCATGCTGTCAATGAACGGTTAAAAATATTCCAGAATATTTATAATTACTAGCATACAAGAAAATTCTATGTGTTCAGATATCCTTATTCTCTATTAGAATGTTGAATGTTTATAGTATTTTATTTTTATTATTTACCCTCTCTATATAATATGATCTCAATTTCTAAAAAAACTATCTCAAAAAACGCAATGTCTCCAAGGAGGGCTTCAAGCGGTTAACCGGGCCTATAGAAAATTGTATTTTTGGCAAGGAATCGAATGCGGGTGGTTAGAACTGGCTCGCGCTATCGGTTCGGCCACGGCGAAGGATCCCTAGTGGAAATGGAGATTGTGCCATAGTAGTGTGGCACATTATGCTAAACTGTGCCACACCATGCCAAACGATGCCTTGTTGTGCTAGACCTATGCCAATTCGGACATTTCGCACGATTTGGCACTCTGGCATGGTTTGGCACAGTGTGGCACAGTATACAACAATATGACATAATGCATCAAATTTTGTAAATAATGAAAAAATTTTTGATCACGTTTTGTCGAAATTCTGGCACAATCTGGCATAAATCGGCATAGTTTGGCACAGTTTGACATAATATGGCATAGTTTGGCACAGTTTGACACAGTTTGGTGTGTGTGTGTGTGTGTGTGTGTGTGTGTGTGTATAATGTATATATATAATTTTAATTTTATGAAACATTAGAGTATTTTTATAAATACTTTTTATAAGTTCATAGTTATATTAGATACTCTTTAAAAGGATGAAACAGTTATTCTATTATACTATAAGAAAAATAGCTCAGGCGGTTAGGTGTTCGACTGGCACGCTGGCGACCCCCGGGTTCAATTCCACCTCGGGTCGCTTTCTTTATTAAATTGTTTGAGGGATGTTATGCCATATTATGCCAGGTTGTGCCATGCTATGCCATATTGTAGCAAACTGTGCTTGAAATTTAAAAAAAAATTGGGAAAAACATTTTTAATTTTTAAAATCTATCATTGTGTCAAACTGTGCCAAATTATGCCTCACTGATACTGTGCCAAAATATGCCAAATCGTGCGAAATGTCCGAATTGGCATAGGTCTAGCACAAAAAGGCACAGTTCGGAACAGTTTGGCACAGTGTGGCACAACTTGGCATGGTTTAGCATAGTTTGGCATTGTTTGGCATGATTTGGCACAGCGAATTATTTCCACTAGGGATTTTCCGCAAAACAAAATTTTTCGAATTTTTGAAATTGGGCTGAATGGACTCCTTTGTGCTGGGGAATGCACACCGGGCCTAGAAAGTTGTGTTTTTTCGAGCATCTTGGTATAACCATCGAATTCGAATCTCTCTCCCAAAAAAATAAAAGTATTATATTGTATCAAAATATTGTGACAAACTTACATTGATCCTTCAAATAGTGTGAAACTTTGAACTACCAAGACAGTCTCTATAATTTATTAATTTAAAATCTAAGATTTTCATGAGCAAGATACCCATAACGATCAAATAAAAAAATATGCACGCGCTCTGTCGATTTTTGTCCTTTACAGTTTGTAAGAGGGTTAAAAAGGGCGATATAGGATCTGATATATATCTGTGGCCTACAGGCAAAACGACATAAGTCCAATGTTCGCGAAAATCAAGATAAATGTGGATTTCATATCTTCAAATAGTCCCTTTTCATGTAAAAATGTCGAGGTTTGCCAAAAGGTTGCCCTAATGCTAAGATACACTCAAGAAATAAGTCCATAACTACAGTTTTCCGATTTTGTTTCCGACAAAACGACATAAGTCCACTTCCAGATGAGTTTCTTCATGTAGAGGTGGCTTCTTTGGGACTTGGTTTTGTTGATTTGCAACAAAACATTGCTTTTTAACCCGTTTCCAGACATTCCAAAGGTTATTTCGTAAAAACCACCAATAATCGGTAAATATTAGGAGAAGAAAACCAATAATGGACTTATGTCATTTAGTTTTGCAGTTATGGACTTGTAGACTGGAAGTAGAATTGTGGAATTGTTTTAAGAACTTATTCGAGTAACGTTGTATGGCTGATGGTGTGCCGATTGCCTCGCAAAGTCTTGAAATGCGCGTTTTGCGGGCGAGAGCCGCAGTCATGTGAATAAGTCTAGAGCTCCCGACATAACGACATAACTCGATCCTTTTGTGACATTGCACGAAGCAACAAAGGTTTAACCCGGTCATACTGGCATGTGGACATGTGCACTGAATGTGTGAACTAACCTGTACCGTATCGCGCCCCATTTCGTTTGCTCCGATCTTACATACAATTGTCTGAACTCTGAACATTAAAACCGCTTTTTCTCAAAAACACGAAAAGTGGACTTATGCCATTTTGCCTGTCGGCCTCAGATATTGCAAATTATATAAGGTGTATTGACAACATCGCCATGCAACGAGTTGCCAAATCTATTCGTCAAAGATGTTTCGTGTGTTTTACTGAAATTTTACGATCCTTATACGAAACACAGCGTGAAGGATATTTCATATTTTATATAAAAAATGACAATTATGTTAGAACATGACTTAATGGCATTAATTATAGTTTGGTTCACAGGAAATAATATATTTTTATTTTTCTCCTTATATATATATATTTTAGACCGGCGATGGCTCCGTGGTAAACCACCTGCCTCCCGGTCAAGGGGTCGTGGGTTCGAGCCCCCATCAGGGCGATCAGTTTTTTCAGATCCGATGGAAATCTTACTCACGACACCGGGTTTGAGAAAGGCGTAGGTGTGATGAGCCTACCCTGGAAACTTTCGAACGCTAAAATTCATCTAGAAACACAACACGATACGTTGTGAGGCCATGAACTTTCGAGTTCGAAAAAAGCCACCCATTTTTTTTTTTTATATATATATTTTAGTTGAACCATATATCTTATGAATTCGGCATATGAAGTCTTTATTTGTTGCGAAATATTTAAGTTACAAATATACAAATGACATTCTCATTAAATATAAGGATTTGAATTGATCCACCTGCTCTCCTCGGATATATTCTGGTTACATCAAAAAATATGTCAATTATCTACAACATAAAACTTTAAAATTATAGATATATGACAGAATAGAAATAATAATTTTTGTATCGGGCCTACATACTGTAAGCAAGCTGAAACTGTAAAATAGAGCTGTGCCAAAAATGGATGTCAGGAAGGCAAAACGACAAACGGATTCGACGAAACGAAGTAGTCCACTAGATTATTTTAAAATATAAGATTACAATATTTATATTGAAATAAACAATGCAAACCTTACTTGACGATTTCAGCTGAACTCTGGCATTGCATCCCCGAGTATGTTGGAGTATAAAAAACCTGGACGTTCACAGCAGGAACAAAGCAGTATAATGTACAAAACTCGTGATAGTGGTATTCGGAAAATTCCATCAGATACGTAATATTCGTGAATGCAACTTTTGAGCTGAATTTATTTAGGGATGGACTATAATTTAACACTGCAGGTATTACAGTCATCTGTCAAGAAGTTGAATTAACACAACTGTAAGATATTTTACAGTACAAAATAATTAAAAGCAAATAACAATTTGAAACGCATATAAATAAAAAAGATTTCCATATAGCTATTATATACTGACCTGCGATAGCACCGCGGCTATCAAATTGCACATTGAGACAAAAAACGTACTGGCGGTTTCCGCTTTGGACTCCCTCGATTGAAAAATTTCAAACTCTTTCTTCGACTTTTGCCTGGAACTTTCAAAACACTCGTCTATTTCTTCCTGGTTTGTTGTCTCTGCCTCTCTGTATCGTACTTGTCTCATCGAGCTCTTCGTTTGTTTGTACCTCTCGGCGTCGCTCTCAGACTGGAGATGGATCGATTTTGCGCATCTCCCGCACGTACGGATGGTGAATAATAAATGCGTCGTGCGTATAATTATCGAAAAGCAATTATCGAAATTATCGGTACACGCAGCGGTAATTTTCTATATGTAAATAAATATTATCGTAATTGCGCCTATAGATAATAATATCCTATACACGGATATTGATTTAAATTTTGTATTTTTTTTTTCGGCAGGTCCGGGGTCTCTCTAGCGGGGTCATTGTACGTTCATTCGTGCGCTATTTCTATCAGCTGCAGTATCGTCCGATCGTGCGAAGCTCAAACGTATGTATTTTGTCGATGATATTTTGATACGAAACCATCAAAGCATCAGTTGCAAAACTTTCCTTCGAGTCGATCAACGGCCATAATAACAATAATCGTGTTCTCGAAATTTGTATTGCCCTGTATTGAGAAGATTTATTTTCTATACCACTTCTTTTATTTTGCCGCACGCGCAACTAAAGTTCGAAGAAAGACCGGCCGCGGCGGCCGCTGATGCATATATTTTTCGAACACTCCCGCGTTTTGGCATGCGAAATATCGTTCCTATTCCGCGTTTCGGCCTTATATAATAATATAGACTCATAGGAATCACGGAATCGGTTCATTTAAAACGACAGTTTAGCGTCTCCCATTGGTTCGTCGGTTTGGTTGTAAACAGTGATATTTTTTTGATTATTACAGAAGGTATTATTAACTGCCTTCTAAATTTTTCAATAAGTATATTTCTAAACTGTCTTAAAGTATACTGACTTTACAGATTTGTACATGTAACTCGAATTGTAGCTCGAATTTCTCGGACGACTCCGAAATCTCTATTGTTTTGGGTGATGATCAAAGTATGTAACAATTTGAAACTTTGATCAAGTTTACCAATGTCATTTAACACAAATAAGCAATAAATAGCATATACCTATATCAACCTTGTAATAAGATCACAGAATCTTTTTTTTACGAAGAAATTGGAAGAAACCTGCTATTGTAGGTTATTTAACGGAAAATCGTTCAAATTTAAATTTTGAAAAAGGTATAAAACAAATTAAAATTAGTAAATGAAAGGAAAAAATTGTAATCTAGGCAATTTCTAAAATTACAGGAATTTTTAATCATGGAGTGTGATCCTGTAGTTGAAAAACATTACAAAGGGCATAATGGAACTATAACTGGATTATCATTTCATCCTGAGACAACAAAAATTGTATCAAGCAATCTTGACAAAACTTTGATGGTATGGAGTATTGCTGATTCAACAAGAGCTTATCGGTTTCATGCTCACAAGGATGAAGTGTTAGACGTTGATTATGCTCCTTCTGGAGAAGTGTTCGCAAGTGCTTCTAAAGACAGAACTGTAAGAATATGGGTTCCAAAAGTTAGAGGGGAATCTTTAGATTTTATAGCTCATCATGGATCTGTAAGATCTGTACAATTTATTTCAGACGGTAGCAAGGTAGAATTGATTCCCATTTTTTAATGTCATTTTAATATATTACATAAAATTCTGATACCAATGGTTATTTAGCTAGTGACATCTTCAGATGACAAAATTGTAAAATTATGGATGGTCTGTCAAAGGCGATTTTTGAGTTCATTCACTGGCCATACAAATTGGGTGAGATGCGCCAAATTTTCTCCTGATGGAAAGCTCATAGCATCTTGCAGTGATGATAAGACTGTTAAAATTTGGGATATTGCGAGTAATGCTTGTATAAAAACATTTACTGAAATGAAAGGTATGGATTTACAGCTGTATTTGTAATACAGGCCAATTACAAAGTACATTCTTATCATTTACATTTTTAGCATCATTTCTGGACGTTGAATTTCATCCTAATGGATTAGCTGTTGGTGCAGCTAATACAGAAGGTTGTATAAAAATTTATGACTTAAAAACAGGTAATTTGCAGCAGTGTTATGATGCACATGAAGGAGCAGTTAATAAAGCAAGATTTCACCCCAATGGAAAGTTTATGTTAACTGCTTCACAAGATCATACTCTAAAGGTATTGAAAAATCTGTACCTTAATTTGCAATGACAAATAATCAATTTTTAAATCATAATATTTTGTAGGTCTTAGACTTACTGGAAGGTAGACCAATTTATACACTTAAAGGTCATTCAAATGGTGTTACTGCGATAACGTTTTCAAAAGAGGGAGATTATTTTGCATCTGGTAGTTCTGATCGTCAACTTTTTGTGTGGAGATCTAACTTTGATAAAGGTGACCGACCCATATTTCAAAGTGAAAAACTTATACCACTTGACACTAAATTAAAATTACAGAATGCAACCCTTGACACCTGTGAGATTGTGGATGACGTGAGCTCTGAAGATATTAATAACCGATCACAGGTGAAGACTTGACAAATTAATTTTTAAATTTATTTTTAAATTATTTTATATCATATATTTTCTACTTCAAGCTCTTCAAAAAGGAAATTCAATCAATGTTATCTACCAGTAAAAATGACTCTTTTAGAAAATCAAGCAAATTAAGCAGAAGAGAAAGTATAAAAGCTTTTAAAGAAGAACTTGCAATGCTGCATGACACTGTAGCAAATCTGGAGCTACAATTAAATTTAGTTGAGGATGAGTATAAAAAATGAAATTCTTGTATGAGTATTTTATTCCTTATATCTCATATGGTAATTATTGTGTTAAAATAAATTATTTATCAGTTATAGTCTTCTTCAAATGTACAAAAATATCAGTGTGTATGTTAAACTATTTTTTATATTTAATATTTGTAAAATCGTTTAATTGAATAAATGCTCAACATACAGTTGTGCATAGAAGTAACTTCTTTTATTTATATTTACTTTTGAACTCCAACAAATGAGCATGCTTTTCCAGTCTTCTTGATGGACTCCAAAACTTCATTGTGATCCAGATTTGTTGTTACGAAAACTTTTTTGGCTGGAAGATCTATTTTGACTTCAGTGATCGCTAAAGTCATGAATTATAATATAGTTGATAAATTAATTAAAAAAGTTTATGGGCAAAAAAACTCAACCAACCTGATATCTTTCCTAGTACTCTGTTCACAGCATTGGAGCATCCTTCGCATGTCATATCGACATTGTATTCGTAGGTCTAAAATAATGAACATATTTTCATTCAGTCTGTCTTCTAAATATGCTGTTAGAAAATACCTCATGCACTTACCTGTTGAGCCATATTTCTTGCTTTGCTGAACTTTATTTATCTTAAAAATACTTTAGATGATTCGCGCAACTTTGATGTGGTCACCAAGTTTGCAAAAAATGCACTTCTGTTTCCTTATCGTAACAGCTCTATTTATCGATAACCTGTTATCTTTTTATTATTAAAATGACTTAGATTAGAAAGAGGTGGTTCGACTTGGCGTGGCAGAAGAAAAAGCAGTGTATAGAAACAGCAGGTAAAACAAGAATGTGTGTTTTCCTTTTGACCTTCTCTATCTCATTGATCAGTAAAAGATACAAAGTTGATAGTTAGATTTAGATAGTTTACATCTTCAAGGTATACCAACCTAAGAAATACTGAATTAAACAATTTTAAATTATTTTAAATACGCTTTAATTTAACAAAAACTTAAAAGATTGATATATTTTGTTTTGACAACGATTAAGTAAGCTTTATTGCCATCCAGTTTTAATAATCGATGTAATGTTTCTATAAATTTGCTTTGCTCGGATCGTTTTTACTCTTTCTCTTTGATCGAAAAAAATACAGCCACGTTGGCAATAGTTCTAGATAAAGTGCCGTTATATTTACCTATTATCTGCAGATCTATCTTACAACACAGTGTTTACCGCCCCCACCACCGCAAAAGTTCCGAGTACCTTTAGCGCCGCGATCCGCGGCGCCGTGCGATCCGGCAACTACTTACGCATGTATATATACTATTTGTGTATACACAAACAGTAATGCCAGTACATTATGCTCATAGGCCCGTGTGACGTGAAAGAGTCGCGATTGCATAGTTTTCTGAATATTAAAACATGTATAAACAATCGCATGTTAGTATATTCGTTTATATACTTAGATAAAATTAAATAACGTTTCTGTGTTTCTGTAAGTGTTATTAAATGTAATGATAAACTTGCAAGTCCGTCTGTAGATTTACGGCTATTGCTATTTATAGCTAGTGATTTGTAACCAATATACGATCAAAACATTTGTAATCTAAGGATAATGGATAAAACATAGACAAGATTACATTAAATAATCATGGAGGAAGATAAACTAGCTGTAATAAATGTGGCTACAGAAGTGAAGATAATAAATATTACTTATGTCACAGGTTGGACTGCAGAAGATTTGTGCATTAAGGTTAGAAGCCAAACTGGTTTATTTGCATTTTCTTTTTGTACTGTATTCGATTTTTGTCTCTTTTGTTTTTTTCTCTGTGAACTCTGTTTTTCTTTTTGAGGTACACAACGTGATTGCATGTATATTAATACTTACAGGCTTAACTCTAAAATATCTTAACATCTGATTTTTTCAGGTATGTCAATATTTTGGTATTGGACCAGTGGCAAGACATCTTTTTGCACTTAGGAATCGTTCTACAAAACTTTGGTATCATTCAGCATATAAATTTGATGGAAAAGAAAAGCACAAGTTTGACTTCCGCTTAAGATTTAAACCATCTAGTCTTCGTAGATTAAAACAGTTAGATGTTAAAGCTTATGATTATTATTTTCAACAAGCAAGAGGTGATGTATTGGAAAACAAAGTTCCAGATATTGTGTATGAAAGACACAAGCGGGAGCTTATAGGTTTAGGTGTTTGTGATATGTATAGGTAACTATTTAACATTTTTTATTCTATAATTATAAAATTATGACTTTAATAGTTAATAGTGGCTTTGACTGAATACTTATCATTTTTTAATTTACAGAGTTATGTTAGAAAAAGATGTTGCAAGAGAAATTGTTGAATCTGACTATAAAAAGTATATACCAAAGGAATGTATAAAAAGACATTCTTTTTTTATAAGAAAACCAATTCATAATGCTTTGGCTCGCATATCAGGTCACGATGCATCATTTGTCAAAGAGCAATACCTCAATCAATTTGAATCTATGGCTCCTAATTATTTGTGTGAAGAGTATAAGGCTTTAATTGACAAGGGAATGACCACTCCACCACTTCGTGTACTTTTAAGGATAAATGCTACAGACATAAAATACTGTCCAATCGATGAAAGTAATAGTAACTGGAAAGTATTATGTGCTATTGAAGATCTTTGTTTTGTTTCCATTAGGTATATATACATTTAATTTCTACAACAGTTTATCCATCCTATTATTGTCTCCAAAGTCTATGTACTTATACTTATGTTATTTTACAGACAAGATAATACTGTAGAAGTATCAAGAAAAAATGGGATACCATCTTACTTGAAATTTAGTACAAATTCATTACTCATGTCATTTGTCTCAGCACTTGATGGTTATTATCGTTTATCCATAAAATGGACATTCAATCTTTGTGGTGATGCTGTCACGCCTAGCTTAGAACGTTTACACAGGCTAAAATGCCATGGACCTGTTGGGTAAGAATGTTATGTTCTTTATCAGATTTTCTTAGTTTTAATTTAATGAAACGGTATATACTAAAAACGATATCCATTATTCTAGTGGTGAATTTTCATATTCAAAACTTGAAGACAAGAGAGCCAATAGAGCAGGAACATTTATTTTGCGAGAGAGCGAATCTAAATATGATGCATATTATTTAGATGCTTGTGGAAGAGATTCCAAACCACGAACTCGAAAAATAGAAAAACTTGGGCCTGAAGATTTTGCTCTATCAGAATCCATGCAACGATTTAGATCCATTGCTCAATTAATCGCTGCTCACCAAGATCCTGAAGGGGCATTATATTTGAATGAGTGCTTGCCTCCTTCAGAATATGGTAATATTTCGAAAAACATGTCAATTTGATTTCAAATGCACTTATATGTTAGTAAACTCAGCAAATTAAGAATTTTCCATATCTTTTGTAGATAAATCGCCATTGCTAATATGTGCTCCTGAAGGATATGGAAGTGATGTAGCAGCTGATGAAGAAATCATTGCCGGAGTTTTAGAAGGAAGACCGTGCTGCGTACCACCACATGAATTGCAGGTTTATAAAGCTCAACCTTTTCCAAAAAGTAAGGAAAGTCAAGCGCGTTTAAATTCGTCATCTTGCGGTGGTCCGACCACAACTCTTTATAGAGCAATGTGGCGCGTGACCAAAGGCAAGAGACTAGAAACCGCAATCAAGTTATTGAAGGAAGATGAAGGACAACCCACGAAAGAGTTTTTGAAACTAGCACAAAAGTGGGGTCAACTGCGATCAAGTGCTCTAGTAAGGTAAGTTAAGCCTTAATATTAATAAACCCGTTTGCCAGTATTCTTATCGATTATAAAATATTTATCGAATATATTTAGATTGTACGGCGTGACTCTTGCTCCGTCAGTTGGGATGCTTCTGGAACTTGTCAAATTAGGAGCTTTGGATGCTTATTTACGCAACAATTCTCCACAAACCATTAAGACTGTTGACATGGTTGAAGCTGCAGCTTGTCTCGCTACTGCCGTTTGGCATTTGGTAAGTTTTATAATAACGATCGTCGTGTATGTATTTGCGTATCGGTTCAAAGATTTTTATGTAATTTATTTGACGTAGGAGGAGAACGGAGTTGTACACGGGAACATTCGATGTCGAAAATTATTGGTACACGCACACACCGATAATAGTTTTATAGTGAAATTAGCTGACCCTGGAATTTTCAGCTATAAACCAGCCGAGTATGTAACAATGTTTTTTTATGCTACAATTAAATTTATAAATTGCAAAATTATAACATACTTGTAACTTTTTTTAGTGTCCATTGGTTGCCGCCTGAATGTTACGGAAATCCAGATTTGGCGAGACGAAGCATACAGGCCGATGTTTGGGCTATAGCTACAACGCTGTGGGAAATATTTTCACGAGGAACCATTTTGCCATCGAATACTGAACCCGATCCTATTAAGAAGGTATTCTAAAGTTACATACCATATTTATATCTATGCTTAGTCAATGTATGTATTCATGTTCAAATGTGTGCAACGTTAACTTTTAGTTTTACGCAAGTGGAAAACGTCTACCCATACCAAATGGCTGTCCGCCGGAGGTTTATAAGCTTATGACAGACTGCTGGGGCGAAATAGGAGGTTCTCGGAAACAACCGCAAGCCATAATGCGAGACATTAATCAAATAAAGTACCAAGTGTACAATTCAAGAAGAGCTCATGCGTATGCTACGGCATTTCCAAAACGAGCAAACGATTCGGAACTTATCGATGACGATTTTAGTGAAGTTACTGAACATAATTCATCGTCCGATTGTGAATCAAGAGCTAGCAGTCTTTTTACAGATCGAACAAGCCTTCCATGGGACGACTCTGAAGATAATACGAGAGGTAGACTTGATTTTATTATTATGAATTTCTCATTATATGAAATCGTTGAACTATTATTAAATTTGATAATCATGTTTGTCCAAGGTCTGGCACATATGGAATGGAGTGGTGTACCTTTTGAAGATACCGAGGATGTTCTTTCAACCTATTTGGGTTGGTGGGCAAAAACGAGTGGTGATAATGGTGATAATGGATATGATCACGATGGTGGCTTGTTAGGACAGATGCAAAGCATTTTCGAATTGGATGCTGATTGTAACGTAATTTTGCAAGGCCGCATAGGCCAAGGCTTCTACGGTGAAGTTTATTTGGGAATATGTGAAAAGGATAGTGTAAAAGATGCCGAACCTCAGCAGGTGGCAGTTAAAAAGTTGAAAATGCGAGCTCTTGAAGCGGACCTACGTGACTTTGAAAGAGAAATAGAAATAATGAAGGTAATCATATCTATTATTTTAATAATGTTCAAATTTATTATCTGCTATGAAGCATGAATATTTATTCAAAATTTGTATATTTCAGACTTTGAAGCATCCCAATGTTGTTGGAATATTGGGCGTTATTTCGGAACCTGAGGTGTGCTTGGTTATGGAATTCGTTAAGCATGGTTCTTTACAAAGTTATCTTGCCATACATCGCGAGAGCCTCACTAATAAAAGACTGCTGGGCTTTGCCCTTGATATTGCTACCGGTATGGAGTATCTCGGTCGCATGAATATAGTGCACAGAGATCTCGCTGCAAGAAATATTCTCGTCGCTGATGATAGCAGAGTGAAAATTAGCGACTTTGGTCTTGCTCAAGTAACTGGCAAGAATGACTATTATATATTACAAACCAATAGAGATCTTCCAATCAAGTGGTAAGCTTATATTATCTAAATGTTAAATTTCTGAATTCGGAATGATGAATTAATATATGATATTAAATTCGTAGGTATGCGCCAGAAAGTTTAAGGGATGGGAAATTCTCACCTCGCTCAGATGTTTGGTCATTCGGTGTGACGATGTACGAGACTTTTAGTTTTGGTGAAGATCCAAAGTTACCAGAATTTGGTAGTAATAGCATAACCGAAGTTGAGGGATCCGGTAAGGCTGTTAATACTTTAGAAGAAGAAGGAGGTGCAGACTTATTAAAAGCTCTGGAAAGAGGTGCACGACTACCTTGTCCAGCAACATGTCCTCAAGAAGTGTACACAAAAGTAATGTATCCTTGTTGGAATATTCACAGTCATGAACGTCCAGAATTTGCAAAACTTTGCAAGGATATTCGGGATTTGATTAACAATGAGTATTAATGTTTTTGCACGTGACATGATATAATTATCAAACGATATGTTTGGTGTTCCTTGATCGATTAATGAGACTTGCGAAAAAGTAGGTGATGAGAGTACCTAATGAATAACAATTAACTATATATAGTTAATAATCAGTTTTATATCAAAGGCCTGATCATGTGATGAATTTTTATGTATTGTTATTTTGTTATATTTTTGTTAGGTTTATTAAAGAAAACGTTTTCATATATACTAAAAACTGATTATTAATTACCATTCCGTTCATTGTAAATTATTTGACAGTTGATGATAAGTAATGATGAAAGTAATCATGTTATTTAAGATGCCTTAAATACGCAAATGTGTGTATTCTGTGAGATTTTGTTCGTGCACAGATGTTGTATATACGGAAACTTACTGTTTATTTTATTTTTACAACTTATAATAAAATATATACATTTTTATATTTAAACTTTCTTTTCCAAGTCTATTCTTATCACCATGGAAAGATCATTCGAGTCTGCGTCTAAACTTTGACGAAATAGTTGAGCATGCTGCCATGCTGACTCTCCCTCGCCTCCGGAAAGTACAGCAGTCACATTGATTTTAATTGCACCTTTCAAGTCTTTTGTTTCAAAGTTTTCACTGTCAAGAATAGACACAACTTTACTCTCTCCTTTTGTTTTCTCGTTTGAATAAATTCCTTCGACTTGCCACTTTACGCTTCCTCCGTGAAAAGTAGCAGCCTTTGCTTGCAATTTCACTGAATTTATGTACATGTTTTCATTATCTTCAACTACAAAAGTCCAGATTATTTTCCCAACAATAGATCCAGGTGATCTTGTTAAGTAAATCATTTTCCAATCTTCTTCTTTTTTAGCAAAGATTCCCCCTTCTACAAATGCAATACCAGTTTGCCATTTTTGTCTTGTCTCTAAATTTTTATTGTTTGCACTGTCTTTGGTTATATAAGTGTCATTGATTATAGAATAAGTCAATTCAAAATTTAAAATGTCCCGAGGAATGTTCCACTGAGTTGCCGTGAATGAGATATCCTGTGAATTTTTAATTTTACAAAATGTGACTTCATTATATTAAAACCAGTTTGAAGAAATTCTTTACTTACCCCAGTTTCGTTACGAGAGATTCTCCAAGCTAAAGAACCAGATGTTCTTCCCCCGTAATCGGATTCATTTTCCGAACTTTCGCACGGTTTTTTACAGCCAGGAGGTGCATTTAGCATCTGAGCTAATTCTTCTACGTATCGTTTGTTGACAAACTTTTTTCTAGCTTGGCTGTAACCGGTACTATTTTGTCGTTGCAAATTCAATTTATTAATCAATAACATTAGCGATTTTTCACTACAAACGTTTCGACGTTTCATGACTTCTTCAAAATTACGGGTGTAACGCCAAGTAACATCTTGTATTTCATCCCTGGAAAATGCAATGATGTAGGATAATTTTTTACCCCACCCTTTTTCATAAATAAGTGGTCGATCCATTACATTCTCACAGGCATCTGCGTGTATCCATCTATTGTGAGCTACTGACCAAACCTACAATGGATTTTTAGTATATTTTACATTTGGTAATACAGTGCATCTTCATAATATACTTTTGTTAGCAAACCAACCTCTGTCCAAACATGATCTGTCTTATCATAAACAAGTCTTGCATCAAATCCTACTGTACGACATATGAGAGTAAAGCAATTTGCCCATTCTCCGCATCTGCCTCTTCTGGTGTACAATAGAGATTCTGGATTTGTATAGCGAGCAAATTCAGTTTCACTTCCACAAATTTTGCATCTGAAACATCAGAACTAAGCATTATACATAGGCAATGGGACCTTGAAAATAAAATATGCAGTCTCGTACTTGTGAATTTCTATTCTTGATATATCTGGATTTGTAGAAACTATCGATCGGTCATAAGAGCAATCTCCCGTACATATTTTACAAGCTGGACTGTTAACCCATTTGAAAAACTTATTCTTAAACCAGTTCAAAAGTTCACTCAATAGCAAATCTTCAATTACTACATCATCTTGTGTATTATTGATTTTCATTTCTCTGGGTACATAAACATTATTTTTCAGTGAAAAATATTTTTATTTTACAACATTTAAGAGATCTGATCAAGGATCTGATATATGATTCCTTTACCTTTGTATGGTACGTAATTTTTCCATGGCATTAATTTGCAATTTTTCAAGAGGTAGTATAGACTTAACTTTACTTTGTAAGGCTTGATCTTCGTATCTCAAAATGTCACGAAAATGGCTTATAAGTTGCTCAGAGAAACTGTTTCTTTTATATTCTTTTTCTTCAATTAGAGGCTTCTCTATCGAAGTAGTTGGTTCTTGTTTACTTGTAGAAGCCTGAGAAGCAGGTTCAGTTGCTGTGACATGTTGAGAACTGTTTAAAAGGCCATAAAGTTCTCTGACACCAGTCAGCGAGGCATTTGGAGGTAGCAAAAATTCATCATCATTCTATTAACAAATAAAGAAAATTGTGAACGAAATATACCAGAGAATATCATTATTAAATCAGCAAAATTAAATATAAATTAACAAAGTATTCAAAAGTACCTCAACAAACCCCACTTCAAAAAGACACTCTATTGCACCTGCTGCAGGTAAAAGTTTGGTCGAAACAATGGGATTGTCTATTTTAATTTTCCTGTACTTTAGATCCTGTGGGTGTTTCAGAATATTATTACAAAGTTTTAAAAGTATTTGATGTGCTTCCTTTTTCACGTCCTCTTGATTTTCTTGCAAAAGTATAAGGCAGTGCTCAAAATTCCCAGCCATTTTATGGTTAGATTTAATTCACGGCATCAACATGAATTCGATTATGAATAACCTATCTATCAATTTTTTGAACATGTAAACAAAGAATGACTTTGCAATATTTTATTCTTTTTATCAATTACATTCAGTCAAATTTCAGCTGCTGACAATCGTAGAAAACTTTTATAAACTGAAGTGGAACATTGCTGGAGCAGATACTGATTGTCACCAATCATATTCTAGATTTTTGTTAATAAAATAGCTGTAAACTTTTTATAACCTGCACTTTATGACACACACACACATCTTCTTCTTCTTCTTCTATGTATTTGGCTGTGGGTTGTTGTCCATGTAGACTACAACGCCGATGCGCCACCTTGCAGGCTTGTTCGGTATTTCAGGTTTCAAATTCAAAAAGTGTGTTTTGAATCCTAAAGATTCATTCATTCAGATTCATATTTGCAGATCGCATTTTGTTAAGAATTCGGTGATGATTCTGGCCGGAGTATCTTTTGGCTTTTTTAATAGAGTTATCGTTTCTTTTGGAGTCTGTTTTTTCTTTTTGTTGTAATAATGATTAAGTTTATTTAGTAATGAAACTCTTTGTATTGAAAAGCGTGGGCAATCCCATAGAATATGGTCAATATCCTCTAATTCATAACCACAGTCACATGCTGGTGTTTGACACATATTTTTCCTGTATAAGCTGGAGGCAAGGTTATAATGGTTAGAGCGTATTCTGTTGATAGTAGTGATGTGTCCTCTGGAGAGATTAACTTTGGAGAACCATGATTTAGTTTGACTTTGTTCGTGGTAGTTGTTAAAAAAAAGAGAACCTTTGGTAATTCCTTGATCAGTTAGTAATTGATTTGTTTTATCCTTCAATCTACTTGTTATTGTTTGTGTAAAATCAGAGTAGGGGAGTAGATAAATAGTATTAATTCCCTCGGTACATGCTTTTTTGGCCAATGTATCAACTTTTTCATTGTGTGTAATACCACAGTGTGCAGGTATCCAAATCAGTGTGACTTCAATGCTATTCTCTAAACATTCATGTAGAATTGTTTTTATATCAAGGATAATATGTGATGTATTTCTGGACTTGTTCGGTGTATACTCTCTTAGTGCCTTTAAGATACTTAGAGAGTCGCTGAAGATGAGTGCCTTGTTTTGATTTGAGCTTTTAACCATGTTGATAGCTAGAAATATGGCAAGTCCTTCTGCAGTGTAGATTGAGGCATCAGAGGAAATTTTATACATGTGAGATTGATTGTTTGACGGTATATATATTGCTAGTCCTGTGTGTTCCTGATCTTGAATTTTGGAGGCGTCAGTGAAGACTGCATAGGTGTTTGCTATTTCTTCGTTGAATATTTCTTCAAATTTTTGAGGAGGATTTGATGCTTTTTTGATGGTTGTTCCAATTTCTATGTCTACATTCGGTTTTAACATGATTGAGTCATATTTATAGTCGTATGGTATTGGGTGGAGATGTTTTTGGACTTTTGTCTGTAGCAGTACTTTAATTTCTATGTACGATTTGACTATAGGAAAGTTAGATTTAATGTTTAAGCGATCTCCATTTTTAATAGTAGAGCTGAGATTTTCTAATTTAGTTAGTAGAGGGGATTCGTGTGCTAAAAGTTTTAGCATGAATTTGTTGGATAAGTACTGTATTCTGTCATAGAAATAATCTATTTTGGATTCCGAATGCAGAACGTTGATAGGAGTGGATCTTCTGTAGCCTAATGCTATTCGGATAGCTTGATTTTGAATTTTTTGTATTTTGGTCCTCAGACTAGAGTCCTTAATGTGTGCTAGAAAGAGTCCATATTCGAGGGAGCTTCTAATGAGACATGTATATATCTGTTTCAGTATTTGAGGGTGTCCACCCCACCATGTTCCACATAGAAATTTAAGTATGTTAAGTTGGTTGGTTGCTTTAGCTATAATCTGTTGAGCATGTTCTCTCCATGTTAGAGTGTTGTCCATAATCATTCCTAGATATCTAACAGAGGAACATTCATTTATAGTAGTATCGTTGCATTGTATTGAGTGGGTTAAATCAGTCTTCATAGCTGAGTTAGAAAAGATGATAAATTTGGTTTTTTCTCCAGAAATTTGTAGTTTTAGATTGGTTAGATATGCGTTTAAGCTGTTCAATGCATCTTGAAGTTTGTTTATACCTGTTTGAATATCATGGTGGATAATGTATATTAGATTATCGTCAGCATATTGCACTATTTGAATATATTCAGGTAGTATTTTTCTTAGAAGTCTTACGTATATGTTATATAGGATAGGGCTCAATACACTTCCCTGAGGGACACCATTATTTTTAGAGTAAGGTCCTTCTAGATTGTTTCCTACTTTAAAGTAAAGTTCTTTTTCTGCGATAAGTTGAAATATGAATGTTCTTGTTTTTATTGGAATATTGAGTTCTGTTAATATTTTATCTAACATAATCGGGCAGACACAGTCAAAAGCCGATTTAATGTCTATCAATATGCATAGAACGTATAAGTTATTGTGCATTGATAGATGTATATCTGTTAAGAAATAGGCTAATGCATGATAGCAAGATTTTGCTTTTCTAAAGCCATTTTGTGTGTCAGGTATCAGATTATTTTTTTCTATGTAGTAGTGCAATCTTGTGTTGAGCATTCTTTCATTTAGTTTTAGAATACAAGATGCAAGTGAGATCGGTCTGAATTTCTTTTTATTACCCTTTGGGATCAATGTTATTAGAAATTTTCTCCACATAGCTGGACTGTTGCCGGAGGAAAAGTAATCATTGATTATATTAAGTAAAATTACTTTGAAAGCATCTGGTGTGTTTTTGATCATTCTGTATTCTATTTGGTCTAGTCCAGGGGAGGACTGTGTTTTAGCTTCTTTAATTGCCATTTCTAATTCGATCTGCGTAAAAGGTTTATCCAACTCTAGATATGGAGTTTCATCAATTTCCAAAGAATATTGCTGTGGGCTGGGGTCAATTTGATTACAGAATTCTTTTATAAATTTTTTGGTATTTTCTATTATTTCAATGTCATTATTGGAGAAGGTCGGAATAGCATTTCTGATATTTTTAAAGCTGTTGATTATGTTCCAAACAGTTTTTGTATCCGTGTCTGGAGTGAGATTGTCAGCAATATGTTTCCTAAATGATTCCTTTTTGATTTTTTTGAGTTTTTTCTTGACCATATTTTCTGTTTGTTTTAGTGTTTCTAGATTTTCATATGATGGATTGGTAAGAAGGTTTCGGCTTGCAGTTCTTCTTTCTTTTGTTAGATTTATGCAATCCTCGTTCCACCATGGAGCTTTAGTCGGTTTTATTTTGAAGGTTTTTTCCAAGCTTATTCCATTATTAGTTAGTGGCTCAAGGAGTAGAGAATTTTGCAGTTCATCATGTATATTAGATTGATTCGTAGATTTTTGGTTTTGTTTGACAGCGGCAGCTATACATAATTTGCTAAGTATAGAATATTTTTCATCTGTAGTCATGTTTTTGATTAGTTGTTCGTTCTCTTCAATATAGGTTTTAATAGATACATTATATAATTCCCAGTTGACTTTGTTGCAATTTATTTTGTGTGTGGAGTTGAAAGGTAACTTTTCTATTTCAAGAGAAATAGTGGTTACAATTGGAAAATGATCACTTTGTAAATTATCTTCATACACCATCCAAGTTGATTTATGCAAGAGGCTAGCAGAAGTAAAGGTTAAATCTAAGGCAGACGAAATCATTGTCTGTATTTCTGAGCCGTCTGGTGCGATTGTTGTCTTCGTTGAGAAAAATGTGCGTGAACCATCGTTAAGTATAAACAAGTTATAATCAGAGAGAATTTCTAAAAGATTTTCTCCAGAGGGGCAAGTTTTGTTGGCTCCCCATGAGTAATGATGTATATTAAAGTCTCCAGTTATAAGAATGTTTTTATAGTTTTTGATGCTATTAAAAAATTGTGTCCATTCATTAGTGGTAGTTACTTTTGAAGGATTACGATATAGAGATACTATTAGTAGCGATTCATCTTTATTATTGTTATTTATTTGAAAGGGAATTGTGATTGCCACAGTTTCTAAGGATTTTTCGCAATAAAATATATTATTCATAATCTTGAAGGGAATATTATTCTTTACTAATATAGCCACACCACCATGTGCGCTGTTTTTCCTGTCTTTTCTAATCACACTATAATTAGGAATCTTTGTGTAAGAAAATTCGTCTAACCAAGTTTCTTGTAATGTAAGTATATCGTACTCATCTATAATATCTCTAAGTATTGGCAATTTACCTCTAAGGCTATGGCAATTCCATTGAAAAATTTTTAGGGAGCCCTGATCCATCGTAAATGTAGGTAAGATTAGTAAGGTTTATCGTGTATTGTTATATTTAGGATTTTTGTCTTAAATCTGAGTTTTATTGTTTATATTAGTTTCTTCTTGTATGTTATTCATCATATTTAGAATGCTGTCATAAAAGTAAGGATCATTGTTAAGATAGTCTAGTATGTCTTTTTGGGTTAGTGCAATCTTTTTGTCAAGCAGGAATAATCCTTTGTCATTTATAGTGAGAGTGGGTGAGAAAAGAGATCTATCCGATGGAGTATTAGACATATTGTTGTATCTGTTTCTGTTCGTGGGAGTGAAGTTCAGTTTGTAGTTTCCATTGGGAGAGATAAGGAGGTTTTGATGCTCAATGTTCAAGTTTCTGTTTTTAGTAGATTGTGCGTTGACAAGTTTGCTTGGTGATTGAGTCATCTGGTTAGTCATGACATTGCTAGATCTTGGGTTGATAACAGTTTCAGTAAAGAGTCGCCTCCTTGGGGTATTGCATATTTGATCTGTGTTGATCATGTCCTCTATTGCTGTGTCATTACTTAGCTCTGGGAATTCAGAGAATCTCAGTCTCTTTTTATTGTTTATTAATTCATTATGGTTTTGTTTTGCTTCTTGAATTGAGATATTCCTTCTTGTTGCCATTGTTATTAGCGTTTGTTCCAAGGCACGTTTTCTACATTTTGGATCTGTTGGATTGTGGTTTTCATAGCAGTTTATGCATTTTATTGGTTTAAGAGAATCGGGACATTGGTTAGATTGGTGTTCTTCTTCTCCACAGTGGCTGCATCTTGGTTTCGATCTACAGAAAGATTGTAAATGACCATACCTAAAGCATTGTGTGCATAATTTGACTTTGGGAATGTATATGTCTACTTGGTATCTGACCCTGTATAAGAAAGCAAATTGAGGTATAACTTGGCCTCGGTAAGTGATCATTATTGTGGTTGTGGGTACATAAGTCGATTTTTCTTTGTCAAGTCTTTGGAATCTTTTAATGTCGTGAATTGTGAGATTGGAAACTGGACACACCAGTTCAATATTGTCTTTAATCTCTTCTTCGGACATGTCAGTGGGAATGCCTTTGATAATACATTTCTTGTATATAAAGGAAGAAGGTATGTAAGTTGTGAGGCCTTTTCCGTGTAATTCCTCCATTGTCATGATTTTATTTGCAACGCTTCTGTTATGAGTGGTTATAGTAACTCTGTTTCTTCCAGATTTTCTGATTTCATCAATGCTTTTATTGGGAAGTAGGGGAATAATTGTTCTTGCTATATCAATCGGTTCAAGTCTTGCTGCACTGTTTTGGGCTGTGGCACCTTCTTCTGTATTGATATCTTTTTTGGGTACGATTATAATTTTATAAGGTGGAGGTATATCTGGTGTATAACATTCTATGTTTGGTATTTTTTGTGTGTTGATCTTCTGTGAACCATCATTTTTCTGTTTAGGAGAGGGCAACTGTTCCAAATTTTGCTTTTTGTAATTGTTAAAATTATTTGGGTTCGTTGGAGAGTTTAAATTCGTCGATTTTCTCTTTCGTTGTTCTTCTGTTTCAGGTGTAAATTGGTTAATAATGGGAGTTATTTCCATCATATTATCATCATCCCCCATTTCGTCTTTGTTTTGCGTGGATTAGCCTGTGAAGGCTATCCCGCTTTTTGTGCTCAGATCTATATTTTTAGGTTATGTCAGATCTATTTCAATTTTATTATGTGATTAGTTGTTTGATTTGCTGTTCTTCAATTAGTCAGATACCGATTATGATGTTTAACACCTCTGCTTGATTTTAATTAATTTTGATTTTCTTTTTTATCAGAATTTTCCCAATTTTCTTCGGATCGTAGTATTGCTCCACGCAGCACCATCGTTCGACTCCACACACACATCTGACGTACACCACAATATAGTAGCAGACACATGCGTAATTTATAGATTGGTCGAACGTCAATGGCGGACGCGAGAAATTCAGCCAATCAGCGCCCGTCTTCTGAGCGCTCTATTTTAAAAGTGAAAGTCCGCTCGTCGCTCCCTACAAAGACTAGCACTACTCAAATTTTGAACTCTTACTTTTTTCAGTAAAGATCTTTTTTTTTTATAAAAGGAAAACGCTAAAAAACTGATTTAGAGCGACTGCAGTCATTCGTAGGTTTAATACAGAAGAAAAAAAGCTCCGATTTCGTTCTAAACGACCATAAGTATATAATATAGGTATTGTCAATATGAGCCGTTAACAGACAATGAATATCCCCACATAATCGAAACACAATATTCTCCTCTCCTCATCTCGATTCGTCACTTTTTTTTCGCCTATACTCCTTCGTATACACTGCGCGTATAGTAAATAGTTCATACAACATCAGGCTTTCGCGCTCGCAGTTTTCGCAACGTCAAACAATACGTTATCGACACATTCTCTCCTGCGCACCCAACTCAGCTCGTTCATACGCACGAGAATAAAACCAACCACGATCGTTAATCATACACACGAAACACCGCAGACAAAAAAAAAAAAAAAATGCAAAACATTTCCCCCATCAGAGCGGTCCAGCTCGTATTGTTGTACGCGCGTAAACCGAGCCGGAAGTGAGTGAAAAAAACATAGACATGCGCGAGAGGGGCTGCAGAGAAAAACTACACACTCTGTACTGTGCATATAACTATACACGAGGGTGACACACGAAAGTGGCTAAAGCGCATAAGGAAAAGCTCGCGAGTACAGTGCTTTCGTTCTATATAGGTATATACATATACATATAGAACACGAGAGAAAGAGATGTATGTTCGGAAGTAGAGCGATGGGGCGTTGACGTCGGCGGTAGGTGAAGTTGTCAAAGCGGCCGGCTCGCAGCTGGCGTGTGCAATCAATTTTTCCCTGGGCTCTCGCCCGCACACACACATATATATAATAATAATAATAACGACGGGGAGAAAAGCGGCCGCCCGAGGAAAGGAAAAAAATGCCCTGGCAATTCATACGCGCAGCGGCGGAGAGAGCAACGCTGATGGAAGGCATAAATCACCGGCGGACGAGTCGTTGGGCATTTTTGCACCTACCCTCTCGAGATCTCTCCCTCTTTCCACATCTGCAAGAAGTAGAGAGTATAGCCGCAGTAGCGACGACGCGTAATTTTCGTTTTTCTCTCTTTCTCTCCCCCAAAGCAGTACGTATATATAGCCACCGTTTTCCTTCAGCACTTTTCTCCGTTTTGTGTGCAGATGCGCCTCGGTGGCGGCGGGTGTACTTCTTTTTCCGGCTCTGCTCTCTGACGCTTGCCGGCGATTAAAATTCCCTCCGGTTGCTTATTTATCCTCGAGTGTATATAGCTACGCGCCAGCTAGAGTCTACTCTCTCTCTCTCTCTCTCTCTCTCTATGCTCCAGAGCGTATTTCATGAACTATTTCAAGAGCTTGGGCTCTAATGAAACTTTGCGGTCCCTCGCACTGTTATTAGCGTAATTAATACCGGCGCTGCAACTATATAGCGAATTTTCGCGGTTATTTTTCGTTCGCTTGTTTTTTGCGGTATATTTCGCCCGTGTTTCGCGATGAAAATTGCGGCGATATTTTGTATATGTGTGTGCAGTGGGTTTGGAATTAACGAAGCTTTTGAGAAGTGTATTTTTAATCGATTGCGCGCTGCGAGTGATTAATTGTGTATATACGAATATTTGGAATCAGAGCGAATGTCAGAGGTTCCCTTTTTGATGATTGGAAATGGTATACAAATATTTATATAATTCCGGATTTCTCGAAAATACGAAAGTTTGATGCCGAACGTGTATAAAAATCATGAATTATCAGTTGCAGTTTCGAATAGGTTGCCCATTTTTCGAACGCTAAAATTAAACTATCATCAAATGCAAGTTCAAACCATCTAAAATATCGTTAAACATCCTCCGCTAAACAAGCCACAGTAATCTGTCGTTAAATACTTTATTCGCCCCCCGAATAGGCTGTACGAGTGTGCGGGAACGACGTGGATTGATCGAGTCAATATTTTCGAGCTTGCAAGCTTTACTCCCGCGCGACAATTCCGTTCGCGCGCCCAGCTCTCTTTTATTATGTAATAACCGCAACGTTCGTCGGTGACCCTCGCTATATGTACATCCTATATATATGGATAATGGGAGAGAAAGAGAGAGAGAGAGAGAGAGAGAGAGATAAACTGTATGTGTGTACACGTCGAGCTATGCTTACATTGACATTTGAAAAAGCTCACTGTGTGTCAGCCTGTCAATTATAAAAGCGCGTAAATGCGAAGCTTGAGCGACGTATTGGACGAGTATTGCGAATCACGGAGCGCAGCGCAGCTGTTACTCGGTGGCCCCTACTCGCACACGGCTCGTCACTATCGCGACAAAAAGCTAATTTTTCCGACTGATATTGCGCTGTACATCCGTTAGTGCTTGCGCGAGCGTATATGCGGCCGTATACGTCGCGAAAGCTTTTTTTGTCTCTCTGCTTTTATTTTTCAGGCAGTAGCGGCGAGTTTTTCAAACGCAGATAACGTGCGTGAACTGTATTTTTCATCACTTTTCTCATTATACGGATTGCGGCACAAACAAATGCACGCGGCCGGATTTCAATAAATGCATCATAATACTGAGTGTCTATATACGTTGCATTTTGATCTTCAATCTCGCGTCTGCCGGGCTTTATACTCGCGCATCAAATTTACACACTTGCCGAATCCGTACAGAAAAATACTTTTGAATATTTCTCTTTTCCCACGCATATATGTGTATAGATATATACCGATTTGAATATTGCAGCCTCATATTGCAGTTATAGGTCGAAAGAGTCGGGAAGTGTATAACACAGTTCGGCCCTTTCCTGATATTCCATACAAACATGCACCTTTCATTTTTTTGAACGCAATAGGTGCGCGAGCGCCCGCAGCTATTTTTTCATTTTCGAATCCCGACTGGATTTTCGATAAACCACCCATATTCGGATCTTTTATTAAAAATTGCTAAGCCCTCTAATAGCTCTTTCATACGTATAACTTTCATACGTATAAACAGAAAACGCGAGCGCACGCTGAAGTGTATGAAAAACCATAAAAATGCTTTTTTCTTTCGCGGAAATCGGATATATGCGAGCAATTTTTATTTATTTTTTTCAAACTACAAAAAAAAAAAGGGCTTTCTAACTAAAAACGATCTCCGCTCCGTATAATTCTATGCGAGTATACACGCGCAGTATAGAGCAACATTTTTCCTCTCTTTCATCGTTATGTCCTCCCCCGCAAAAGTGACCCATCTTTGTTTACCTTCTTTGCGGCCGAGCAAAAGTTGGAAAACATTCTTTAAACTTGGCCCCCGCGCACCAAGTGTACAGCGCGAGCGGCGGTAAAATAAAGAAAAGCGACGACTCGATTTCCTACTCGCGCAAAACTAAGTACTGAAAGCGCTAGCAAAGACCGACGAAAAAAAAAAAATTGGAATAGCAAGTTTTTAAAGACTTCTCTTCGACGAATCGCGAGAAATGCTGCAGTTATAAATTTTTATTGGCTCAAGAGAGAGCCTAGGAGGATGAAGATGTTTAGGTATAGATGTGCTCGCAATAATAAAGAGCCGCATACCATATATATATATATATAGTACACACACGCGCACGGGATGTAAGTGCTTGGCAAAAGTCCAAAAGTCCATGGCACCTCCGAGGATCTTTTTTTTTTGGTTCGTCCATACACCCACACTCTCGTCACTGGAATTTTCCCTTCGTCGCAGGTCAAAAATTTGACGAAGCTACACCGACAGTTCAGCGTGTTTCGCATGTATACCTATATACGAGAACGGCCGATTCTTTATCGGCGATGCGTCGCTTGCGGTTTTTAGCATCGCTCTCACAACCACCTCGCGCTCCAAATTCCCGGGGCTTGATTTATCGAGGGTGTTTGGCGCTCGTAAGTTGAGCGCACGCGGTTTCGCACCGGCCTTCGCCCCTATCTGTTCTCTCTCTCTCTCTCTCCGGCGGGCAGATTTCAGTATAGGGGGGAGGCTAACTTCGGAAGTTTTTAATGCGCCAGACTCGCGGGCTACCGCTCGAGATTCATCGGTGGCTTTGCTATAAGACTTTCCAGACGGAGTTTATTAGGCTTTTAGAGATATCTACAGCTCTGATATGCGGAGGTGTGTATACATAGGATACGCGTATATAAAGCTCGCCGAAGCTTTTAATTACCTTCGACGCGTGGATGGAAAATCAGAGCGGATTTATATTCAGATCCTATGTACAGCGCAGTAAAGATCTCCATATCGAGTAGTAGTCGGCGATTTATTATGCCGAGAGAGAAAGAACGAAGTCTCGGGAAAATTGAGAAAGGCCGATGGTGAAAAAGTTCTCTCTCTCTTTCCTTCTTTCAGTGCAAAGCAGGTTGCGCCTTGCCCCGGGGCTGCAGGGGAAAAGTTCGCGAGAGCGTTTTGCCCTCTTACACCAGCTTTAACTCTTTCTCTCTCTGCGTGCGTTACATTCTTTCGCGAGCTTTTCTCTGTTTAACAACGTTCTCTCGCTCCACTATATATCTAGTGTACGTTAGTATGCGTATACCTAAATATCCAGTGTAGCCGCGGACACGGGGCTGAAAATATTCGCGATAAAAGCCTTGCTTACACTAGCTCTACGCCCTTAAAGCTCGAGTCAACAGTTTTCACGCTGGGGCTGCAAGCACACGAGCGCACACAATGCGCCGCCGCTGCTACTGCAGCCCCGACCGGCAAGAGTAAACTCGTGTTCATTTATCCGTGGTATCGAATCGACTGCGGTGGCGCTGGTATTAACCCATCAACGTACACACACACGCTATACGCTTTTGTCTTGATAAAATACGCCCTGGCTCACGTGTGTTTCTGACTGACGTAATAATAATTACTCGTACAGAGAGAAGCTTTTATATACGTTATATAATTCTCGACATCGTGTTCGAACTATACAACGTGATTTCCATTTTTCGCGCGACGCTCAGTTTCTGAGAAATTGGAAATTTTCGCGTAGCTCCGAATATATTCTCTCGTCCCTTCGCACCGAGAGCGTGTGTGAGTCGAAAAGTTTTTGGGAAGAGAGAGAGAGAGAGAGGGAACTGCAATTTATATCCGGCGGAAATATGTTTGCGCGCGTACGACGCTCTCTCTCTCTCTCTCCCTCTCTCTTCTCTGTGTTATTACGGGAATAAATGTGACGGGAGAGCTACGCGGCTGCACTGCGAAAACAAAGTTGTGCCGTTCTCTCTCACGGGGTTATGCGCGTATGCGAAGTTCTCGCGCTTGAAAATTTCCAATCGATAATTATATTTGTTACGAACAAATGTATAGGGAATCAGAGCTGAATAATTCGGTGATTCGCAAATTTTTTTCTTATCGAAATAATTCGAGTGCGCGCGTGAAAGAGCGAACATTTTCCAGTGTAATAATGTACGCGAGGGATTTTATTCATGAAAATTGTGATACGCGAAAAGTTTTTCGCACTGGGAATGAATACGGAATAAGAAAAATGCTGTGTCCGTCTGTACGTCCTCCTCTGCACGTGTATTGGAAAATACGTATATACACGCACTTGTGTATATTCCATCAATTATCCATTAAACGTCGAACCGACTCTCCTTCTTCAAACCGTGTATACACTATGACACAACAGAACTTGTCGTTAAAAGAATTTCCCTCCTCTCACTCTACACCATCCTTTTTTTTTACATTCAACCCTCGCCGTGGCGAATTCATTTATTACAAGCAACGAGAACGACGCGCCTCTGCCGCGTCCTTAATTAACGTTAATAATTGATTGCGCAACGGACGAAACTTGGTCACGTGCGCCTTTATCACATTTACGCCAATCTGCGCTCGGCCATAGCGAAACAAGCTCTCGTCGCCGTCCTCCGCGACAAAATGACTCAGCTCACGGGATCCTCGCTCCTCTGTATATATGCTATATACATATATACACGAAAAAAGGAAATTAAATACAGAGCTGATGCCGCGAGTGAAAAAGCGGAGTAGGCGAGGAAAACAGGGGGACAAAGACGAGCTTTTTCATTGCTGACGGTGCGCGCGTCGACGGCGTAATGCGAGATAGAGTATTTATTCTTTTTTTTTTTCCTCAACTCTTTTTCTCTCTCCCACCCCTGCACACACGATGGAGAGAGAGAGAGAGAGAGAGAGAGAGCGTGCATTTATAGCCAGCTCGCGCACGGCACGTATATTTCGCATCCGCGGCATGTAAATCCCGAGGAGAGGAAGAAAGAAAAAAATATCAAGAACGTGTGTTCCGCAGGTGCCGCCAAGGGGAGAGAAGCTGCATGAAATCTTGTTTTGGCACTGGGTGATATATATATATATATATATATATATATATATATATATATATATATCGTACACACACATACTGAAGCGCTCGACTTTGCCCTTATTGTCTTTCTCTCAATGACGCGCAAGCTCTTTCCGAGGAATCAGCGAAGCTTCCGGGTATAACGCCCCCTTTTTTTCTTCCTTCTTTATTTGTTCGCTCGAAAGCTTCCTCGGAGAGAGTCTTTTCATTGATATTCAATGTATATAGAGGATCCAGAGCGACGACAACGGTGACTCGTGTAGGCTGTCATCTGGGCGACGTTTATCGGAGGGATTCCTCGTGAATTAGTGCGCATTTATCCGGGTGATCCATTCGGGCTCTTTTTACGAGAGCAGTAGGGCACTTTGTTCGGCTTCGCTTAATCTTCGACTATATACACACTGCGGGTCTGGGTGTAATTAACTCGCGAAATCTCAACCGATGAAAGAAATAGTATTATAGATATGTTTTATAATTGGATCCGTTGCAGCAATCGATATCCTTTATCAAATATGCGCGCAATCTTGGCGAGAATTTACTTTTCTCTCTCCTGAAAATTCATGTAATTCAAAGTAGAATGCATGTATTACGATGCTGAGAACGAGAGCTTCGCAGCTGTGCACATAGAGTGTGTGTGAGAGAGAGAGTTGGGCGCGTGTAATCCGATAATAATAGTGCTCGTGAAATCCTCCAGCATTATCAGGAGGAAATCAATGGGAACTTAATGGAATTAAATCCGAGTGCTGGCCGGCGACTCTGGCGACCTTTAATTGCTACGAGAGGAAAACATAAGGGATATTGTTTTTTTTTTATTGCGTCTCAGCTCGTTTTTTCCTATAAAACATTTTCCCGGAGCGAACAGGAAAAAAATTTTTCCGAGACAAGAATAAACTTCGGATTCTCAACTGATGGGAGGAAGAGTTAAGAGCAAGAAAATATGAGAGAAAGAGAGAGGGAGAGGCGGTTTCAATGCGCTCTAAATGAAGGCCTGACCTGATTTGGTTTATTCCACTTCGGTATTCATATTTTTATGTATATATATATACCACTATGTATGCAAATGCGTTCGAAGCTTTTTACTCGCCTTATTCTTTCCTCCCGCGGCTCCCGCGTTCGTCTTTCGATTTAATTGAAAGTAAGGATTCTTTAATCATCGCCCCGTGGAGAGTTCGATTTCGTTCCGCAGACGCTTTTATTATCTCGCCCAATAACCGATGTTTAATTACCGAAACCTTATGAAACAGAGAGTTTTCTCTTTATTATTATATTTCTACTATTGCGCAATTGATTACTTTTGCGAAGTCAAGCTATTGTATTTCACGTTGATGAAAAGCTTCGAGAGATTTCATTTTGATTGGAAATTTAATGCAAGTGTGTATTTTAGAGGAATTATTAGATTTTTGACATTTTTGACTAGAAAGATAAATACCGATCGATCTTGACCTCGAATCGTGGCGTATACACACAGAGTTACAGTAGTCTACAACAATACGCCAAACCGTTCTCGGTTACCATAACACTAGATTGATGTTGTTATTGATCTCCGCACTTGGAGAGGGTAGGCATTCTGTTCTGCATCGGATAGAGCTTTCAAGTAAACACGCGGTCAAGCGAATTCGCTTAATTTTCTTGCACCTGATTGGCTGTATACGCATCGATCTGTCTCTCATGCAGCGAGATACTGCGAGCGAGTAAACATCGAATTTTGAGTGATAACAGCGGCTGCAGGTTGCTGCCTCTCTGTACACGCGGTTCGACCAGAGTCAAAGGCACGGCGGCGGTGGCGACGGTGGTTATACTGCGATGCTTGGATTGATTCCAACCTCAAACATCTGCTTGACAAATGAGATGCTTTACGTGCAAACCATCGCGCGTTTGGCAAGAGTATACTGTTTTAGGCTCTATCTTTCAGCCCTCTCTCTCTCTCTCTCTCTTTCTCGGAAAATTTTCGAGACCCTCGAGAACAAGAGGGACATCTGGAGGAAATTGAGAAGCTCAGGGCTCTTGCCAAAAAAGCTCCGCGGTGGCGCGAACGTTTTCACGGTGTCGCGCATAACGAGTTCAACTCCCACTTTGCGAGGGTTGCGGCCTATGTTTCCGCGGCGCACTGAGCTACAACTACTGCGAGTTTCTTTTCTGCGCTTTCAACTCTCTATACACGAAAATAGGTCTGTACATATCTATTATCATCGAAGAAGATGATCTCGATCCCCTGCTACACGGTCGTATAACCGAGGACATCGGAATTAATATCGGCCATGAGAGACGAGCCGAACGACAATTATACCGGCTGTATACTACCGATGTTTGATTTCAGCAAGACGATTGACACCATTCCAAGCACCGCTCCATATACGAGAGATGCTGAAGATTGAGCTATGCATCACAAAGCGGCTTGAAATATTGCTGGATTCATGTGTGCGATATATGCTCGTGGGACTATATCATGTTCCCCATATACATGGGGGAAACTACTGGAAGTGTACTTCCGTGAAATGCAATTTGCTGAAATCTGAGGCGTTACGTGGGTACCTGTATACAACAAAATTGACAAGAAAAATCCACGAAAATTGTATTTCACGTCCACGCGAAAACACCCTACGCACTTTCGCATATTTTGAAATCGAACGAACTGTCCGAGTATACACTACGTTTAACAGAGCAGTCACGTGCGCGACGTTATAAAAGCTCCGCAAAAACCGAACCTACCGATTCTTCTCCGAACCGCACTTTTTCCTCCCCACGTTCAATCAAAATATTGACACCCCCATTCAACACTAAAAAAAACTAACTCTTCATAAACAAATCCATCCATCAGATCCTTCCAAAAAAAATAAAAAAAAAAATAAAAAAAAGCTCACCACCATAAAAGCCAAAGATCGCACGATCGGTTGATCGCAACATCATTAGGGAAGGCATCTCTCTCGTAAGTGGTTCGAGTCAGCGTATAGAGCGGCGACGCCTGCGCAATTCCATCCACCTCCTATTCACCATCCCAGCGGCGGCGGCGCGTCAGTTCGCTCGAAAGTCTCGGCCGGGTAACACAGCACCGGCAACAACGACATTCTCGCGCGCCTGCGCCAAAGAGACCCATCCCTCATCTATAACGCGTATACACCCGCAGTCTGAAAGTTTTTTTTTTTTTTTCATCCCTGACGCTTCTTTGCTCTCTTCTGGTGATTTATTATGTGACGTGCGCGACTCGTAAGTGCATTGTCCCTTCGCCTACTCATCGCCGACCTTTGGGGGATACCTGATAACCCTCGTGCGGAAACGATCGACTGATTGATCGAACTCCGAACTTTCGAATTAGCTTATGTATACATTAGGCTTGAATTTCTCTCTCGCTATGTGTGTGTGTGTGTGTGTGTAAACGAGTTCGCTATCGCATATATAAAATGAAATAAAAAAGCAGAAGCTGCGCTTAACGAGACGGTCACAAACTCGACGATCCTTAAATAGTCGACAGGGGGTTGAGAGGGAAGAAGGCTAGAAGAAAGAAAGGAAGAAGAAGAAGAAGGATCGTCGGGTTTATACGATTGGCTCGCGCTTGCTCGCGCCGCACACGTCGGTCACGCGTCGTAAGAATGTATCCCTCGGGTGTCCTGGTGTCCTCCGAAGGTTAAGCGTCCTTTCCTTGCACCCCTGCACACATCCCATTCTTTTTTCTCCCTCGTGTATATGTATCGTATACATAGACAACGCGTGTCACCGGCAACAGCTCTCCGTGTGAGTTTCTCGACTGAACCGACGCACGTCCGCGTCGTCGTGCTGTTTTAAATTCAGCAGCGTCAGCAGAGGCCAATTAGGATTTCGGCAGTGATGCCCGCACCACCAATATAAGTGTCCCTACTGTGTCTTCTCTGCTGTGCTTGCGATACAATAGTGCTATATAGCATCTGACGCAGTGGACCCTTTGTGCACACTAACTTTGTCTACTACTAGCACTTCTGCATCAGTGTGTTGATGTTGTTCGTTATCTGTGCGCGCTTGGAGAGGAGAAGAGAGGCTATTCAGCTGTGTAAATAATTCCCGCCGCTGCGGCGAATGAAAAACGACGACGCTCCGTTGTTCGAAGGAAATTAAGAGTCCAGTGTTAGAGCCTCGGCCAGAATAAATAGAAGCTCAAGAGAGAAAGAGAGAATTACGTGCCTCGAGAAGAAATCTCCGCTTCGAGTGTGTGTTTGACCAGCTCACCTATATATATATCTATCTATATATCTATATATCTATACGTATATAGAAAGGAGAGATAGAGCTTGAATTTTCAGAGGTGATTAGAGAGCTGCTGCTGCTGCTGCTGCTGGAAGCGTCATGAGTATAAGGAGAAGAAAAAGGACCGTTTGCTCGTCTTGAAGACGATGCGAAGCTGTAGTAGTGGCGCCACAACGCCGTGAGAAAAGCACGAAAAATGAGGCGCATTCTTCTCGCTTTGAGCCTGCTGTTCGCCGGTAAGTCTCTTATATCTATACCTATATACACACGCAGACGCGTCCGTCTCTGCTGCACACACACACACACACACGTATATATATGCGCGTGTATATATTTATACATAAGAAGACACACAGATACGCGAGACGTTTCTATTATTCTATCTCTCGGAGCTTTTCTTATTTCGCGCACACCTTTATCCTTATTATATGTGTCTCGGGCTTCCGACTGTCCAATTTCATTAGGCTGAGCCGTGCCGTTATGCTCATCGCTATCCATGTACATATATCCCATATACCCTTGTACTCTGTCGGAATATATTATGCGCGCGTGTGGCTCGAATTAAAAGGGAACCGTGTGTGTTTACTGTATATATAGGAAATTACCCTTGGCAAATAATGTATACACTAAAAGAAAGTCAACCTCGCAGCAAAGCGGAAATTTGAAAAATTGAAACCAATCAGAGATCCGCACACTGCACACACACAGTAGCAGGGAAGAGTTGAAGCTTTAATTGCATTCCGACATTCCGAGTTCAAAGATAGCAGAGAGCGCGACTCGAGAGCAAACAAACAAAAAGCGTCAAAGCGAACAAACTAAGTAGGCTACGCGCGTATATATCTGTATATATAAGAGAAAAATTCGTCTCGTGGAAAACCATCAACGAGAACAAGAGCGAGATATTCCCAGCGGAAGTCAAGCTTTAATTTTCAATTAAAAGAAACGCGTCCTGTTTTCCTGTTTTCCCTGCGGTCCACGTCGTCGCTGTCGTCGTCGATGGCCTCCGGTAAATTTGAAGTTTTAATTAGCGCAGTGCGCGACAATTCTTGATATTTGTCTTTTGCGAACGCGCGCAGAAGAGCAAATGTTTGCTCTCGTGTGTGTATGTGTAGGACGACGCGCGTGCAAATCCATCTGGCGATGCATAAAATCACTTTATTTCCCGGCAAATATTGCTCTTTTAGGCGCAAGCTCTCGCTCGTGTATGTATGTATGCATGTATGTATTTATATAGGAAGGATAGAGAGGAAAAAAAGGAAGTTGCCGAAGCTTGCACGGCATAGCGCGCGGTTCTTATTTTGCATAATTTCTTTTGCAAGCAAAGCGTCGTCGCCTCCTGACCGTGAAATTTCATAAGCAATAAAGCTCTGCCCGGCAGATTTAAGCGGCTTTGCGCTATACACACACGCGCGCGCGCGCGCACGTTTATTCAAAATGCCAATTAGCTTTGAGAGCGAGGCGGGAAAAATTCCATCTCGTCGCGCAAATTCTCGCGAAGTCTCTCTATCTTCTTTTTCATCGGAGGCGTTTGCTGTGTATATATACGGTAAAAAAACGTCCTACACGAGAAAAGTAAAAATTTTTCGACTGTAAACCAAATTTCCAGCGAGGATAGAAGTGGCTCTGCCAAAAGGAACTTTTCTATTTTCTCCTCTGCGAAAACACGAGAGGTCGGCGTCGTCGCTGCTGCTGCTGTCGCTGCATATTTCGTTGCTGCGGGACGTCACCCTTTATCGGATTCATCCGGCAAAATTCTCCGGCTTTTCTTTTGCGCGCGTGTAAATTGGGAAAAAAGCTCTCATACGCTTTTTGAAAAATCTCGTAATAAAGGTATACACACACACGCTGTGTGTGTATGAGACATTCGAATGAGCCGCGTAATCTGCAAGCTCGTTTCGCCTCTCGTGTATGTGATGTCCTCTGATATTATACTCATGCACACACGCGGCGGGAAATGGCTGCGCGTCGCATTATAAAAACGAGCGTCGTATATATATATTACGGCGAGCTTAGCCGTTACGGCGGGAATTAAGCTCGAATTTGAAATTCGCCCGCGAAACGCGACGTCAAAATGAAGAAAAAGATACTGGTGAACTTCTTACATAATTTTTCTCACACACACTCGAATGTATACACTTCTCTCTACATCTGCAGTTTCTCGTTTTCCGTACACGCGCGCGCTTACTTTTTCTTTCCCTTCGCTTTTCTATACACACAGACAGAGCGAGCGCTCGCTCTCTCGGCGGAACTCTTTTACTTCAATTACAACTTCTCCCTTTCATCTTTTTTCGCGGTTCTCCTCGGCGCTCGTGCCCCTCTATACACGTTCCATTGAAAAGCCGGGAAGCTTTCGTTTTTCCCGCGGCAGCTCCATTATATATCGACGTAGTATATAGTATAGCAGAGTAATGTCGGGCAGCGCAGTATACACATACACACGACAAAAACCAGGCAGCTCTGATCGAACTACGCGAAGGAGAAAAACAAGAAGGATCGAAGAAGTGTATCCGCGCACTCGGCTCTACTCTTGTTTTTCCTTTTCTCCCGTATTATACGCGCGAACAATTTAGCTGCCGCGCGTACATACACGAGCGTGGAATACATCGATATATATAGAGAGAGCGAGTGGCCGAAGTTAGTTTCGCGCCCCGAAAGTTTGACGGAGGAAAAAAGAGCGAGAGAGAGGGACCGGCACGTGCGTGGAACCCGCGAAAAACTTTTCTCGACTACACCCACATACACACCTGACGCGCTTTAACTCTCTGTTCGCTCTCGTGTATGCACATCACAGTATAGCTTGCGCGAAGATAAAGAGCAATTCGGCGTTGATTCTAGATAGGAACTAGCGAAGCTTCGGAGTCGACGGGTCAGGAGGCTGACAAAGACCTGTCGGATGTATATAGCTACTGCGCGGAGAAAGACAAAGACGGAGCTCGATGATCCAGAGGGGTATATGCAGTAGCGGTGTAGAGCTATCCGCAGGGGCGGAACACGAGAGAGAGAGAGAGAGAGAGAGAGAGAGAGAGAGAGAGAGTATAGGGGAAACATTTGCACGGATTGTCAGAGAGAATAGAGGAAGCTGCCGCTGCATGTACTCTGTTTGACTCCTGACTCTCTCTCTCTCTCTCTCTCTCTCTCTCTCTCTCTCTCTCTCTCTCCGGTGAGAGTTATACTGCAAAAACAACGGATTTTCACCCCGGTTAATTGCTTTCGCTTTGTGTACACATATACACACGCACTGTGCGGTAGGTATGCAACAAAGCATTATTTCGCGAGAATCGTATATACATACATACACTCCCGCGTATACGAGGCTAAATATTTATGCATTTAATGCGTGTATCGCACTCGCAGTAGTTTAATGCGATTAAAGCGCTAAGGGTGTCGGTAAATAGGAATCGAGCTCTCTCTCTCTCTCTCGTATAATAAAAGGTATATCTGTATACTTTCACATAAGTATAACACACAGCATAGCGAACGTGTAGTAAAACGAAACGCGGCGGGAGAGAGAGAGAGAGAGAGAGAGGAAGAGGGAAAAAGAGCGTGCGCAGCATTATAGCAGCGCGCTGGTGGAAGCTTTTATCGCGGACGACATCGGGCTGCGCTAAGGAACACGGCGGAAAATAAAAGCGCGATATAACGCGCGCGAAATTCTTCTGCACGGCTGGAATTAACACTGCTTGCGCTTGCTCGCACGCTGAGAGAGGGAGGGAGTTGAATTTGAGATCCGCAAAAAGCGATCGTTTTTATTATATTTTGTATGGATGTGTTATAACAAACGCGAAAAGTTATATACACTTTTATTTTGTTTTTCACGCTCGGGTTTCCGGCAGTAAATATGGTGTTATATATTATTCTCGCGATTTATGAAAAATAAAAATGAAATAACAAAACGCTCTCGAAGAGATCCGGTCGCGATTATTATAACGTGAATACTACGTGTGATTCATTGTTCGCGTGTGCGCAAGGCCTATACTGCGACTCTACTCCTAATCAAGATTCATTGCCTAATTTATGGACGAAATAAATATCCAATATAGACTGGACCGAAATTTTATGGAAATTAATTATAGTACGTATAACCCCAAATCCACTCGGGTTATCTATTTAGCTTCATCGAGAATGCATAGCAGAGACGTGAAAAAAAAATATGAATTATTACCGTCCGTGATTAGCGCACGGCGACATCGATCTTCTTCCCCTGTGGGGCCGTGCGAAAACAATTCTCCGGGAGGATAACGATGCATAAATAGCCGCTTTTTGCGCCTCTGTTCTTCTTCTTCTTCATCTTCTTCTTCTTCTTCTTCTTCCATATACCAGTCATTTTTCATCGCTAGCTCGCACTAGTGCAGCAGTAGTTTCAAGGAGAGAACATCAATCGCCTAGAAGTTGGATTGCGGGACCGGTTTTTCAGACCAGAACGAAATTCCCCCTTTCGAGTTTGTCCTATGCTCGCGCGTGTGTGTGTATATATAGTATGCGCCCCAGTTTCCAAGATGTGTTCTCTGATATGCCACGAATTTCTATTATGTCATTAAAACTTGATGCTACGGCTGCTGCTGCTGCTGCTGGAACCAGAAGCTCGATGTTAAGAGCCGTAACTTGCCGGAATTATATCGCTCTCTAATAAGTTGGATTTTCACAAAAGTCCGCACGACAAATGCGAGCTAATAGGGTATTATATCGATTGATCGAAAAGTTTGCTACTACGGAGTATAACAAAGCTGTGGCGCAGACAGGAGGTAAAACAAGATATAAGTCCACTTTACGAGTTTTTCAGAAGATGTAAGGTTTTAGGGTTTCAAAGTTGTGTATGTGTGTGTCGGTTGACACTCTTTTGGGATCATATTCTTTAATTTAATCACGAACAATCTACTTGAAAAGATCCGACTTTAAAAAAAAAGTGCCTTAGGGGCCACAAAAAGTTATCCTCAATGTAAATCGAAATGCTTCACATAAATTAATCCGATCGACGTAGATATAAACTTTTTCCTCCGACATTTTCCTGCTCAGCAATCTTTGTCGAATTCATTTTTCTCAAAGCTCCCTGAAACTCTCTCTCTCTATCTCCAAGTAATAATCTCGACAAAAGAACGTACAACGTATACGCGGAAAAGAATTCGTTCACAAAGAGAGAAAGATTACACACAGTATAGAGAGTAGTACACACGCTTGGGACAAAGTTAACTTTTTATTGTCAAACGCCGCGCGATATAACTCCGAGTATTATATAAGAAAAGTCGTCCAAAAGATAAGACTACGCGACCCTCCTCCATACTAACCCCCGCGCGGTAATTTGTTCGAAAAAAAAGTTTGTTCGCAGATCAAGACTCCCGATTCGAAATTTCTCAATTTAATTTTCCCATCAGCGATTATTCACGGGAAGCGAGAAGCTTCCCTTCCTTCTTCTTCTTTTCCATTCCTCCTCTCGAAGCGAGTATCAATGTATACAGGTATACAGAGAAGTGTCGAGTCTTTTTCAGGGGAAAAGAGAGATAGCTCGCTCGAGTGCAAGAGAGCCTTTATGAAGCCGAAATAGCTCTTCGACTCTGAATGAAATAATTTCCAGAGCTGCTGCTGCTGCTGCTGCTGCTGCTACGACAGCCAAAGAGGAAAAAGGATTGAAAAGGGGGGTGAGGTGGGACGAGAAGTAGCTCACGCAAGCGAAAGGGTCTTGAGCGACGCGCTGTAGCAATTCGCGTTGAGGCTTATCTACTCGACAAGTGTCCCATTAAAGCGATCTTCCGGCTACGAGAATTGAATGCGAATGCGCTAGCTGCATTTAAAAATACCCGAATCCATATATACATAAATAGCACGTGGACGGCTTAGCCATTATATACATAGATGCATGGAGATTTTTAGAGCTAAGCACCTGCGACGCCAGCTCGCATGAATATTAATTTCGATTTTATTATTTCGCGACACTGTATACTATGGCTGTATGTATATATTAGAGGAATATAGCTGTATATATAGAGTATGAAGTCTGCGCTAAATCCGGGTTTAAAACGCGCGGCGCTTCCGGCGATAACGATACTGTATGTGCATTATATAGGTATACCTATACACGCGAGCGGCAGCTCTTACATATCAATTTGTAAATGGAGCTAATAGTCTTGCGGTCATTTGCTCCGTAGTCGCAGCTATTGTAGAGGAAAAGTTTAATGCCCGGCAGTTAACGCCCTCGCGCGCTAGCTCACGCGCGCGCGGCAACAATCAGCTGGGGCCGCCGCCACCGCGCCTCTTTCGAATTCGATTTGCAATCGAGCTTTTGTTCGCCGTTCGCCACGGATTAATAAACGGCTATATCTATATAGCTATACTCGAATGTATTTGTATAACGGATTATTTCGAGAACTGCGCAAAAGCGTATTAAATTCTTTTTTATAAATTTAAATATAATTTCTCGCCAAAATAATGCTCCTCGCGCGAGTGAACCTGGCGTTGTACTGCACAATCTGGACGTGACCCATTTTATGCTGTGTATACACTCGCTGCAATCACACAGAGCTCATCCGCGCAGCTTGACGTGAAAAAAAAAAAATACCTGTTAATTAAGGCGATGATTGGTATACACATGTAAAAACATCGATGCGGTACATAGCATGTATAGCGACGCTCTCTCGTTGTATCGTGAATAAATGAAGAGTATATATAGCGTAGCGCGTTATTTGCATAAGCATAGTATACACGGGGAGATGGAATAATAAAAGATAAAAAACGATCGTAAACGAAACGAGCTAAATCAAAATTTATGGCTCGAAAAAGTGCTTGATTTAAACGCTTCTATATCTCGCGTACAGCGATAAGATTATAATATAAACCGTTCGAGCGAGGAATCGAAAAATTCAATTCGCGACGATAAGAAGAAACGCAGCGCGTGAACTGTTAAATTAACGCCCATCGCAAGCGAGAAATCGCTTATAAAAAAAGCGTTCAGCGCGCGGCGATGCGGGTAATTAACAGAAAATATCGGAATTCGCGTGCGCGCGCGCGGGTTATTTGAAAAAGGAGGATAAAAAAGCGCGCGCGAGAATCGTAACCTCTTCTATGCATACTATAGCACCGGCGCAGCGCGCACAATTTCCACGGGAGATTACCGCCGCTAAACCTTTTATCGCCGATTAATTAAATCCCATATTTACCGTTCTGCCGCGCTCCATTATACACATACATGTATACACTCATATATACATACACTCGCACACACGTATATGCGATCGGATAAAAGCGCGGATTTACAGCTCCGCGAAGACTCAGTATAGCTGCTGTCGATGAAAGAGAGAAACGTCGGGCGCAGCAAGATTTTATTGTCGATTAAATTTCTCCTCTTGTTTTTCGCCTCTATCATCTGCATAGTGTGTATAGATTGTCAGAGAAGTGTACAAGCTGAACAGGACGGGGGTCGAGTTTGGCCTCGTTTTCTCTCTCCGCAAGTTCATTGAAGGCTGATGGTTAAACGCGGAAGAGAGAAGCTTACGGCCGGGTATACACATCAGCGTTGCGTGTATAATACTCCGAAAGAGGGAGAAAGAGCAGGAAACGGAAGATCGAGAGGGGTAGATAAGACAGTTCGAAAAACACGCTAGCAGTGGAATTAGAATAGAACGAATGCGCGAGAGAAAGATGAATTGAGACAATAAGACGGACTATAAAGGAGACATACGGAGAGCAAGCAGAGAGAGAGAGAGAGAGAGATAGAAAAGGCCAAGTAAATTGCGTCGTAGTTTACGCTCTAAAAGCTTTTAAGAAAGATGCCTGCTCGCCATTACCGACGAGGAAACTAGTCAGCCAATTTTTACCTTAATGAGAATCTACCTTTTGTGCCGCCGGAATTTATGCGGGTCAACTGTCTGCAAATGCTGCTTGCTGCTGCTGCTGCTGCTGCTGCTGCTGCTGTTACTGCAGTCGGATTCTTCTTCCTCTCATTCTTCTCTCTTTCTTTTTCTCTTTCGCGACCCGCGTTATATACCATGCTCTTTGCTTATTCTTTTATGCGCACCGCACCCTTTGTCCATGTACCTATCTTTACGGCTTTTCGAAATAATTGTCGTCTTCTTCTCCCACCTGCGAGAACTACGTTAATGCGCGCGGACGCTTTTTCGCTTGATCTCGATTCTCGCGCGCTTGCAGACTTTTGTGCTTTGTCATGCGCGTTATATCTTTGAATCTCATTGTGGACACGAGAGCGAGCTTATACGAAATGTAAAGGAGCTTCGGAGAATCCGGAAATAAGCTTTCGCTTCGTTGCCTACACATGATCGAGTCGTATGCATTATTGCAAACGAGTAGTACTCTTCCGCGCAGTGTATATAAAAGCACATGGCTTATTTTAATGCTGAAGCTTAAAGTTGTGAAAAATGAAAAACCAGCTTCGACTATCTCTTCCTTTTCTCTCCCTTTCTCGAACGGAAGGAAAGAACATCGCGCGGACAACGACGAATGGCGAAGATAATCAGACGCGATTGTTTCTCCCATCCACGTGATGAAAGGAGTTTGTTATTTCGCGAGACACGCGCCGCTCTCGCTAACTGTAGAGCGAGCGAGCGAGCGAGTTAATAAATCAACAGTGTAGTATATATATATAGCACAGTGAGGAGGAGGAACTTGCTTCCAGCAGATAAGCGTTGTGTGATTTCAACTAAGCCGATTTACAAGTTTTATTCAAAGTCTCGCGCGCACGTGCTAGCTCGCGGAGAAGAAGAAGATTGCCCACCTTATCCTCTCGCCAAGCGACTATATAGGGGAGAGAATAGACACATGGAACTAGGAAACGACGACGACGACGAGCAGTGCCAGAAGCACTCGTCGCGCTGAGCTGCCGCTTCTGCTTTTGAACGAAACTTGGCCGAGCAACTTTCAAGCTTGTCGCCGTACTACCGCTATCCGTGCACGTGTATGCGCTGGGTAGCTTCTACAGTTCTGCTGTGATGGTGAGCTGGAAAGAAGGGGAAGTCGAGCGAGAGAGAGAGAGAGAGAGGGAGAGAGAGAGAAAGTTTAACTACGAACTTTTAAGGGTCTTATTAGGAAGTAATTTAGGTAGCAATGCCGAACCGTTTTTCGAGGCATCAGACGTCGATTCCGGCAATCTCCCGCGCAGCAAACGCTCTACAACTGCACTTCGATAACTACCGCGCGACGGATCATCCGATATGTATATACATATAGATCACTCTAAGAATGACCCATCTCCGCGCGCGCGGGGTACTTAAGAGGCCTTCGAAACTTTGAATACTCATATAGACGAGAATAGCAAATCGTTGAAAACAGCAACTTGGAAAACTGCACTAGTATTATAGTTCACGAGTTGGCTTCTTCCTCCCCTTTGGGACATATACACTGGAATAACAGCGGCGTCACGCGTCTCGAGTGTTTATATTTAATTTTGAAAAATACACGCGCAAACTACTCTCCGCGGCTATGTGTATATGAAAGTTGCCATAGGAGGTGACGGCACAGTTTCATTAATCCGAGAACGAAATGTTTAGCTGCTGGAACTAAACTACTTCCGTCATGCTTCCACGTGACTTGAAAGCGTCATAAAGGTATGTGTGTGTGGGTGTATGAGCGAAGGGACAGAGCCTCAAGTTGCGCGGTGGTTTCGTGCGCTGGAAATTCCAGATTAAACTACACGCAGATGCTTTATCCTGTGGCCTCTTCTCAAAGCATACAAGTCATGCTCTATTATCGCCATAAACTTCCATTATTACGATCCTCGATTCTAATGGCGAATAGTATTCGGGAAGTTTCCCCGCTAAGTTCTCCCGATGTATGCGCGTATATACATATAGTTTTTTATTGTCAAAAATTAATTTGAGCGTACACGCTAGCTCCCTCGTGCTAATTAATTCGACTGGAATGACTGGCGGATATTTAAACAATGCTTCGAGCTGTGTTTTTCGTGGATGTACATCGTTATTTTGATTACTTTACAATGATTTTTCGCTTTGACTGAAAATTTTGTCAATTAAGGCTGATTTTTACGTTTCTGTCAATCATCAGCTTCTTTTCACTAATGCCCATTTCGATAGAAATAACTAATGATTTTGCGAAATTCGTTAGTCGTATTGCTTTCGATCTGCTTTATAATTAAATGCTTGATTTAATACTACACAAAATTAGTAAATAAATCCGATACGACCGATACTGCAAATATTGAATTCAATATAACGCAAACATGAAAACTCTAAGTGCATCGGCAGTCATGAGATACTTGGTGCATAAAATTACATTACGTCGTTCGTTACTGCTAATAATTAATTTACTTTAATAATCATTTGATGAGTACGAGCAACAAACTACCGTAACTCGTAAGATTGCATATCCTATAATCCTGCTGGATATTGTTATGTTTTTATTTAATAAATGACCCTCGTAAGGGCTGTCAAAAATTGCCGTAGCCGATGATATTTCACATCGTCTTGGCGGGGTATTGGTAAAAGTTTTCAACTAGCAATAATCGCACCTCGGTAGAACCTCATTGGTTACGATATCGCCGCTGCGCAAAGATAACCACTCCTGCCCGCAGCCTTCCTTATGTGCCCGTCGCTGTACTGTTTCGTTTGCAGGTTGCGAAAATGGGGACCGTAGCCACCTGGCGGCCGAAACGCGAGCTACAGAAATTCGCGCGCAATTCGAATGTTTATGTGCGTCATGGACGCAACGTTCCAATTACGTGGTAAAACAAACGCGTTTAATTTCGGAACTGTATTAATTATTTTAATTCGAAGCGGCTCATGCGCGCTTTATTGTTAGTAATAACGTGATCGAAGACACAATTTTGAAAATGTACGATGGAATTAATTAATAAGCAGCGCCGAACAATAAATAATTTTGAGAACACAACAGCCGATAAATATAACAATAAAAATATAAAAAATTAAACAATAGCGAATAAATAAATTTATAAAATTTTGAAAATATACGCAATAAAGAACGAATAAACGAAAAGCGTTAAGTGCTAAAACTTACACCTATAATAAAATAAGCTTACCGAGTCGTCAATGTCAAGCGACCAAAATCTCGCCGAAGCTGCGGTCGATCGAAGCACGGCTGGCACTGCAGCAAATCGTTCGCGTATAATTTTTCCCCGTCGCGCTCATCCCTCTAGCTCGCGCCCAGCCTCCCCGCTGTTCTCGCGCTCTCTTTTCTTCTTCCTCATTCCGGCCAGCACACGCGAGTGTTTGCTCTTTCCATTTTTCCACCCCTATGGACCACACACTTTCTCCGTTTTATCTCTCTTTTCGTCGATTTAATTTCTGCAGCTTTTAGGTCAGCCGACGGGAGAGGGGATGAGTCAGCCGATCGGTCTCGCGCCCCCTCGACGTTCATTTGTCACTCGAGCACTTATATTTATTAATACCCTAGGATGACGCGGAGAGAAACGAAGATAAGGGCTGGGCTCTTGACTATATATAGACTGTGGGACGAATTATCAATGTGCTTAATCCGAGGGCAGGGGGAGGAGTATAGAGAGGGCTTCGCGCTTGGCCCTTTGTCCCGAGGCACCTTAATTTTTTTTCTTACTCCCTCCTCTCTCTCGCGCTCTACGATTTTAGCTTTCCGAAAGTAGCGGCGGAAGCCACTTGGTCCATTTCCGCAAGCCCGGGCTTCTCTCATCCTCTTTTTTATTTGCCCCGGCTCTCAGCCCCATCTTTCTTGAGCTTCTCGTTCTCCCATCGCGTCGTCCCAATCTCTCTCTCTCTCTCTCTCTCTCTCTCTCTCTCTCTCTACCCATACTATATATCTTCAGTGCGGCTCGTTTCCTGCTTTTTAATCTTCCACGACTATTCTCTCGCTTTTCCGATTTCACTGTAAATTGCCGCGACGCAATTGCGTCCCCCCGCGTAATTGCGCCATGTGTTATATTTTCGCGCGCAGTGGTATATACGCGTGTGCTTATGGCATATCCTCACGCCTCTCTAAATCATCCAAGTAATTCGCGCGTTTCTAGACTGTATACTATATACTGTATATGCATATATATATATGTATACACAAGGACCGAACGAAACTGGCGTTTTGTTCGCGTATACTATATACACTATATAATACGTGTGTGACTTGCAGTTAGAAGCGACTCTCCGGTGTTGCTTCCCCGAGAGCTACAGAGTTGTCCTGACGGGCATTACCGCGCGTGATTTAAGGAGACTTCAGCTCTCCGGCTTGTTTACGCGCGTTGCTCTCCAACTTGTCGTAAAATAAAGCGCGTGCCACGCCCTGCTGTATATATACAATACATGCAAAGCTATTGTGTGTATCATTCATTTTAAAAGCTAAGCGCGTAGTCGATTTTTTTTTCCGGACGATTTACCATAGTATATATGGGGGGGGGGGACCGAGAGAAGGACAATTTTAATTAAGCGGTCAGTCCGGTCCACTTATGCTGGTTGCAAGGCCGATTTAACGATTTTTTTTCCAGGCACGTGCGCGCGATGTATCCTATACTGATGCTTCTTGCTGGGCAAATATATTATAGTACAGCGAGAGGAGAGAGAGACTGCAAGCCGGGCTTGTCAAAGCGAGAGCTGCGCGCGTAACGCTTCGCATGCTTATTAGCGCGCTTGGCAAGAGTTTCACCGAAATTCGCCTCTTTGTGTGCGCATATACGTATATAATATGCACATGCGGATCTGCATGTAGATGCATAAGCGCGGATATGCGCGAGGAGGGAAAAAATGAGGGAACGTCGCAAAGACGGGGTGTATGTATATACATGCATATATATATATGCACGGCTGGGCGAGCGCGAGGAACGTGTATACACAGTGAGGTATACATGTGAGCGCAGGATGAGGCTCTGCGGGCTGATGCAGGAAAATGAGGTTGAGGAGGAAGCGGCTCGTTCCACATGACGTCTGTGCCAAGTCGCTTGTAAAACACAGAATTATTTGCTCGCCGCTCGCTCCCTCTCGCTCGCTAGGCGGACCTTCCTTCCTTCCTCTGCTTCCTTCCTATGTGTACCTTGTCCGCTCTCTATATGGCTCCGGTTTTCCCTTCGGTATAGATATCTTTGGGTCTATACGTGGACGTGTGTGATGGAGATGATGTTACGAAAAAATAGACGTGGTTGTAGTTGGAATTTTCGGGTAATAACGGATTCCAATGAAAGTTGAGAGGGATCGATTGTAGCTGGCACATACCATTTCTGTACGATACAGCGGATAGTTTTTAAGCGATATTTCGCTGGACTTTTGATATAAAAATACATCATGAATTTAACGGTTAATTAAGAGCAGTTCTGGGTGCCACAGAATAAAGCAGCCACGAATTTCCCACAAAGCGAACGTCGTATCACATCCCGTTTGAATTGGCGTTTATTGCATTCTCATTGAGAAATTCCGTAATTAACTTTGCATAGCTCGTCAAAGCGTTCGAAATTGTATAATTCAAGGAGTATAATTCAATTGTTCACAAAAGTTTTCGGATAAATAACGTAACGACCTGAATTAAATTATGCGGGCACTCGAACGTTGCAAGCATAAAATGTTTGCTCCGCTAATTGGAACTCGATATTAATCAGAGATTTTATTTCATTACATTATTATTAAATTATACCAGTTCGAGAAAAGGAGTTTCATCATCACCGCACGAAACTCGAAATCGTCTCCAACATTACAACCACCCCCTTTTGCATCTCCAGCATCTCGATTTATCTCTGCTCTCAACACAGTCTCTCGTCGTTAGAGCTTGCGCGAGCGCTTCATATTTCCTGCTTAGCCCTTGCGCTTGACTCTCCTCTCAGCTCTCTGTATACGAGGGAGTCGTTTCAGTCTTACGCGCGTGCTAAGACGTTATAAACTGGCGTAAGCTCCTCATACAAGTATCGTAGGATTCCTCCCTCCTTCCCTTCTCTCGTTGGAAATTTTTCCTCGGATTATTATTATTACATAACATAGTACACAGACTGAGCGTCTTAATTTTATACGCTCCTCTTTAGCATAAGCAAACTCGAGCATCGGCGAGAGATTTCCCCGAGTGCTGCGCTGCCGAGAGAAGAGAGAGAGAGAGAGAGAGAGAGAGAGAGAGAGCCACTCGGCATACCATTCACCCCTTTTACTTGTTGATTCGTTTAAAGAAGCTCGTCCGGAAAATTAAATACCCGGAGCTCGAGTTATATCGCCCTCTGTATACACACTGTCCTCCTTCTCTCTCTCTCTCTCGCTCTCTCTCTGCTCTCTTATCCGAGATTCATGCGCCTCGCGCGCGTGCAAGAAACTCCATTACATGAATACACAATAACTCGAGGGCGCGTTAAAATTTAACGGTTTCTCCGCGAGAGCTGCAGGAGATTGCTCTCTCTCTCTCTCTCTCTCTCTCTCTCTCTCTCTCTCTCTCTCTATACATAGGACTTTTGTGTGTTTCTTCGACTCTCACTCCGCGGGGTAGATATATTTTATCCGTTGATTAATGCTGGCGTTAAGTTTGCGAGGCGCACTCGCGCGAGATAATGCGCCAGATCCGCGGCGTTTGCCTTCCGCGAAATCAATGCGATTTGCAAGCTGTTTGCTTAGCGATCGACGCTTTAGAGAGCAAACTGTGTGTGTGTGTGTGTGTGTGTGTGTGTGTGTGTCTAGCGAGTTTTCAATAAACGCAACTCCGATGAAAGGGATCCCGGTTGCGTTTGTATGATGCATGTCGGTTTGTTTTGATTCTCTATTATCGTTGCGGCGTACGATCTCTATGGGAATGTAAGTTATTTTTACTCGTGTATGTCTGTGTGTCTGTGTGTATTGGATACGTCCATCGGAATTTGTGATATGGTGGAAGCGTTTGAAAGAAAGAGCTGAATTTGTTTCGAAAATATTTTCACTGAGGATTATTTTGCGATTTCTGATGCTGATGCGTGGAATTCGTTTGGTAGGGATATTGTTTCGCTCTTTACCGGTGCATCGGTGTATCGTACAACGTTGAATTGAATTTCTCTGATGATTTTTTTTTCATTTTCAATTCGAAATTCAATAATTTTTGATTTTTAAATAACCTCGCAACCTCAAACGTGTTCGTTACAGCCGTACACGCGGTTGTATTAATCAATGTTTTTTTTAATGATACGTTTACCTTATAGGAATAAATATCGTACAATATTTGCTGAAAAATAACACGCAATATTCTAATTTTATGAATATGTGAGTAAAATGAGATTCGCTGCGCTCTACATCTCGTATGCGAGTATTACGTATCTACATACATACAGCTCTATTAAGTGTATTGCAACGATGACTTGTTTATGCTCCGAGTTCCCTATATATCCCATTCAAATCTCTAGGGGGTCCGTCCTCTCATACAGCATATACCATAATTTAAAAAATTTTCTTTGAAAAGATGTTTTCACGAGAAAATCAGGTGCATAAACCACCGTATAGAAATATCTGCGGGAAGATCCTTTCAAATCCACTCGTTTATTTAGGGAAAATCCCCGCTTTAGCCGATAAAGCCGTCGCTGTACGTTTTATAACATCCATTAGCCGCTTTGAAGATGGATTTATTAAGCGCGCGTCAGAGAAAAAGCGTCAACGGCTTTGCGGGAGGGGATTCCTGTATACGTTGCGGCAATCAATGGATATCTCTTTCTCTCAGGTTTTTAATTTTGCGAGCGTAAAAATCATAACCGATGCGCATAGCACTAATCCGTCGATCTTTCTACTGGACAGGCCAATTAAGGATCCCGAGCTTTAAAGCTCGCATATACGCGTCGAGCTTTTCCATCTCGATACGCGTCAGGTCATTTGCATGCGGGAGAGAGAGAGAGAGAGAGAGAGAGTCAAAGGTGACCGAATGCTCGAAGCAGGCGCGGCAGATACTCGATTACACCGACGCTAGGCTAAAGTACGATAGCCTACATACCAGATTCTCGCTTCTCGTTCACGGAGAATTATGCATTGATTAGAGCACGCGTGTGTGTACGTGTGTGTGTGTGTGCCGGAGGCTCGTCGCTTCGAATTAACTATAGGTACATATAACGCCTGTACATAATACTATATGCTGATGTGTTCGCAGGTTCGGCCAGGTGCCGAAGCGGCGACGCCGATGAGGAACAGCATCTGGGCCAGGAGCAGCAACACCTCGAACCTCTCGACCGAGGCCCATACTTCGATACAAACTTCTCCCACAACGTCACCGCTCTCGTCGGTACCACAGCGTTGCTCAACTGCCGCGTTCACAATTTGGGACAACGTACGGTACGTATATCTACACACATCCAGGCGTACGACCCCAACGCGCATCGGGCTATTATATTCTGATTAGATGCGCCCCGCCACCGCTGTGTTATACGAGAGAACATGTCCCCTCATCGCTTCTCTGTCTCCGCTGTATATATACGTGCAAGCTCTCGGGTCGCCTGACAGCTAGCTGTGGCTGTCGTATTATTACACCCGTATCCCTCTCGCTTATATATATATATGTATATATATATATATACACATACACGAGATGTGTCTACTGGTGGATCCTTGCGTCAGACGCGAGGAAAAAATGAGAAATTCACTCCGCGCGCTTGAATTGTAAATTTCTTAGCGCGAGCGCGCGAGAAAGAGCCGGAATTTTACTGCTCGCCAAATTATCATGCGCGCGTTAGTCTAGTCACTTAAGTCCATGTAAATTTTCCCGGCTTCGAAACGAGAGAGAGAGAGAGAGAGAGAGAGAGAGGGAGGTATGCACTGCGGGGCGTTACGTTTTATTGCGAATTTAGTACGTGGGGTTGTAAAACGGCTATATACGGACTGAAGACTGCGCGGAAATAAAGAGATCCACTCGCGAGTGAGCGCCGATAGCAGTCATTTTAGCGAACACATTGTGTCGGCGAAATTGCCGTGTATCCGCGCAAGGATTCGAATTTTAAATCGTGACGAGCTTTTATGCTTTTAACTGATAGTACTGGTTGGGTAGCTCAATTAGGGTATGGTTATAATATAGTCGTATTGTTCTATTACACGATATTATAACGCGCTGGAGACGAGAATCATCACCTAATGACCCTGTCTGTACAAGCCGAGGGCTTCGCGTCAGATATAATATACGATATTAAAATTATAGTAGATAGATTCCACGGTTCTACAATATCTCGTTGCAAATGTGTGTCAGATGCGCGCGAGCGTATCGACCTGTGTCGTTCGCCTCCGCGAGCACCAAGACCTGTATTACAAGGTATATATAATAAACGAGAGAGTATCGGGGGCATATCGGAATATTAAATTACGCGCCACTATTATCCCCCCCCCCTCTCTCTCTCGAAAAAAAAAAAGTCTCCGTATATGTGTACAGAGCCACGCCCGTCAAGAGCAATTCGTATTTAACCAAGGAGAAAAGATATCGCGCTTCGTGTAGGGAGAAGGTATATAAAAGCCCGCGGCAACGGCATCAGCCGCAAAACTTTTTATCCCAATCTTGAAAAAAAGATCTCTATACACACACACAGCCGCACGATACCCGGCTGTTTTCCGGCACATTTAGCCGCGGGAGAAAGAGAGAGAGAGAGAGAGAGAGAGGGGGGGGGGGGGCGGAGAAAGTAGGTCTCCTTCTCCCCCTGCACACGATCCTGTGTGGGATTTTTCCGCTATACGCGCAATTTTTACAAGTTCGCTCTTCCATCGATCCCTCTGTGTGTATTTTTATACGCCTGCGATGCCGTCGAATTTGAATATCATATTTATACGAAGATATGCATAAAAAAAAAGAATATCGAAGATGATGTCGCCTCTCGACTTTCCAAGCGCTATAAACAGCTAGACGTGCTCGCGGCGCCATAATGGTGTTGATCAATCACGCCGCGCCGAGCCGTTTATAACGAGCGCGCGGCGAGCCGTGGAGGCCGAAATATTAATTGGATGTCGAAATTATTCCATGAGAGAGCGCGATTAGATTAGATCTCTCGCAGGTGTTTGGTGGATCCGAATGATTCAATTATACAGCGATGATCGCACTGTGTGATATCTTGCTTCGTATACAACAATATACTAAAAGCCAAAAAGGAATTCAACGACGTGAAAAAAACCGCTGCCAATTCATTGGCACGTAGCTTCCTCCAACGAAATTTATTGTTCCAATAAATAAAATATTGTTTTAAAATACAGTGTATGAATGCTATTTTAAATATTTCCAAGTTTAATTATTTTGTTGTAGAAGCACTAGACATCCATATAAGAGGAAGCCAAATTTTTGAGAAAAATCGGTATATATATATATATATATATATATATTTATATATTGTCATGTACGCACAATAACGTGCGTAGCATGGCAAAAGCCAAGAAACAAACTACTCAAGCTTACTCCTTGGCCTTTTTAGTTTAACCCCGCACTCCTCTCCACGTCCCTGGGTTTGATCCTTAGACGGCACAGCCGAGAACCTCACCACGACGCAACACACTACCTAATTCCTCCCGCGTAGCAATATATATATATATATATATATATATATATATATATACATATATATATCAGTATAACATAAATTCATAGGGAGGGACTTTAAAACGTGCAACCACACCCTTAGAAGAAAAAGCCAAATTTTTGAAAAAATCGGTTTTTACATTTTAGCTCTTTATTTGAGAACTGCTCAACAAAATCGTTTAAAATTTTAACAGCGGATAGCTTTGTTTATGATGAATCACCACATAAAATTTTGAGGCATTTGACTACATTGTTTTAAAGATATAAGAAATCAAAAAATTTAAAAAAAAAAATTCAAACCTTGATATCTTGAGAACCATAGGGGTTTAAAAGCTGCGCAATGAACTTAACCAAGACAAATAAAATATCTACCTTTTCCCAAAATCTCAAGTGCAATTAGGCTTTTTTACGCCCGTAATCGAGGCACAAAAAAAACTCATTTTTTTCAGTTTTCGATTTATTACTGAAAAAATACGTAGACAAATCACTTGAAATTTTAATGAAATATAGTTTGACATGTGACCCATCAACATGATTTTTTTCGTGAGGTTATGATGTTTAGTTTCAGAGATATGAATTTTTAAAAAAAAATCACCTTTTTCATTTTATCTGCCGAACGGAGCGGTCGATCCCGAGGACCAAACGGGGAAAAGTAGTTAATTTTATTATCTTTAAAATGCATTTTAGCTGAATTGTTTGTAACAACGGGATGATTGAAAAAAACGGAAAAAAAAATTTTTTTAAATCAAAAAATCGCCATAAAAAAAAAAAAATTAAAAAAATTAAAAAAAAAATGTTTTTCCCGAATTCAGAATTCAAAAATAAATATGCATGTTAAATTTGATTAATATTGACGAAGTAGTTCCAGAAATATGACGGTATACATCCACACACACACACATCCACACACACACACACACACACACACACACACACATCCATACAGACATTTCCTAAAATCACGTAATTCGAACTTCTAACATCTCAAAACATGTTTCTATAAAGATTTAGCGAAACCGAAAATTTTACTATTACAAAGCTTCCTCTAGGAGGAAGCAAAATCAGTCAACTTTCATCGCGATGAGAGAGAGAGAGAGAGAGACGAGCGACCGGAGCGACGCTATGCTTTTTTGCCAAGTGCACAACCGGCGAAATGTAATTTCACCTTCTCTTTGGCGTTTAGCAGAGAAAGCTCGGGGAAAAATTAGGTCATACACAAGTGGTGCGTAGAAAGCAGAGCGCGAGGAGCTGTTTAGCGTTCTGAAGTAATTAAATCTTTAAGGGCAAGCGCGCACTGCACGGACTAAACGTTTCATTTTCGTGTAATTGTTGTTTACGCTGGGTATTCTCGCTAGTTGCGCTGCAGCTGCTTTTTACGGCGCGATCTTAGAGTCGTCGTTGCGATGCTGAAATATTTTTCAATCGGGATGTGAAGAATTCATTCTTAGCGACTTTAGACGCGTGCAGTTATATTATAGTATGAGCGGCCGAAACAAGGCAGTTTTGGCATTGGTGGCACACCGCTATATCTATAGACTCGGGGCGCATATTTTTATGAGGGAAATGGAAAAGCGCCGATGCACCACCTACTTTCATATCTGCCACAAACACAGAGAATTTAGGCGGTGATGAAAAGGCCAGTCCAAAACAAAACTGCTTTGTTTTGATAATCGATATATTTCTGGCTGTCCAAACGTACAAAATTAAGTTTAATTCAGACTCGCAACAGAGTTTTTAAAATAAAAATTTTTCGTGCATAAGCAAGCTTAAAATTTTGATTTAAAAATCAGCTCAACCCGCGCGAACTGGATTATAAAGCCGACACGCCCGCTTGAACTCGAGCAATTATGGAGGAAAAATACGCCGCGGCAGTGTGCAGTGCTCTTTACGAGCCGTGACTCGTGAATTTTTCTCGGCTTACCGAAGTGTGACCCTCTCGGCTATATAATAGCTTTGGTGCGAGTAGTAACGACTCGGTTTGGTCAGACGGTGCGATTAGATTCTCAGCGTAGTCGGCCGTCGTAAAAATAGGACACGAGGAATTATTTTTCGCGTCATCGATAAGTAATTTAAGGAGGTTCACCACCGACAGTCCTTGCCAAAAGTTCGGCTCGCTGCTGCGCTCTCTCCGCATGGCGTCCCCCTCTCCGCAGCGCAGAGAGTTTTGAACGCGCCTCTACCGGCCGCACGCACACATCGTTAGGCGCGCGGCTGACGACAGCCTACTTTAGATTACAATAACTCGGGAACTAGACGTCAGATCATTGCTCACGAGGTCTCAAAAGATTCGTAATATAGTCCTTAAACTTACTTCAGTTTTTCAACAAGATCGTAAGAAGCGTTTGACTACAATCAACGAAAATGTACGTTTCGCGCGGGCCCAGCATAGGGATCGCGTGTTAAACGCCCGAACTTTGAGGCCTCATATCTCAGCTTCTAGACGTCAGATCGATCTGAAATTTAATAGGTGTGTATGGACAAAATCATTACGAAGCAGTGTGCAAAGTTTCATTAATTTCCTAAGAAAATGAATTTAGTATGGTGAACGTCCTTAATCAGCCGGGACGGCTGCATTCCGACGGAGCATTAAATCGGAATTAACCGGAGAGAGCAGCGCAGAGCGAAAATCGGACTGTCGATAATTCGTTATTTCTCTCGGTATATAATATGTCCTGCTCGACGTTATATTATTGCGTAAATATACACATCTATACTTATGCGTGCGTGGAGATGAAAATTCATAATTTCTCCGGCGATTCGCACGGGGCTTTATCGTATAATAACCCATCGATTTCCAGTCACATGCATACACAAATGCATAAACGTATAAAAAAAAAGGCTGCGCGAGATGCGTCCGAGTAAACAGAGAGAGAGAGAGAGAGAGAGAGAGAGAGAGTTAATTGAATCAGCTTCGCGCGTAGCGCATATACGAGTTACAAGCGCGACGCGTAATGACGTTTGCCTCGGAAATGCTCGAACTTTTCGTTAATTTCGAACACGGCCAACTTGCGTTCGTTAGTTTAACGAGCGTTGACCTGCGGCACGAATCTGTGCGTTTTTAACGCTGATAATACAGCGCAAATGGTCGATGATGTATTTATACACAGAAAGAGAGAGAAGAGAGCGAATAAAACACGCTAAAACGATGAAAGAACTGGATTACGTCGCGTCGCTCGTCGTCCTATGCTATGAATAGACGACGTACACACGTATAGTATACGAGCTGCGGTCGTCGCGTGCATTGGCAGCAGCTCATCCGCCTATACAATAATCTCGCGCTGTACAGAGGCATAATTACACACCGGCTTCGCGCGTCAGAACAAAGCCCTGAACAAGTCTCTGGCGCAACGTGTATATACGTGTACATATACACAGAGGGAGAAAAACGTCTCGGGCGTCTTATTAATTTCGCAGCGCCTCTGCGGTTATCTTGGCTCGTCGCGCGCATAAAGGCGAAAAGCGCGCAACTCCGCGACGCGGAAGAATCCGCGGGATGCGGCGACTGGAATTTTTTAATTCAGTATAAAATTTCACGCCCCCATTGTCAGGCTCCTTTTCTTTCTTTCTTCTCTTTCCTACTTGCACTACTCTCTGACTGTGAGGAAACGTCGAGTGTATTTATATATACGTATATACAGTGGAATTCCATAGGCTTCTTCGCGATAGTCGCTTTCTTATTTTCTCCGATTAAAGATTCAAGCTCTACTCTTCGACTAACGGTATAATTAGGGAAGGAGTGTATCCCGCGGCTATACGCGGCACATTTAGGAGAGGAAACGAGGCTCGAGTCGCGTCGCAGTCGATTAAGCGCGATACGAGAGTTCTCTTCCTCTCGTATAGTAATTAACGTCAAAAAGCTTCGTGTCTCGCGAGCGAGCAAGCGAGTATAATAATTGAAATACAAGTGCGCGCCGCGCGCGCAAAAATCATTAGGAATAATTGCAAGAGGTTATGCATATAACGTGTATTGCAGTCTTATTGCTGCGGTGAGCTTTCGCGAGAGATGAGGGAGAATTTTTGCTTAATTGGCTTGTATGCCGCATGTATTGCTTGTATGGCGGCGAGAGGAATTTCCCTTTTTCGTACGGATAAGCAAGTACAAGCATTATCTCTCTCTCTCTCAGCGCGAGCTACGCTGTACTTTTTATTTTCAATATTGGAAAAGTTTCGCTGAAAAGAGTCTCTCCCGCTGCGCGAAACATCATCCTGATATGCGTGTAACAGCCGAGTTTCTACTCTACCTGCGCATTATTAATAATACTACTACTATCTCTATACTCTTTATTCTTCGAAAACCTTTCAGCCGTGTAAAATATGCATTGGCTACTTCAGCAATTTTAATAAAGCCGTGAATATTTATTATATGATCGTGTCTATAGGCGCAAAAAAGAAGGCGTGGGTTTATCAAAATTCCGAGAGCATATTTAAGATTCTCACGGCTCGATATTCTAAATTACGCGAGGCGGAAATTCGCCGTGACACCAAATAGATGGCTCATTGGAATTTGCGGGCTTGTCGTCGCTCCTTTAAAATTATCGCATATTGCGATACATGGGAAAAGTTGGGGCATCTGTGTATATAATACGATACCGTAAAAAAAAAGCAGCTCCGAGCAAGGCAAAGCGGATTATTAGACAAGCTGTTTATACGGCTGTCGAGCGAAGCGAAACAATGAAAAAAAGAGAGAGAGAGAGAGAGAGAGAGAGAGAGGGAAGATGGAAAAATCCGCTTTCGCAGAGTCGGCAGGTATAATGTTTACCGGAGAGCGACGCGCTGGTGGCGGTCGACTCTGCGAAAATGAAAGAGAAACACGCGGCGGTGAGGGTATATATATATATATATATATATATATATATATATATGTAGGAGCTGATGCGGTGTTTTCTTGCCTCCTCTTTTTCCAGGTCTCGTGGGTCAGGCACAGGGACATCCACCTGCTGACGGTGAACAAGGAGACTTACACGGCGGACAATAGGTTCGTGCCGATGCACTACCCAAGAACCGAGGACTGGTCGCTCGAGGTCAGGTCGCCACAGCCGAGGGACTCGGGAATGTACGAGTGCCAGGTCTCGACGACACCGCCCATCGGTCACTCTATGCACCTTTCGGTGGTCGGTTAGTATATAGACATAGTTACATAGAGAGAAAAGGAGCGCATTGTGTCCGGTTTTACCTCTTATTCGACTTTCCATGACTTTGCGCCACTTTCGAGAGAGAGAGAGAGAGAGAGAGAGAGAGAGAGAGAGAGAGAGCCAACGCCTCTATTTCTCTCTATAAACGTGCACTCGAGCTCTGGGTATATATGCCGACGAGGCTCTTGTGTGTTTGCTCCGTCGACTTGTTTAGCTTCGACGGGCTTTCTCTCTTATACTCTCCGTGTGCGCGTCTCTCGAGCACTTGTTTTGCCCACTTTTTTCGTCAGCGTAAAAATGCTTGAATTATGTCGGCTATATTGGAAAACTTTTGCTCCACTACTTTACGATATAGCCCGCCCTGTGTGTGTATATGTGCGCGTTCGGGAAAACTTTGCTTTATTGTGCAAGAGTTTTTGCGGAAAAGTTGCATAATTAATGGTACTTTCCGTTAGATTTTATCGTGTATTTATTCCTGAAGCTGATACGATTCGACTTGGAAAAAAGAACCATCGCTCGAAACTGCGATTTTAAATTCGCGCGTAAAAATGGATTCTTTATTTTTTTTCCTTCCGTGAAATTTCAAACTCTCGCGCCTCTATTCCTCGGTGCAGCTGAGCCACGGCGAGTTGAAAACTATTGAACTTTGTAAAACATTCTGAAAGTTGGTAGCGTGTACGCGCGTCGATGGGAAAAAATGACGCTACTAATAAGAGAAAATTCAATGAAGAATTCGGCGTATCGATTCTGTCCGATAAAAAAACTTTAAAATTATTCGCGGACTTTTAATTTTGAAATTATGCAAAGCATAGTCGATGATAATGATTTTTCACAACAAGATTACGCTTGAATACTCGGTTAATGCTGCACTTTTTACGACAGCTTCATATAAATTCGGGGGACTTACAACGGCGTAAAAATAGTCTTAAAGTATTGTATACATATTATACGGTCGAGCTTGGAGCCGATAAGAGATTTAATTTGAGATAAATGTTTAGAAATACTACTTACTTTACACAAGATGCTACCTTATGCATATAGATACACACTCTGCGCTAGAAAATTTGTTTATCCGGAAAATACTGATTCCAAATAAGTTATTTATATTCTACAGCCTTCGTTTGTTAATTTTCGAAATATTTACTTCGCAAAACGTTAATTAATTCAAAGTATATTACGATACTAGTGCGGTAAAGTAGTTTCACCCTCGTGGGGACGTTATCGCCCGAGCGTGAAATCCCTTTACCCCCCTAGTATCGTACGATATTTTATGACACAACGTGCGTAAACCGAGATTTAGCGAGTGCATTTTTGCACGAACGTGCGGTAAATCGAGGTTTATGCCACGGCGTGTCATAAACAATATTACCCTGTATTTGTTAAACAACAATTTTAAGCATGTCATGTAAGCTCCAAGTATGAACAAATTCCGAGAATTCACTTCGCCAAACGTCAATTAATTCAACGACATGCATGCAACAATGAGTAACATTCGTTATCATCCAAAGTTTAGTCCGTAAAAGCAAAGTTCTGATCCCGTGGAATCAAATCAAAACCCTGATAAACATTTTAATAAAGCTCTCGCGCAACAATGCAAAACTTGCCGCTGCTGCACACAGTCATTATGTGCACTCCCGGCAGTACAGATACGCCAAAAGTTGCCGGAGAAAAGTTAAAAACGTAAACACCACCGGCGGCGTGTCTGAAGCTAGATGTATATACATAATAACGTATACACATAAGTCGGCAACAAACCGTGTATATGGTTTATTCAAACTTCACGGCAGCGCGAATATACGAAAACAAAGTTTCGTCAAGTGCAAGTGTGCGCAGAAACGGATACACGCGCTCCGCTACTTATATATGTATAGCTCGACGAAATAATTAAAGCCAAACACATAATAGAGTTGCGTATATATAAAACAAAGGTCGTTAAAAGTATTCCCAAGCACTTTGCTAATTAAGACGGTATGAGCTCTTTCTCGTTTCAACTGCTACTAATTGTACACGGACTGCGCACATAAGTGCACTTGTAACACATAGAGAGAGCTGTATGCGTATTGTTAGAGAGCAACAATTCTTAAGTACCCGAACGCGTTGTTTACATCTAATACGTATAACAATTATACACGTAGAACAAAACTTGGGATTATACACGTATCCGGTCTATTGTATGAGTTTACGCGCGTAGCTTCACAATATACATAGCCAACCTTGTGTTTTGCTTGACTTACGCGTTGAGCACAAGGGGTTAAGCACCGCGTCTCCGAGACTTTTCCGCGCGACGTTTATTTTTAGAGCTGCTCGCAAAAAGTCACCTAATGTCCTGTGTGCGTACAAGAAATTTTCATCCGATGCTTTCGCCGGCGAGACAAAAACGCTCGTAGTCCCTCCAATTAAGCGACTTGCAATATTCAGCCTTTGAAATCGCGCGCGTTTATAATGTAGTTGCTTTTAATTGAAAAATAAATTCTCCTCTATATACACGTAATTATATTAATACCCTCGAATATTGCGCGAACTCTAATCGATTACTTCCGGCTTTTAGTCAAACAATCCGTTCCACTCGGATATGAAGTGCGAATCGCTATTATAATAATAATCGTATACATTTAACGCACCTATAAGTGAAACAGTTATTGCAGTTTGACCTACGTCATCAGCCCCACAGTTAATCTACTGTATCCTGATGTAGTAACACGTGTACAAAAATCGCAAGCACTGCACGTGCTATTAAATTTCCGCGCGGGAATTTCGAAAAAAATCAACAAAGGCGAAAAAAAGTGTGTATCGTGTAAACGTGTAAAAATAACTGAGGCGCGAGTGGCCGGTGGTATAAAAACGAAAAAAAAAAAAAAAATGCGGCGCCAGAGTGAAAAAAAAAATAGGAAAAGATGAGAATCTGAATTTTAAATTTCGCACGCTAAAGCTGTCAATCACTCGACGGCTCGATCGACCGTGTGTGTATGTATACATCCGCTCGGTGTGAAAAAAAAGATTGTGTACACATACAGGCAAAAAAAGTTTGTATAAAATAACATGTTTTTCTTATATCGAAAAAAAAAAATCTGTTTGCAGAACCGGTGACTGAGATCCTGGGCGACACGGACATGTACATAAACAGAGGCAGCACCATGAACCTGACCTGCGTAGTGTTGCATAGCCCGGAGCCTCCACCAGCCATCACTTGGACGCACGACGAGAAGGTAATGCTCGCATTATATGTATCTCGTGTACCTTGGACTTTCTCGCGTTGCCGTGGCTAATTAGTACCTTTTACTGCTTTGACGACGCGCCGGCAGAGCTTTTTCTTTTCGATCGAGCTTTCGCCCTTTCCCTCCGGCGGACACGGAATTAAATTTAATTAGAGAGAGTTGGAAGCTAGCTCAATGTATATAATTTTGCCAAGAGATAAGTATCATATTATGCATAGTATATATATATATATATGTATATGCTAGGTACGCGTATATATAGATATGAATTATAAAACGATTGTCGCGTTAAATATTCGCTTGATCGCGTCTCGTCTCGTTCCGCTTAATAAGCCAATAGATCATTAGTGCGCAACTACGATGAAATTGCCGCCAATTAGTTTGGCTTATTAAACGAGCATCGCAGCAGCACCAGCGTCGTTATCATTTCAATAGCTTCTCTCTCTCTCTCGGACCAGTTCGTAATTCCTTCGGCCGGTCTTTTATATAATAGTATACGGCTTTACGTTTTTCGCTTCCGTCGCGCATCGACGCTTTTCCCTCGAAAGTCGTTCGACCCGACCTGTTTTTCATACGTACTCGCGCACGTTCACGTCCATCCAAGCTAAAGCTCTCTCGGTCGTAAAGCGCAAAATACACACGGTGAGAGCTCGAGAGATAATAACAGAAACTGCGTGCGAAAAATTCGCCACACACTCTTATCGTCGGTTTCCGCTTCCGAAGAATCCATCGTACAGCTGTGCCATATAGGTAATAGGTATATGTAACCAGCTATCGTACACATCTGTATTTTGGCGCTTTTCTCTCTGTTCGACACACGCAGGAGATCAATTACGACAGTCCGAGGGGTGGAGTGACGGTGATCACGGAGAAGGGAGAGCAGACTACCTCGTACCTTCTGATCCAACGGGCACAACCAGCCGACAGCGGAAAGTATACCTGCCACCCGAGCAACGCCAACACCCAAACCGTCACGGTCCACGTGTTAAATGGTGCGTCTATGGCAAAAAAGCTTCCAATTATTTCAGCCGCACACACACACACACACACACACACACGCAAGCTTTACACCATCTCTCCACTTCTTTTCCCTCTAACGACCTGTCGTTATAACCTTTTTTCCCCCCGAGTCTGTTCCGCTCTTGCGTACTTCCTTCCCAACAATTATCGCCACTGCTCTCCGATCCTTAATAAGCAAGCTCTAGCGGCGGACGGAGCTTTAATTTGCCAGGGCTATTGTTTTCCGACGGAGCTTTTTTGTCGGGCAGCTCTCGCTCGCAATCAAAGTGCGAAAAAGTTGTAACGGTCTAATGATCCGCGCGATTTATATTCAGCGCTTCAGCTAATTTGAATAATTGGATGTGCTTGCTACGCGCGCCAGTGGCTGGGGGTATAAAAATTCTGTTTGCCCCGGCAATTTATATCGAACACTCGCGCGCGCGCAAGTCGAGCCTGAGCTATCCAATTATTCGGTTTAATTTACTGTTAAATTATATAAACAACTGCTTTTCTCAGGGCTTCGGCTTACTTTTTTTCTTTATACTCTCCGAGAAAAGAGTGGTATTAAGGAGTTGATTAAATGCAAATTAAGCGTTAAGTCGCTCTCCTTCGTAGTATTTATTTAGCCGTGTATAATTTCGCAACAGCTTGCGATATAACGGCTAATTGCATTATCATACATGTATGGGAAAGAAATAGAGCATCAAATTACAAGCGAGTATATATACGTGTAACGGTTGACAAGTTTATATTTCCGGCATGTGCTAGAAATAAGGCGAGGGCGTCTCGCTCGATACGGAGAACCATTAGTCCTCCGGGATTTTCCAGACACTTGTCGCGGTGCGTGTCTACACGACTACCTCTCGAGATATATATATTACGTCTGTTTGAAAAATGTTCGCCCTCGGTCCATCTGTATAGCTATATACATATATATGTGCACGTGTGCTTCAAAAAACACACACGCACACACGCAATATCGAGAGCAGGAAAGACGAACGAAGCTTCCGTGGGATAAAGAAATAGTGCTACAAGTGCATCTATCAAAGCCCAGCAATATAAGACACTCGTGGCGCGCTGAGCTTTTGTGTGCGTGGATAGAAGAATTCTCTTATTGAGAAAGAGCAAAGAGATTGCGCTCGTGCGAGAACTTGAAAGACTTTCCTCAGCTCCACAGCTGTACATCCGGAGTTTGTTTTTAATTCAACCGGTTCACGGATATTGCACAGCGGTAGATATAGAACCAGCCGGAATCTCTTTTCGAGATGAAAGCTCTCAGCGCGGGAGATGAAAAATCGCCTCTGGCGAATATCGAATTAAGACATAGAGATGGTATACGCGACCGTCCGGAAACAGAGAAATAGTGTATATCGTATAGAGGTAGCTCGGGCGCGAGATTGCGAGCGGGATTTTTCTCAAAGCGGAGGGAATTTCTCGAATAAAAATACATTTATCCTTATACCCCAACCGAAAAAGCGACGCTTTATACACAGGATGTCACCCAGCGATCTTTCTCTCCTTGGAAAAGCTGTCTTAATATCAGTCGAGAGAGAGAGAGAGAGAGAGAGAGAGAGAGAGAGAGAGAGGAGGACCAAAGGTTGAGAGAGCGAAAGATGTGTAGTTCAGCGCGAAAAAGAGGATCTGGAGCGATATTTCCCGATATGTGCTGCAGCACCCTATACACACAGCGTTATATTGACTGACGATGTATAGATAAAGGCTATAACCTCCTTTTCTGGACCCTTTTGCCGCTGCACGTCGTCTTCGCGGGAACATAAAAATTCAGGACCACGAGGGGACTGCCCCTCTCTCTCTCTCTCTCTCTCTCTCTCTCTCTCTCATATGAATAGGGAGGGATGCTACTCTCGGGTCTGCCATAATAATCCGACGGCAAACTGGATCAGAGGGAGGGACGGGCTCACGAATCGGTAATGGCTTCGTATGAAAATTTAATTTTCCTAACTCGGTTGTATACCCAACTCTATGCTTTGACAGCAAAGGACAGCCGGTAGTTTGGGGGAGTTTATTAAGCGGGTGGGTGAAACATTTCATTACAGAATGATCGACGTGTCCGTGTTGAGCGTTTGATTTGGGAATCGAGGAGGATAAACTGGTTTGTTCATTTTATATTCGTACACTCGCATGTACTTGCAATGAAGGCTGCGCTTTATTGAATTTCTGGTAATTGAATATATATTACATTTTTTATTGATTCTGATGATATTAATTATTTTTTGCTCGCAGTTTGCAACGTGTACGTTCCAGGAATATTCCGCGTTAAAATTACGCGAACTGGACGTTGAATTTATTATAAAATCCTCAATCATCAGTCCTCGACGAAAGGCCGAATCAAACGTTATAATTTTCGCTGGATGTTATGTGACAACTTTCCCGCGGCTATTATTCGATATTTTATTTCGAATATGCATAATACAAAAAGCATAGCGAGTATTCAAGGCCACTAAAATATCAAGTGACCAAGAATCTCGCTAGGCACCACCGCTCAATCATTGCCAGGCCCCGTAAGGCCTAATGAGTGCAACAAGCGTCGACGCTGTGACGTAGCGGCGGGGAAGTAAAGCTTGGGACAGTGTGGGAGGTCCGGAAGACTTCCGAACGTCCCCAAGCCACGCTTCTCTGCCACTCCGTGATCGGGCGCAGAAGCCGGCGGACCTATAGATTTTTAGCACAGATTTCTGTTCAGATTATAGATTCAAGATAGATTTTTCCGTAGATAGTTTTCATTAAAAGGTTTAGTAGTATTTGTCAGACGCATTCAGATAATTATTCACTTTGGACCATTAGGAAAAGTTGCGAATAATTGAGTATATTTAAATCAGAGAAAATAAATGTTAAAAAGGTAGAACCGAATTGTTGTTGAATTTCATTTATCGACATTGCCTGCTGAATATTCAAATATCTGGAGTTAATTTGAAGGAGAATTCCCATTGCAAAGAAGAATAGGAAAGAACGTAAGAAATTATCTAATAAATATCCAACCATATATTTAGACATATAAAATTGAGGAGAATTAATCACAGCTTAGTCGGAGAGATAACAGTCCTGACCAGACTCTCTCATCTCTTGTAAGGAGATTGACTCACAGACTCAAAAATAATAGTTAATTTTGATCCGTAGCTCTAGCTACATAACACTGGAAAACCCGCACGAGTTTTCCTTTTTATTTAAACTTACGTAATAAAAGTAAAATAAAGCATTGCTATATACGCGGGTAAACATTTTTACGACCTACACGCAGTCAAAGTTTATTTATCCTCCGTCGGTCGACGTTTTAAAAATTTTATGTAGATTGTAAAATCTACGCACACACTATATAATATATACTCCCCCGTGAGCCATCGGTATATGCATTTTTATATTACACATATCCTCGCGACACTATATTTTCATAAAATATATCCATTTTTGCATATCCGCAGAACGAATAGTACACGCGTTCGAAATTTTCTCGCTTATACGCAAAAGTGTACACACGATTGAAAACAAACGCACTCGCAGTTACATTCAAAATGCATATAATAACCTCTCGATGTAATAACGTTATTCCGATGGCGTACACGTCGTCGTCGCGTGAAATCCAGGCCAAACTTACGACCTCAGCGTCACGATCTTTCGCGGACCTCAAGGTGCACTTGGCGTATCGATGTGGCGTCGTCCGTGGTTACACAAGCTCTCAGCCGAGTCACGGGGTTGCCGACTTCTCGCGACGAAATTACCAGCAACTGTGTATAGGTCAGAAATTCAACGATTATTCGGATACTCGATATATAGCAGGGTATTTTATTTTTTCTCTTATTTTTCTGAAAATTCACCGAATTCCCGCGCGTTAACGCTTCGAACTTCGATACGCGTAAACATCACCGCTGAACACAATTCCAAAGCCCTGTCCATCGATCCAATATATCCAACTCCCGATATCGCAAACACGTAATTGTAAGCGCACGTAAACGATAATAATATTGAACGACATTATATTTACACCGGTATGAATCGGTTTGTAATATTATATTACACACACATGACTGGATATTCAGTACACATGAGACCTACTTATGCAAAAACATTCCATTATGCACAAGCACACACACACACACACACACACACACACACACACACACACTCACACACACGATATATGTATAAATAGAGCTTTTCGTATATATGTGCATATATAATACATGTTGCAGGGGAGCATCCGGCCGCGATGCAGCACGGCGGCCAACTAAGACTCAGCAATCCGCCCTTCGTCGTGATGCTGGCGACACTGCTGGCTTTTCGCAACCATCGCCTGCACTGAGGACGCGAAAGTACAACGCATCACGTGCGCGCGGTCAGTGAGCTTTTTTTTCATATTTATACACACTCACCTACACAAACACACAGACATTTTTGCATATGTAGCAGCAGCGGCGTATTCGCAGAAAAAAAATTTTAAATTGGCGCCAAAAGCGAAAAGCTTTCTCTTGCGAGCGCGGGCGAGCCAATATTTGCCGTTGATAAAAATGATAACGCGTGCCAAGGGATTACGAATTTCGAGCTGAAAATTCGCCAAGCCTGGCAAGCGGCCGCCTAATGTTTGGACGACAAGAGAGAGTGCTGCCTTATTGGAAATTTAAATTCCCACGCGCTCGCTCACCTGGCGCAAGCTCTATAATCGGGAAATCAGTTTGCTCAATATTGGCGCATGGAAGGACCGCTGCGAACAATCGTCGCTTTCTCTTTTAATCCAAAGCTCTCGATTCTTCCGACGTTTTCTCCCCAGTAGGGGTATAGTAGTTATATATACATATATACAGGCGGGGTGTATATACAAACCCTCGGCGCACAAATAACAGCCGCTCGCGTGTTTGCGGAAGCCGCGTACTTCCTCTCATCTCGGAATTTCGAAGCGCGTCGTTGTTTGGCCAAAGCTTCGTCTAAGTCGGTTTGCGCGACGACAACTTACGGAAAGACGAGGCGGAGACATGTGTATATATATATATATACACACACACACACATATATACGCGACGAATACGCTTACTCGCAGGCACTCCCCGCTGTTGCGTGTGTAGTGTATAACGGAGTTTGTTGGGGGATTAACGCCGGAAGATTCGAGTTTCCACGCGTCAGCGTTATTGTTATTGTTGTTGTTGCTGTTGTTGAGCGGAAGATCGAAAAATCGATTACACACGCGCTTTGCAACGCGAGAGGATGTAGCGTATAATGCAAGTATGCATATAGGTCAGTGTAAATATTTCACTAGAATCAACGCACATTCGAATATACAGCCACGGACTGTTTGTTAAATAAAAAGCTTTCTGCAAGCTCTCTCTCTTTCTCTCTCTCTCAACTCTAAAAACTTTGAAAATTCAACGGAACGCTTTCCACAGTTTTCGCATATTGGTATAACACTATATATATACGTTATATATAGCAGTAGGTAGTTACCAAAACCGAGTTGGACTGGATTTTTTGTTCCCCCGCGCGACCCCACTCGAGACAGCGGTGGTCGAGAGTCTCTCCAGCGACCGACTATCGCGTTAGCGCGGCGCGCAAAAAAGCTCGCCTAGGAAAGAAAAGCTCGCGCGCGCGAAAAGTCAGGGGCGTATAACGGGCGTATAGTGTCGGTATAAAACTTTACTGCGAGAGGAATTGTTAAGGCGCGCACATACGAAAAGCCGATGGCCACTTGACTATTTATAAGCCGTAAAAACGTTTATACAGGCAGGCGAAATATTAGAGCCTGCGTGAGCTCTGATAACACATCCATGTGTGTGTGTGTGTGTGCGTGTGTGTGAGCGAGGGACAGGTCACCGTGTAACGGCTTTAATAATGCTCCGCTCGCCGACGCTTCTTTTATGCTCTTCTCCTTGTGCAGTGTACGATACGACCTGCGTGTGCTCTTCTGAAAGCTCCGCTGTATTAAAATTTGATCACACGAACAATTAGAATGACCGGCGTGAATAAATGAGAAAACGGAGCTTTTATACTTATGCATTCTCGAACGATTTTCAGCGAACGAAACGAGTAGTAGCTCGTTCGTTACCCGACAAATCGAGTTTTCGTGCGCGCGAAGATTTCGCGCTTGAGAAGATCGAGCTCTGCATGAAACATCGCGGCGAGCATCGCAAGACCCTTATAAAATCGTCGGCATAAACTTTTCAGTGTCTATTTCAGGAGAGAGCTATGAGCGAGAGGAAAATGAAATTTGCACGCGGCGTGTATAGATCATCGCCGCGAGGAGGAATTGGTTGCTTGTAAAAATTTCACAGCCTGACGGCTTATACTTCAAGCTCCGTATCGACGCTCGTGTATAAAACGCGCCCTTTTTCAATTTTTAATCCCGTATCGCTCGTTACATACAAGCTCGAGGAAGGGAGAGATAACAATAATTAAAACGCGGAATTCCGTAACGAGATCCTTATTCATATACTACTGCACACGAGCTGCGCAATTTCAATTTCAAAACAAATTAATGCACGACTCCAGATTCATCGCGTGTACGTTATATTATGTAGGTAGAACGAAAAAAAAGCTTCATTATGCACACATAATACACTGAGACGCGTGGGAGAGATAAAAATTAAATTTCCGCTAGAGTAGGCGAAAACGTATAATATACACGCGTGTATACACACGCGATCGGTACTGACCGCCGCTATATAACACTACAATGTTTGCGCAAAGCCCCCTCGAGTTTTCCACTGCCTGCAGGTAAACACGGAGTATAGGCAGAGCGATTACGCGCACATTCGTCTTGGCCCGCCTACACACACACGTGCGAGAAATTTTATCAGCGAGCGGGTGGCAACGCCGCACGTATAATTCAACGGCGGCGTGTGCAACGGCGGAGGCCCCGGGGGTGAAATCGCAATTTTGCACCTAACGCTGCGCAGACTGGGAAACAGCGAGAGCGAGTATAGTAGTAGTAGGGGATTTCGGCGGAAGTGGGGTGAGAGCAAGAGGATCTGCATCGTGTTCCCGGCCTGCCTGCCTGCCTGCCTGCCTCTCTCGATTCAAACGAGGATTTACCGGTGCAGCAGCAGCGGCGGCCCTTTCGCGGATTACCAAGATCCGGTAGATAACGTCAGGCTCGCGTCGCGGCTATATCCTCAGGCAAATACTCGCTATGGCGATAGCACACGAACACACGGAGAGAGACCGAAAGAGAGAGAGAGAGAGAGAGAGAGAGAGAGAGAGAGTTGGTATATATACGGTATATAAGAAGCGCCGACGAGCAAAAGCGGTTATACGAACGCTGATGCTGGTCAAAGAGAGCCTCGACGGCGGAGAGGCGAGAGGATCAAAAGAGATTCGAGAATGGCTCAAAGGACCCGGAGGGATCGGGTGTATTAAAAATTGAGAGCTTGACCCACGGGCCATGATTTCGCTCCATTATACACACTCGACACTCGTGTATACGGAGAAAAACCGAGCGAGAGCTCACGGCGCGTTTAATCGAGCCGTATATATACTGTACTCATTGCTACTGCAGTAGATTCGGATTTAAATGCGCTCTTTTCCCATTTTGTTTCCCGCGCTTTTCTTCGCCGCCCCGTACACACACCTAAGCACGCGATCTCTCCCTCCACGAAATCCCGTGAATTTTTAGCCCGGCGAAAATCCCTGGAACATTAACGTGTAGCTATATATACTGCAGTCGCTGAGAGAAATTTTATGAATTCAGCTGCGCGTGGACATTTTTTACTGCGCGACGAGCTCGAAAATTCGCGCTGATTAATTAAAAGCATAGAAAATCGGGGATTCTTCCGAGAGATGCCGAGGAGAAAAAAAATTTGAAATAGAACGAAATTTCAGACTTATATAACCCGCTATATTCATTAGCGGACTCGGGAGAAGTCTACGGCCAGTCGTGGTGCTGCTCGTGGTGCTAGGAGCACATTTTTATTTTAACGTGTTTGTTTCCTTTTTTACTCCTGTTTGCCGAGCTTTAATGAGTTCCCAGTGCTCTTTGTGAGCGCTCAGCTAGACGCTGCTGCTTCTCGGGTTTTATTTTCCAGGGTGATTATTAATAAATTTTCCAGAGCCTGAGAATTTCGGACCCAAGTGCATAACGGTATTTTTCTGAAATACTTAGCATCTCTCGTGCCTTCGAAGTGAATTTCTAGTTTTATTCGCATTCTCGCAGTCGATAAAAATCTCGCGCTTGAAATTACTCGCGAAAAATACACTTCGAGCTTGCGCTCGATGAAGAATGATCGCGAGCTCGCTCGGGAGGGGCATTCGGCGCTCGACACTGACAAACGCTCTTTTCATTGCCATTATGCGCTAATATTTGACCTAACGCGCGCAGCTGTCGCTTCTTAATATTGACTGTGTGTATACCGCGTGCCCCAGAGCCGAATAAGAGCTTATACAGCATCAGGAGAAAGAGGAGAAGACGAGGAAGGGGAGGAGAAAAAAAAAACTCGAGAATAGATTGGCCGGCGTGTATTTCTCGCTGAGTGTACACGGGAAACCCGAGTCGAAGCGTCCGGTTTTCCTTTTCGCATTCCGGCTTTTCTTCTGTCTTTTTATCAGCGGCGAAGCTGCTGCTGCGAGCGCAGTACTTCTCCTTTTTCCTCCCGAGGCTTACCTCGAGAAGCCGACGGCCGCATCGATTTGCCCCGAGAGAAGGAGGGAATGGTTAGAAGAGAGAGAGAGAGATACCGAATCGTCGTTTCTCTCCCCCCCCCCTTTCCCCCTTTCCAGCGACTCTAATGGATCCTTCGATCCGCGAAACTAACGATCCGCTTGTCAGCCCTCGATTCGCTCTCGCATACATATATATACTGTGCCGCTTCCGCACCTTTATATATATACACACCAAGTTCTCTCTCTCTCTCTCTCTCTCTCTCTCTCTCTCTCTCACGCGCTTATTCCCGTTCATATATTATTCATGTACTAGCCGCAAGCGCGTTCCTTCATCAATTTTACTTTTGACGGACAAAGCGGCCCGCTGCGCGTTATTATTCATGCAACGGATAATTGTTTTACTCTTTCCCTCGACTTTTGCTCTACGCGAAAGATCGACAAACTCCAAGAGGACACGAGGGATCTATATAAATAGACTCAGTGGAAGCTTTCCGTGTACGAGCTTTTTTACGGGCGAATCTTTTTGTGCGCGCGGACTTTGAATTCCGCGGGCTTCGAAGAGACTGCACTTATCGGCCATTACGCGCGATCTCCCTCCTCTCTATATATACTTACCCGTCGCACGCTTTTTATCTACATCCTCGACTGCATACTCGCTCGACTCGTATAACGTCGATCGGAAACTTACTTTAGCGATTTTCCACACAGGGCCTTTCCTTGAAAGCTCCACCTCTCTGCGCGCGTAGCGTGTAATTTCATAGCTCTCCTCTTCGTCGCCGAGAGCTTTAATCAAGTTGAAAATTAAAAATACGTTAAAAGAGCGCTTATGTAACGAGAGACCACGCGCGTATTAGGGCTGTGGCGCTTTTTCCTCGAATAAGGAGTTTTCAACCGGAGCGCGATTACGATGACAATTAGACCGCGCGCAGCGGGAAATTCGCTGAATACAAATTACTTAGTCTCGCGCGTTGGAACAGGGACATACACGCAGGTATATTATAGCCTGTTTTCCGGTTTCGGATGACTCGTCGTGTTGCGTAGTGCGTGCGGTATACGAGCATCAGGGGCTTTAATGATGAGTAAAAATACTGCTTTGACAAATTGCAGTCGCGCGACGATGATGAATCGCGCTCTGCGCCCTGGCGCTGAAACTAATTTCGGTCGGGATGTATACGGCTTTCGCGTATTGATGGATTTGACGTGTGTGCCGTGTATATACGTATATATACAGGTGTGTGCATAGTACAATACGGGCGGGAGAAATTGAACGTTGCGGATTTCGATCCAAACCACGCGCGTGTAATGCGTGTATGTGTTTTAAAAATTCTGACGGGTAATTCTAACTCTTCCGAGAACGAGTATTTTGGATATTACTCGATTTACGCAAATATATAATAATAACGGGAAAATGCAATTTTTAAGGAATCGAATCGGCGAGTAAAACGATCGAATGATTGAAATTCCAAAAGCTCTTTTCTAAGAGCTGCGAAATGAACGTTATACCTATGAAATTGCGAATTTCACGCTTTCGCAAGCTCCTATACACATCCCAAAGCCAAGCTTTAAGATCGCGTTCGCGTATCCACGATATCGCGTGTCGGGTCGGTAACGAAAACAGAGCGAAATCGTTCGGCAACATTTGACGAGAGAACTAGAGTATATATAGAAGGGGGAAGAAAACTGATTACCAAGTTTAAAGTTTAAGCTCGGCGCTGACACTTCCTTTCCCCTTCGCGGAGCCAGATGGAAAGGAGTAGCTCGCGCGCGTCACTTTTAATTGGATGCGTCAAGGGAAGAATTGAATTCGCCGTCTCTTAACTCATCGCACCACCGCCGACGACGACGACGACGACGACGACGACGAGCAGCTCTCTCTCTCTCTCTCATTCTCACCGATGGAGAGAATAAATTTTCCAACTTTCTTCGGGAGGAACACTCCGACTGTTTTCTTAGCTCTGTCTCTCTGTAGTAGACCCCGCAACGCTGTTGACTTTGCATCAAGACTGCCGTCGTCGTCGCCCAGCCTTTGTTTATTTACTCTGGACACGGCAAGGGCGAGTATAATAATTAAGCGGTCGCTAATTAACGGTTGAACGCTTTTGTATTACAACAATTTTCCCAGTCCAAATCACTCTCGCAACGTTGGAGCGGATATTTTTTAATTTTCCCGCCGCGTCAGTCGCACGAGCATCCGCGTTTTTTTTTTTTTTTTTTTTTTTTTTTTTCATAATAAAGCTACGTCGATTTTTCTCCCCTTTCAGCCTCGTTGAATCGCACTCGCTCTGTTCTACGGCGTGTTTTTAATTATTTTTTCTCTCTCTAGCTGCTCGCAAACACCGCGTTTCAATCATTCCTCTCCGTAGTCGGCCCTCTGGTCTATTTAAACAGGCTTCTACTTTTCAACCCTGTATACCGGTTTAATTTTCTCCCCTTTGATGTCTTCTTCTTCTTGTTTTTCTCCTTCGTTTTTTTTTCGGCGCAGCACACAGCTCTCTTTTTCTCTTCAATCTTCGGCCGCCCTTCTTCCCACGGATTTCCCTCGAAATGGGGTAAACCCTCTCTTCACTTCACTCGGACGGCCTCGTTCGCTCCGTCGCCCTCTTGAGCTTGTTCGCTTCGGTGTTTTCGTCGGTGTACACGTACCTAATACTTCGGATGAAAGATGTGCTCGTGTGAGTGTGTAACACACAGTATATATAGGCTTTGAATCAAGAACGAAAATCCCTACTCCTGCGAGGCAGTGCAGTATAAATACAGCGCGGAAGTCTTTTCCAGGCCACGGCGGAAGAAATTCCGAAAGCAATTAATGACCCGCTGCTATATACTGCGGCTCCCGGCTTTTAGCGAGCGACTCTCGATCGAATTTCTGATATTGTGTGTGTGTGTGTGTGTGTGTGTGTGGGTGTATGTGGCCGAGAGTCGTTTGGCGCTGCAGTTAGAGACAGTCTGAGTTATAGGATTCTGTAGATGGCAATGATTTACACCGGAGATTAGATGCACACACATACACGTACGCGCGTTGTGTAGTTTTATTATATAAACGTAAAGCTCGCAGCTTGCGAAGCTTTTGAAAAATGATAGTTCTTCGATAATCGAGTAAAGTTGCGCTTCTCTCGAGAACGCGTTATCGATCATACTCGAATATCGCGTGCGCGTATATATACTTTTTCTCCTGTACTTTTCCGAGAAAGAGAGTCATTACTCATAAATTTAACTTTCATCCGTCAGATTAAAAGTTGTTAAATTTTAATATCCAACATAATTCATCTCCATGCTCGATTTTCAATTTCATCGCGCGTGATACAGCGGCATAGTGTTTCCCGCTAACTAACGTATTAAATTAGCTCGAGAGAGAGAGAGAGAGAGAGAGAGAGAGAGAGAGAGAGAGAGAGAGAGAGAGAAAATTAATTAGGAAAAAAGTTTGCCCTTTCGCTCTCCCCCTTCCTTGCTCCCTCAACTATTGTTCCGGCCTCGACGCGCCAGTGAAAAAGAAAAATGATAATACAGGATTACAGCAAAGTCTCTCATAATTATTGCATTCATTAAGAAAGAATTTCGCAGGAGACTTTAATCAGAAGGATAATTAATGGAACGTCTCTCTCTCTCTCTCTCTCTCTCTCTCTCTCTCATGACGATGATTTTCTCGGAAAGAGAAAGATTATGAAGCTCTCTCTCTCTCTGCCTCCTCTGCAATTTCTAAAATAATCATTCCAACTTAATTTCTCCCGAGCGGCCTCGAAAAATTTTCGTTCCATTAGCGCGCGATTTGTCTTTCCACCCCTCCTTACACACAGCTTCTCCCTTTTTATGTGCAAACAAATCCGTAGAGTCGTGTATATAGTAGCTTTTCATCAAACACACAAACACAGAGCTAGAGCATTAATTCGAAATGGAAATCCCACAGTCGGGACATTAGTACACACGGTATATATATATATATATACACACGACGTAGCCGAGTTGGATATTCCATTAATCATTAGAGCCAGCAGCGGCTGTCGTAAAGTTCGCCTCGTGTGATTTTTCCCTCGTGGCCTAATGTGCTTTGTTAGTCGGTGCTACGCATGCGACCCGACTGCTGTCGCTGCAAATGCACGCATTAGCACACCTGTGCAACGCGTCTCCTGCTCCCGAATGGTGTTATAGTATAATATGGGTGTGTAGAACCCCTCGAGAGAGAGAGAGAGAGAGAGAGAGAGAGAGTGAGATCGTATCGGGTGCTACTCGAATTTATGCGCAAGCACAGATTATGCGCCACTGTTCCGATCTCCATATAAACGCTCGTTACGTCCGCTCTGGAATTTATAAGTAAAAGCCCAAACACACGCGCGAGTTTCGCCTTCACCCCCCAGAGCGCGTATTTCACGGAATGTTTCAATTACACGAATTAACCCTTGCACGCAGGTCGTGTGGAGCATGAGAGGCTTGATAAGTACGAAATGCAATGTGATAAGAGCGTGGGTGTACTGATTGGGTGACTCGTGTGACGGTGAAGAAAATATATATTTGTGCAGGTCTAGATGTCTAGTGTCAAGGGGTGTTACGTTTGGTTGTTCGATTTTATCGGCAGGCTTGTACAGTCTTTTTTTATAGAGATACGAGAGGGGAGAGACTTCAGGTTGGTTAATCGAATCGCAGCTATGAGCTACGTCTTGCAAGTTTCGCTGTGATCAATTATGCTCTTGAAAAGTGGATGTTGTACCTGACGTTCGCTTTGGTAAAGATGAATATTCACTGGGTTGCTGTATGATGGATTAAGATTCATTGGTGATAAAGTCTCGACTTGGTGCTTCGTAGAAAGAACATGATACGTCGCTCTGGATTATACAAATGCCCCTTTTGGCGTTATGAAGAACCATTCTGCGGTTTAGCTTATTTTTCTAAAATTCAAGTTGAAAATAGTTCGATGGCTTTCTTCTTTTGGATTCCACAGACTCAAGTGAATTGATTGAAAAGCCCAGCACCAGCTCATAGAAAGCCTCTGTGCAGCTTGACAATTGCATTTTGGAATGTGTTGGTTCATCAAACCACCGGTAAGAAAATAGAGGAAAATGACGTTATAACATGGATTAGTAAACTTAGCTTCGGTGAAGAGGAGGTAAAGTCATTCGGAACCTCGCGAAGTCCAAGAGTCGACTGAGCTGGACTGCCGGATCAGGGCTCCTTTTATACCCTCGATGACGGTTGATCGCGAGCCCACTCTCCTCCCAGCTCGCAGGCCTAGAGCCGACTGAGCTAGACTGGTGTTTATGATATATATATATATATATATATATATATATATATCAAAATATTGTGACAACCTTGCATTGATCTTTTAAATACTTTCAAACTTTGAACTACTAAGACATACTCTATAATTCATCAATTCAAAATCTAAGATTTTCATGTGCAAGATACCCGTAACAGTCGAATAAAAAAATATGTACGCGTTTTTCAATTTTAGTAGATTTAAAAGTCAGTAAACCGAAACCAAATAATCCATCTAAAATAGACACTCGAAACATGAAACTCTCCCAGCAGCAACAACGACAACAGCGCACAGTCAACCACGAGAGCGCAAACTGCACGTCTAGTTTTACGCGACCACAAACGCGCATCGTGTACGCAGGCAAGAAAGAAAATTTAATCACCCCCCCCCCCCCTTCCCCACGATTATTAACCGAATCTGGGCATTCTCGCGGCGACTGCCATCGGCAGGAACCGCGCTTAATTATTAACAAACTTTCCCCACTATAGCGCACACGTATACCCCTGCTCTTGCGCACACACAGAGCAGTATTGCTCCGCGTGGTTAGTGTTAGACAGGCGCTAATTATAGAAGCTGTAATCAACAATTTACAACGCCTTACGGCTATGTTTGTGTCCGACTAACTTTTACCATAGTATACTGCACCAGGTTAAAAATAATTCATTTAACACGAAGCGCGTTTACAGGTATATACGTACACTTATTGCCAGAGGCGTATGTAGCAGCTAGTTAGAGCTAATTTAGGCGCTACACATATACGGAGAAAGAGAAGCCGCAAGCTCGAGAGCTGCGCTATTTAATACACTCGCGCACGGTATACGTGTGTGCCTCGCTGTGTCTCACTTCGCACATCCTCGATTTAGCCACTCGAGAGCTATATAACTACTCTGCAGTCTCTCTCTGTGATGCAGTGACACACGCGCGCATACCAAACATCGCTGCTGCAAACTGTTTGACTGAGAGAGAGAGAGAGAGAGAGAAAAGCTTCGTAGCAAGCACATATACCGGGCGGAGCGAAGCGAGCGAACGGCTAAATTGCCAAAGAAGCTTCCCTTTACCGATGACGAGCGCTTGCAAGCTCACTTGTGCAGTCGCCTCGTTTTTTCCCTTCCTCGCTCCGCTTCCTTTCACGTTTCGTCTCTCCGCTCTTCCTCTGACGGCTAATGAATGAAATGATTGACGTTTACGTTTTTAGAGGCTCTTCGACGCAGGCGGAGAGAGAGAGAGAGAGAGAGAGAGAGCTTTCATCGACGCGCCCGGGGTTTTATGAGGCTCTGTATTCAACGCGCTCTTCTCATTTCTTCTCTCTACGGGGGCTGTCACCGCTCTGTGTATAAACGCGTGAAAGCCGAAAAATAGATTCGAGTATGAAAGCGTCAGACACTCGGTATTTAATAAGACGCGCGCGCGCGCGTCAAGTTGTATAAAAGGCCTTTTGTTGAATATACACTCTCAGCCAGGAGAGAGAGAGTCGCTGTGCCGTATTTTCCTTCAGGAGAGGAAAAATCACGGGAAAAAGCTCTTTTGTCTCAGCTCTCTCTCTCTCTCTCTCTCTCTCTCGCGCTGTGAAATTATTATTTTAGAATTTGATCTGCTGCGCTCGAACGGGGAGAAAAAAACGCAGCAGCAACCCGTCACCGAGAACTATGTCTTTCTCGATGACAGAGGGGAAATTGGAAATTGAAAATTGAAAATCGCGCGCACGCGAGAATGCGTAAAAAGTATATAGGTATGTATACGCGATCCCTTTCAGCGGGAGGTCTGCTGCTGCTGCTGCATTCACTATACATATCCTCTGATGACACATACGCATGCATGGGTATATATATGTATATTATATGCCATTATACGATATATAGAAGCGCGTCAGCGCAACACTTTGTCAAAATGCTCAATAACCTTTCACTTTCAGTGTGTTCCATATAGCTGCGCATTCGATTTGACGTGTTCTCGAGCCTCCGAATTCGCAGGATCCTGTCTCTGTATACCTAGATACATACACGTATACAAACACACAGCTCGTACGTATATATATGCATATAGCGAATAAGCGCGGAGAACTAGCATATGTATACATACTATACTAGGCCCGACTATTTCAATCAAACTGGACTGATTTCGGTTCGATGATGTGTGTACGTCTTCGAGCAATATACACGCTGCAACACATAATGTAAATACGTCTTTGCGTTCGACTCCACGATTTGATGCCGTTATAAGCGAGAGCGAGCGTGTGACGATTACGAACGAAGGTAATGATCGATTCTACGTAATACGATATTACAATATAGCGATTGGAAGATTAGTTATTCCTATTATACGATTATTATGATATTATATACGTGTATACATCGTGATTTACCATAAGTGTTTTCTTTTTAATTCGAGNAGAGAGAGAGAGAGAGAGAGAGAGAGAGAGAGAGAGAGAGAGAGAGAGAGAGAGAGAGAGAGAGAGAGAGAGAGATTGTGTGTGGGGGAGTGAGTTTTGCGAGATAATTTTTTGTGTAATCGATTGGACACGACCACTTTGTACACACTATTACCTGTTGCGACTTGGTGTGAAAATAAAGAGAAAAACGTTGAATTGTTAAATCATAAGTATGAAGTTATAGTCTATATTAAGTATATTATAACTATACGTAGTTGAACATTTTGAGAATTACCAGAAAGGGGAGAATAAGAATCGAAATTATATATATATTGTAACGGTTTTTTTCTATTGTATATTCGTTCGAGTCTCTTATATGCTCTTCACGTCGTAAAAAATCTCTAACAGTAGCTGATGATATTATATACACACACACTTACACACACACGTGAACGTTTTGTAAATAGGCATGTATATTACTAAGGATTCAGGTGTGCGATATAACACTCGCCACGCACAAATAAGGATTATTAACTCAACGTTATACGTATACACACACATCGATCACACACATGCACGACACTAAGTAAACGTGGCGAAAATGCGACTCGTTTGGAATCGAAGGTACATATAGCAAAGCATTTAAAAAGAAAAACGGGGTACAACGAAGATTCCGTGTCAATGTCGCGCGCGAAATTCCGGAGAAGAGAAAAAAGGTCGTTACGATAGACTATATACATATGTATAAGTATATCGGTACTATATACTATATACGAGGAAATGTCGCTACGTTAACGTGAGACGAAATAGAGTTGGGAGAATGAAAGAAGTCGGGAATTTTTATTAACTATGCATTATACAAATATACGTACATTATTAACGGTTCAGTATCTCCAATAGAGGTAAAGAACGAGAAAATCCGTGCGAATGGCGATAACGATTCTATGATACACACGATATATATATAAAACTCGATAAGCGTCGCATCGGTACGCATTATACATAAGATATAAGCATTTTCGTCGAAAGAGTGACTGACATATATGGGATGTATTATTGTATTGACTGTTCCTAATTGAGAGAGACGAGTGCGAGTGAGTAGCGTACGTATACACACACTGTTTTTTTATATTATTATGGCTCGTTGACTTGTTTGGAATAATCGTTTCACGATTACCTATATATACAGTATATAGACGATTTGTTTGCGTATATACCCTGGTAGAAGTCTTTCCGGGTTTCCGAGTAGAAACCAGCGATATTTTCTACTCAAAAACAATATTTTGATAATAACATATTATATTTACAGAAAATTTAAGTCAGGTCTATCCAATTCTTTCAAGGCAACCATTTTTGAGATAATAATAATAGTTTAAAAAATTAAAATATCATCAATAATTAAATATTAATAAATAATGCACCCATTTGATTAACACGTTGGCGATAGATTATCGGCAAATTTCTACCAATACATAATAGACGGTGTGTTACGTGTGTGTCGACGTTCACTATAACGTGTTTACTTTCTCGTTATAATTTAGCCGTACACGGCTCGGAAGTCTATATACTCGAACCCTGACGTTATACATACATATTAGCGTACGAAATTGTTTTTTAAATGCGCGCGCGCGCGGCTCCGAAAGAAACAGTTCGCCCGCGAGAGCAAGAGCTATATATATATATATATATATATATATACACACAGCGCAGTGGTAGAAACAAGTTTAATCGTCATATTGAGTTTCGGGCGAGAGAGCAACTAATTGCTTTTCTGATGCAACGCGGGCGGGTAGGAACAGCCGCAGACCGACCTGAACTTTTCGCAATTATGTAAATTTCCCGACGTCTGTATTAAAATTAGCGCGCAAGCGCGTATAATATAATTGAATCAAGATTTCCGCAGTTTTACGATTCGGCAAAATTACTAGCACGTGCGATTGTGCGTCAAAGAGTATATAACGAGATGGGAATGTTTTGTGTGCAATTGAACGAATTTCACTGTCATAGGATAATCTAGTTATACGCGCATCGCATACACATTCCGCGGAAATAATCAAGAGGACACCTTAACGAAACGCAATCAAGACAATTAGCGACTAAACGCGCGCAGAAGTAGAATTAAAGAGAAATACGTATAGATCAAGCAACAAATCAACGAACCGCAGTGCGCGCGCGAGAGTGGAATTTTTAGTCGGGGTATGAAAGCCGCCCACGCATTCGTCTGTCCACGTATACACACGGTATAACACGAGTTTTTGAAAGCGATTACGAATGTGGTTGATCGATGCCTTTAATTTCTGCGTCTGGTGCCCACCCACTCACATATATAGCCATAGAGTGTAATCGAGACTTTCGCTATATGCGATCGCGCGAGAGAAATGAAAGAATCATTCGATTCGCGGAACAATTGTAAAAGGGGGATTGGCAGCCGAATATGGATGTGAGTTCGCACTTTGCGTGCGTGTGTGTGTGCGTGCTGTACGTGTATAACGGCTGTGCGCTAGCAGGACTGCGGGAGATCGATGCTGCGCCGAACGACGAGCTCTATACTTACGAGCAATAAAGCAGCTAGTTCTGCGCGCGCATACACCCTCGAATGCAGATCGCAAAACAGTATATAGTAGGCGTGCTTGCGTATATATGCGACGACGAATGTACTCGAGAGAGTGTGTGTGAGAGAGAAAGAGGATATACGTAAATGTTAATAAAGATAAACGAGGAAAAAAAAGGACCAGAGCTCTGCTGTACGTGTTTTGTGTTCAGTTCCCTGCGCTTTCGCTCTGCACTACTTGTAACTCTCATCATATACGTCTACTCTTTCCCGCATGCAGCTCGACTCTAGCTCGAAATTGCACCGAGGCAAAGTTTTTTAATTAAAATTTTTCGACAAAGTCGTCGAGCTGCCAGGCTTTTGTGATGACGACCTTGAGAATCACACCGGAGAGATATAATTTTCAGCCGTCGACGCTGCTGACGAGCGGACGCGCTGAATAAATAGACCCTTTATTACGCCGTTTCTTAACTGTCGTAATATAGTAGGGGGAGAGAGAGGAGGTATCTCATATAACCGACGAGTCCAGCTCAGCTGAAATTCTGCGGAGCGCGCGGGTTTTTTTCTCTCTCTCTTCCTCGTGAAAAAACTTTTGCGCAAATATTATACGGACATCTATATATATACAGCGCGCCCTCGTTCGCACGTTTATAGGACTGGCTAATTCGGCTCGGCAACTTTTTTTTCCCTACCCTTGTTGCATTGTTTTTTTTTCTTTTTAACGATACATTTGAATGGCTGCACTGCGAGGTAGCTTTTTGATTTTGCTCGAGTGTTTTTTTCGCGCAGTCCTCTCTGTCTCCGAAAGATGGAATGAATTGGGTGAAAATAACGCGCGAAAGAGAACATGAAGCTTTTTATAGCTGCGCGGTTAATTCCCCCTTTTTTTAGTGCGAAGTAGAGGATTTTTTTTTATTTTATGAAGTGGAGTATAGTAATAATCGCAGTAGAGAGGAGTGTAACGACGAGTAATTTAGTTTTACGGATATTCCTAGATTCAACATTCAATTTTTTTTTTTTTTTTTTGAAAGCTCGTCACAACTTTTACTTCATTTTTAAAGGTAAGTACGCTTCAATCGCAGAACGACTCGTCAAGGGGGCCACGACGTCAAAATGCCATACAAGTCCACTCGTAGTTAAAAAAGTTAACGCACATAATAGCGTTTGTTCGCCCTCGCACAGCAAATCCAAAGCGTCAAAAGCTCACTAGTACTCGCTTTGAGAGAAGTACACACTCGCTTTGTCGTGCATTAAATCGCGATTAAACTCCCCTCCCATTATATTCCACAGGCGTCATAAATCACTCGTAGCTTTGCATCCCTTCAGTAATAAGAGCCATTCGATCGAGTACAATCGGAGAACTGGAAGGGGAGAGAACTCTCTACAACAAAGGAATCCGCGTCTCGAGGAAGGAAAATCGCAGCCGCAAAGTGCAACGAAAAAAAAGTACCAGCCGCCGCCTCCGCCGCGGGAAATATAATGGAGGTAAGAGAGAGTCTATACAATGTAAAAAAGTTCTGCCGCGCGAAGTTGTTAATACGGAAACAAATTCGATTGGCCGGTCGGTAAAAGCCCATTCATTACCATCGTCGACAGCGAAACTCTCTCTCGCGCTCGCTCTCGATGATAATAAATGGACGCCGTCCACTTGGAGCAGAGGCACTAGTGCGGGTAACTTTTTTCCCCCCTTTTTTTTAGCACCGAGGGCTCTGGATTTCTAGTATAGCTCGTGACGAGCACGAAATTTATGGTTTTTCATATAACGAGCGGCAGAGAGATGAGAGTCGTGCTCGAGAGCGAACTCTCACTTGGCGACGGACGTGCTCGCGACGCACCACCGCTGATTTTCGCGTTTATTAATTTCGCTGAAACGTCAGTACTGCGCAGTGTGTGTGTGTCTACGTGATTAGTTGGGACGAGTTAAAGTCCCGAATCATCGCTTTCCCGGGAGAGAGTTTAAATTTTGATGTGCTTTGCAAGCTTTCTGTGTTATATATTTGCTGATTTTTGAGGTGTGAATACACGAACACTGGCGGAAGATAAAAGTGACAACAGTATACGAATTGTTCGTGTTTTTTTCTCATTATACATCAGAACTGAAAGCCTGAAATATTATATTCGTGTATTGCTCTCTGAAAGCGTTCGGCATTTCGCGCGTTTATTGCGTTGTTTCGAACGAATTTCGCTTCGAGCGAAATCAATCAAAACACGTAATTCGTTGGAGCAATGTTTTCCAGGAAAATGCCGTCATTGGTTATTGTTCGCGTAATTAATGATGATATTTGTGCAGTGACAAAAGTTCTGTGTATATAGTATATGCATATAGAATAGCGAGAAGAGATCAGCGCAGTCTGCGGGCTGCTTAACCGCTTCATCAAGAAACATTGTCACAAGATTAACTATGACCCCCTTAAGGCTAAGCTCCTGGTACACCTGAGCGCGTGGTCTCTCCTGTTCCCTGGGGGAAGACTAACAAGAGCAAAGATCTCAAAATAGCTACTCGGAGCCGTACTGCACGGGGGTCTTCTCGGGGAGTATAGAAGCACTTAATGTCGCAGTAGTTACGCAAGAGTCGTACAAGAGTGACTTTGTCTCCCTTGTACGTACCGAGAAACGCGCTTTCAATGAAATATCGCGGGATTTCTCTCTCTCTCTCTCTCTCTCTCTCTCTCTCTCTCTCTCTCTCTCTCTCTCTCTCTCTCTGATGGGTCTTTCTCTATATCGCGTTTCATCGAATATATGACGAATATACAACGCAAGCTTTCGAGGATGGATAATTTCAAGAGCCTTGTTTGGCCATACAAGCGAGCGAGAAAGCTCTTTGTCACCGGGCGAAAAATGCAGCGGTGTAATTTTGAGAACTATATGCTCGGCAAAGAGACAGAGGGTGAGCGAGAGATTTCATACGTACAACGAGCTTTAAACATCCAGAACAGCGGGATGTGTGCAATGAAGAGAAATACCCTTTCGTCCTCGACTACAGTCTGCAACTGTACTGCACTGGTGGAAAAAACACACACACTCCTTTTAAGCGCCCAAGTAATTAAAAGGCGCACATCAGGACTCCAGGCGCCTCGTATATATGTGCATTCAACCGTGAACATATACGTATACGTGGAAGAGAGTTTCCCTCGCGAGTGAGCGCGGGCGCCACGAAGCTACGCGTCGGGGATGTAAATTGGCTCGCTCTCTCTCTCTCTCTCTCTCTCCCTCTGATATATATCGCGTCACACACATCAAATTCAACGCGTACATGCACGTCTCGCGCACGTGCCATCGCGAATAATTAATGTCACGATGCTGAGAGAGAGAGAGGGACTTTTTCGCGTAGATCACGCGCGAGTGCTTAAACCCACACGCAGCCGTTGCCGCTCCCACACATTATGTATATACCTACATCTATACGCGTAAGCTCCACACACACACACACACACACACACACACACACACACACACACACATATATATATAGTCGGTTTGAGTGTTCCTACGGGAGCCGACGGCCGGTATATATACCTGTGGGATTATGTATGTATATATATATATATGTATATATATACATCGAGGCGTGAGACTCCTCGGCTGCAACTCGAGGCACGTTCGTCGCCGACGATAACGCTTTCGATGCGCGACGATTATGTTCCTCTCTCTCTCTCTCTCTCTCTCTCTCTCTCTCTCTCTCTCTCTCTCGCCTTCCGTATACGGTGTAAAAGCTACTACTGTGCGCTTCTCCCTGGATTTTTTTTTTGCGCGCGCGACACGACGTATATCGGGAATTGTTCGAACGCGTGCAGGTATAAGCCCCTTGCTCTCGACAATCCGATTCGACAGCCGCCTTTATTTTTTTTTACGGCAACCCTTTCAGCTAGTTTCTCCTTTTCCGCGAGCGCGTTTTTTTTACGACCTATGCGATTTCGCGCGCTTGTTCGTTGAATTTCTATATACCATTATGATACGTGCATGATCGAGGCTGGACTTTTCGTACCCTCATTTTTATGTATGATATAATTCTGAAAAGAGTATGGAGTTCTACTATTGCGCTCGAGGCTACTCTGGCTCGCGCATTATATAACGAACTCGTTGTTTCTCATAATTGGCCGGCAGTTCCGTGCCATGAATTAATTAAGCGCTTCCTGCCCGGCCGCCACGCTGCGAAAAGCTACATCGAGCTTGGCTCTATTTCTCTCTCTCTCTCTCTCTCTCTCTCTTGCTGCTGCCTGGATCATGAAATCCAGAAAAAAACGCGAATTTCCTCTTTTTTCCTTTTTATATATCAAGGGATTTTGTGGAATTGCTGAGTTTCCTTTTTTCCGTACCGTACAGTCCCTCGTCAATGGCTGATTTTCTTGTTTTTTTTTTTTGAACGTTATTACAGTAATAAAGAATTCAACTGGATTTACGCAAAATAATTCTGTGAAGGAGCAAGGTGAAGAGGCGAGCTTCAATTTTAAGCGGGGTTCGTTAAAAATTAACGCTCCGGTGAACAGCCGAGGTCAATCGTGACAGTATAGTGGAAAAATTGCGCTAGATTATTCGAATGTGAGAAGTCGTCGAAAATTAACCGATTATTCTCTCTCTCTCTCTCTTTTAAAAATGCTGAAAAGATTCGAATTTAAAGTATTATACACAACCACGCGGATCCAAGCGAGTGAAAATTTAACTGGATATACCTACTTGACTCTTGACCTAAAAAAGGGACGGGAGAAGAGATTTTCAAAATATATCATCCAAATTAAGCTCTCCACTCGAGTCCCTTATTAAATTAAATTATTTCAACTCAAAAGTTTTCAAAAATAAAATTTCCTCTCAAAAAAATCTAGTGCCTCGAGTCAGCACGAAATGATTTTATACGATATCCTCCAAAAAAAGGACATATTTTCCATGGCTCTCCAGCACACCTCTCGTAGTGAAAATATCCGAGAGGGAGTCAAATCTCACAGCCCGGCCTGTATTTCAATTAATTTGTCGGAGGTCGGGCGTCGGGCACTGCGGTGACCGGCGGCCAGGGATTACTCCTCGCGCGCGTGCACCGATCGAGCCGGATCTATAGGTGTGTATGTGAGAGCGAGGTTGAGGGGGGTATTAACGAGCGACGCGGAAAAAGAGCTCCGGGAATAATGCGCGAGATTTTTTTTTCGGTGACGAGTTGAGAACTCGTTATCTCGGCTCTCCTAAATCTCCCTCGGATTTTTTTACGACTCGCTGAGGGAAAGAGCTTCGTTTCAACGAGTTCAAATCTCTTTCGTCTATATATATATATATATATATATCGAGCAGGTCTAGCGTGACGGACTGAGATCTCTGGTGTGCGGTGATTTACGAAAGCATCGATACACATACGAGAAACGGCTCTGTATGACGAGGCTATACGAGAGCAATCCACTGTGAAACAAGTAGATTAACCGGCTCTTACTCGCGTCTGGTATAACAAGAAGCGTTGAAGTATAGCGGGAGCATGAAATCGCGGGAAAAGAGTTCTCCGCGATATCCTGGGCAGGATTTAAAGATCCAAGGGAGAGTATATATAGGTGGGAGCTGGCGGCCGATAAATTGGGATTGTTATAGAAAGTTCGAGAAAGAGTCAAGACGGCTTTGTCTTCGCGCGGAAAGAATATCAGCCGGCGAAAGGAACAATCGAATCGATCTCCGGGACCTCCTTATCGCGTCCGGCATTTTTGATAGCGCGCGCGCTCTCTCTCTCTCTCTCTCTGGGTCAACTTTATTTGATCAGAAAATCGTCCTCTTCTATATAGCTCTTCAAATACCCTCGTGCAATTTGTCGTAACACACGCTCTGCGCAGTAGTAGCAGCTGGGGAAAGGAGCAAACTTATCGAGACGCTCTCGTGTATTAAAGGACGCGCGTGCACCGTTTAAAACGAACTTTCCACCGCTCAACCCAATTCTCGCGAGGGACTTTCTTGCTTTCAGTGCGCTCAGAAAGGATGTACACATCCTCTATGCGAGGATTTTCCTCGATTTGCAGCTTTCTTTGACTTGAATTTTTTGCTGAGCTTCAGCTCATTCTCTCTTGCTGTTTACGTGGCTTTTTTCTTCTTATTTCCTGCAGCGCTGTACACGCTGGATTTGTTTTCTATCGGGTGTTCGAGTTCCCGCTATGTGTAGTGTGTACGACCTTTTAGCCAAGCGTTTTTGCGGAGATCAGTTCGAGAGCTTTTGTGTCTATGGTGCTTTTACGGGAAAACACTCGGAGTGACGGGCGACTAACGGCTTTTGCGATGGACTGGAGGGAATTAGCTTTGGCGTTTGTTTTTTTTTTTAAATAATCGCAGGCAGCCGCGAATGAACTTCCAAATCCGGCCAAGAAGTTTTAATGGCCTTTCGACGTATAGTCGTTCTATCTCCGAAGGATTATTTTCCGGAAAAATTTTTCCTCGATCCAGGAAGTGTGAAGTTATGTTTCTCGAATCGGCTTATCGATAATTAGAATTTTTTGAGAGATATCGGATTTACCCATTTTTCGCTGTGACCGACTGAATATTTCAGAGGCTGATAAGAAGCTCGCGTTAGAGAGAAAAGTCTCACGGTGATCAAGCAGTGATCTCGTGTTTGTCACTTGCATAGTTTTCAGAGTCTTGCGAAAATTTCACAATGAGATGTTTAGATATTAAAAGTTACGTATTTTTATATCGAAGCACCAGTTTCAGATTTTGGTCGTCGAGTGGAAGAGGGCGGTTATAGTCAGACGCTCCACACTCTCAGCTCAGCAGTGTATCTTTTTTAAGTTACTAGGAAAATCGACCGCGCTTCGCGCGAATAATATCGTTACGCAATTCTTTCTTTACATTCTAAACAGAATCCAAATGTTAACATTTTCCTCACTATAATATAATACATTTGTATATATGTATCTTGTCTCACCAATCATGTCACCCAATATAATGTAGGTTATGTGCTTTTTAATTTTTGAAGTCAGATATTCGTTATTTATTTTATAGCTAAATAATTAATTGTTACAAACCTAATCTCAAAATTTAAACTAATAAAACACGATCATTTATTATTAAACTCGTTACCATTCAAATTCAAATATTGAATTTTAAATGTTGGCGCCATCTAAACCGGATACATATCTGTCGACCAATCACGGCCATCGTCCATCTTTTATAGGCTTCACAACATCCGGCCATCACTTTTTTTAGAGAGGATTTTAAGTTATATACTTACATTTCATTTCAAATTTTCGAAAACGCGCTTTTCGCAAACATCGCACAATACCGTGACGCATATAATTATTTATCATCCAAAGAGCTGTCTACCAGAAGCCATGCGTTTTCGACTTAACGGAGCGAGTTGGTAGAGACATTATATACTTATTCGAAAGTCAGCATTACGGGGTCATATCTGTATGTCATTCGTCGAGGCGAATGGAGTCTGAAATCTCGGGAAAAGCTCCGAATATCCATCAGACAGCAGCAGTAGCACCAGTAGACCGGATTTCAGGTCTCTGCGATCGACTTTTGCCATTTCGTATTCACTTCCGGGAATTCGAGGCTACGCCGACGCCCCGCCGTCGTCGTCCTCGCTCTCTGCTCTGCAGTATAGCGTCTTTATCTCTTGCTCTTTTTCGTCGACATGCAGAAGCAGCAATCCTCTCAGGAGCCTTCTCACCCTCTCTCTCTCTCTCTCTCTCTCCCCCGTTGCCTTGTCTTTCTTACTATTTATCCATGTAACGGGATTTATGACGTTTTCCCCGAGAGCACATTCCTATAGATACCCCTCGAGTCGATTCCGTTCCTCTATACATCTGTATATTCGAGCTTCAAAATTATATATTATTTTACCGCGCAGCCCTTCGATGAAGGTAATACTTCGAATTTTTAAAAGTCACACACACACACACACACACACACACACACCGCAATACACGAAATATTTCCCGGACGACTGGGCATCGGCAGCAGCAGGCGTCTCCTCTCTTCCGGGCCGAGTTCGATACCAATATTTGTTTAGGAGAATGAAAATGCGCGTGAAATTGTACTCATCCATCGGAGCTTTTTTTTCCCTTCCGCCACACGCGCGCGTACACCGATGCAATCGCCTCGTGATGTTCCGATAGCGCGCGCTTTTGGACGAGCGCGCCTCACGCCTGATCCCGGCTAGACAAATATCAAACGGATTCATATCGACGAGAGCAATAAATAAATAAATAAATAAATGAAAAGAGAACAGCGTCGATGAATGTTCGTCGATTGATTTATGTATAACACGTTCATACCTGGGAAAGTTCGCACATATTTCCGAAGCGAATCGCAACCGCTGTTTGTAGTTAACAAACAAAGTAAACAGCCGCATTCTTTCTCCGTTATCAATACTATACTGGCTATCGCTGAAAAATTCTTATAGCCGAATTACGCTCTTCAATATACTGCTGCTGTTGCATGCGAATGTTTTCATTTTTCGCGAGCTTTGCGCGTTTATTATTTTCACGCTGTGCCGCGGCGCGCCAGCTCTATATAGGGATATTGAATAAAAACACGCTTCGCAGAGGGAACGAGAGAGATTTTACGTTTTTTCCACCGCTCAACCGTGTCTATATACCGATATTATTTCACGCTGTATCCATGGCTAAAGGACGACGCGTTGTATAATATAGATATGATACAACGATATTATCATCTCGACCCTTATTCCGAGAAGACATAATTTCACGCGGGTTGCATAATACACCGGCTCTCGACTTCGAGATGCTAGTTACGTTTTCATTTCGCTGCGTTTCAAGGCGATCTTCTTCTCTGTTATCTGTTATATAGAACAGCGATGGGTTTCCGCGAACGTAGCTCGATACACACGATTGCGATATCGAGATTGCCTCCGTCCGCGCGCGGCTCGTTTCGGTTTGTGTCCGATGCACTTTGAAAAATCCATGGAAAAATGAACGCGCCTCCGCGATATTCGTTCCGTCAATACGCGGCACTATCCGCCTCTATTCTGATGCTCTTGCTCCTCTATTTTCACCAATATTTGAACGCAGCGATGTCCGACAGATGCAGCTTTCCCCCCCCCCCTCTCTCTCTCTCTCTCTCTCTCTCTCTCTCTCTCGGCCTCCGTATCTGTATCTGTCTGTGATCGTCGTTGTGGAGAAGGCTTCGATGCGGTTTATGGTTGGCTAAGGCGGTTCCTTCTCTCTTTCCGACTGCTTAGCCACGTCTATGCATGCGATTCTGCCGTTCTCTTTACTGCTTATTCGAGCTAGGTATTATGTCTGTATTTTTCAACCTCGATTTTTTTTATTGGAAGCCGTGCTGGGCTTTTACCGGGAAGACAGATTTTCGTGGACGATCATTCGTAAGAAAGGCGATGTCATCTTACATTTAAGTGAAATAATAGTAAATACAACCTGATTTCGAAAAGGTAGCAGTAAATTTTTTTCTATGATGTGAAGTAAATTGCAGATTGCGCATCGTTTTGTAGGGTATTATTTCTATACTACATTCTTAATAGATTTTCCAAGAACACCTGGGTCTAGGAATTTTCTTCAGCTATACCACTGCTGCCTACATTGATCAACGAGCTTAGGTAGGTATAAGTATAATTGACATTTGCAACTTGCTATTTAAGCCTCGGTAATCACGATGCAGAAGAGGTCTACGTAATCGTTAATGTTATCGTCTCGTTCGTTCTTCAGTAAATATATGAATCCGTGTAAACTTAAGGTTTTTTTTACTTTTAAAACTATTACAAATGTTAATTTACTAAAAAAAAACACAGAAACGTGTAAAATGTAACTTTAGATCTATTTTACACTTTACAGCTCCAACGACGTCCTTTACGGTTTTGAAAAAAACTCGAGTATCCATCGTCAACGATCAATTATATAAGAACATCAGACGTGCAGCTCGTACTCCAGCGTGAAAAAAGTCGTCCTTACGCGTGTCCCTTTTAACGACAAAGTAGCCATTGACTTCACTTATCCCTGCAATCGATCGACGAACAATAAAATTAGAGGCGTCGATAAAGCGTTAATGAAATCAAACGCATCAGTTCTCGACGACTGCACTCGTTTGTCGCACGCCAATTGAAATACTACGGCTCTCCAATCGAACGAAAGAGTTAAATCTCGAGACGCAAAGCAGTGATAAGCTCTTCGATAATTAATTCGACTTTCTCTAAGTTGAGAGCCCTCATGCCTGAACAAAAAAAAAGCAAGATCGGCGAGCTTGCAGCAGTCGCGAGAGAGAGAGAGAGAGAGAGAGAGAGAAAACAGCAACTGCGCCACAGCGAAATGGGGCAATATAAGGGCAATAAAAGTTTTATTAAATGCGGCGAGTACATCTGCACGTGGAAAGCTCTCGCGGAGAGAAAGACGAAACTCTCGCGCTCGCATGGAAGCCCCCTCGCAGAGTCGGGACTTTTTTGCTCGACTCCTTCCTCGTCGGAGCCTAGTTCTCGCCGTGCAGCCTTGTAAAAACGAAAAGTTCCGCGGAGAGAAATTTTCCTTCCCTCGGCGGGCCTTTTTACGAGCTTATCGGCAACAATGGCTATACAAAGAGCGGGGTCAGCCCGCGTATGTTGGCCAGTCTGCTGTACGGATAATGTATATAGATGCATTCAACGGAGCTTTCGACCGCAGCAGCAGCAGCAGCAGCAGAGGCATAAGTGCGCGGAAAGCTCGGACCGGATCTTGCGCGTCTTAACTTTAACCAGTTTTAAATCGAGTTAAAAACTTTTACTGCCTGCTCCGATGGCCGCAGAGACAATTGGAGCAAGTTTTTCCGGGGAGCGATTCTCTCCGCCTGTATGTGTGTGTGTGTGTGTGTGTGTATACGGCGTTCAAATGAAATTCCCTGGTAGAAAAAAGCTCGTTCGCGCATCTGGACAGCCTCCCGTAAATCACGATTTTCCGGAGGCCCGCCTCCACGGGGAGAAAAGCGTAAATTACGCGTATACCAGCCTGTCACCACGCGCGAGTTTACGAAAAGACTCGTCGTGCTATACTGCAGAGATATATCCCGCTTAGCATCTTATAATCCGTCTTGATTTCGCGACGCTTGATTAAGAGGACTCGCCGAATGCAAGAGCGAGCTTGCGTTGAAAAATGAAAATGGGGAAGTGCCTTCCTTTTACACTTTAAAAAACTCCTTTGTTCCTCAAGCGCACACCTGATGTGTATCAAGTTATGGGGTGTATCAAGTTACTCGAGAGAGAGAGAGAGAGAGACTCGCTTCTTCTCTTGTATATCGCCCCGGGAAATCTAATTTCCGTCATTGGCTGGTTCGCTGCAGGCGCGTACAAGACACTCCGATGCGGCGGGGGGAGACACTACAGTGCCTATAAGCGAGTTCCCTAGTTCAGAGGCACGAGAGGAAGGAGAGAGAGGGAGAGAAAAAAACATTTCTCGCCCGGAGCTTTTCTTCCATATCGTGTAACTAGAGTATCAACGCTCCGGCAGCTCCTTCGATTTCACCGCGCTGTGTATATACACGTGTGGGGATGTATAATAATAAAGCGTATACGCGGGGGTGTGCACGAGCCTCGTGTGCACGTACGACGAGATAGCGCGCGAGCGAGCGCCTATAGTATATCGAAACGAGGAGATCGTATCTGGCGCAAGCGGGAATTCAGAAGTCCCGGCCGCTCTCTACGACACACATAAGTGTATATAGCTGATGGCGGGAGAGTCGAGCGAAGAAAAGAAGAGCGAGTGCTGTGAGCTTCGAACGAAGGAGTCTATATATATAGGTATAGGTCGGTCTTAATCAAGAGCAATCGTGAGAGAGAGAGAGAGAGAGAGAGGACAGCGATCGATTCGCAAGCTCTCGTCGCGATGAACGACAGCTGCGCGAAAGCTAGCGGTGATGGAAGACTCTTTTATTCTCTATCCCTCATCTAGGCGTCTGTCGGCTGTGAAATTTTTCGGACGTAAGGCTCCGCGAACGCTCTTTGGATTTAACAAGATATCCCACAGCCCTTCGACCCTTTTTCCGCTCACCCTCTCTCGGCTTGCCGCCCGTAGACTCGCGCGTCGAGGCTTTACCCTTCACACATAGATATATCTATACCTATAAGTGTATACATACACAGAGAGGAGCTTGGGGGAAACCTTCCACCGACTAAACCTCAACTTCGCCGAGCCGAGAGGAAAAGTTATTTTTTTTTCTTCTCCTCGAGGATTTCTCTGCGGCTCGGCCCGAGTTTCGACTTTTTATTCGGCCTCGAACCCGCGCGCGGGAAGTAATGGGCCTGTATGCGCGTTTAGCATGAACTCTCAGGGAGCAAATTATCGTATTATCTTTGCGAGCGAGTCGTTTCTGCACCGCACGGTCGCTAAAAAAGTTCGGAATGCTTTTTGCTCTCGAATCTTGAGGAACTTCCTTAGCGCTCACGCGGGGAAATGCCTTCTCTAGGCTATACGGATTTTCCTTTTATACTCACTACTGTGCAACTTTTTACGCGATGGGATGGCTTAATGGATATGTGTGGAATTTTTACAAGCTCTACTGCGGAAAGCGAGTAATGCGCTTTTTTTTTATTATTCTTCGAAACAAAGGATTTTGTTCTCTTTCATCAGTTTATAAATCCATTCATGGAACATTAATTTGGGGATGACGAACTTTTTGTTGTCATCGTTTTAATATTGGAATCGAATTTTTACGTGGAGCGAGTATTTTATCCTGCAAACAAAAGTATTTATTAAAAATAAAATTCACAATAATACTGCCGAGCTTTTTTCCCCGAATAAAGAATGCATACGATTCGGGAAAGAGTGAAAACGTGTTCGAAATTTAATCCGACAAAGGCAGGAGGCTAATAGGACTGGAAATGTACACGTCGCATTTTTATAAATTTTAAGCATTAATGCTTTGGCATTGTATATACAAGGACATGTCGCACAAAAAATTGATGCTCGTTATTCGAAAGCTAAACGAATACCCCCAGCACGTAAAATTGGAATGGACAAAAGGTACATTGATTTCGAGCTAACATACGTGGTAATTTTATAATGCGATTTCCGTGAAGTCGTTAAATTGGATGACGTGATTTCGGAAAGTCCAAAAATATCCTAATTTACGATATTATTGGCTTACCTGTGTACTTTGTAACTAGGTATACACGTCAGTGTTTCCTGGTACTACACTTTACCATCGAATCACGTTGCAAAGCTTTGCACAAAGTCTGAAAAATGTTCAAACTCTGATAGTTTGCGCAGTTTCGAAGAAAAGGAAAAAGGGCGAATTGATTTTCCTCATTAAATAAGAGATTAATTCGAAGGTGAAGACCGGAGGAGTCTCAACAGGTTCGATGGGTCTTATTTGAAATAAAAATTTCAATCTAAAGACTCCGGGTAATAGAGTTGGCTCGAAAAGAGGTGTTACGTAAATTTAGACGACAGAGAGATCTCATTTGGAATCAAATTAAATTGAATCTTCTTATAGCAGATTTCAGTCTAGCCGAGCTCGCTCGCACCCGTTATCTAGCTAGTGATATTTTACTCGGACGAGGGGAGCTGCCGGAGCTGGTTTCCATTGGATCACCCGGATTTAGTCTTAAAATAGCCCATTCGAATGATTGAAATGTTTATACAATTGTTCCCGCTTTTCCTGTCGACCGACTTTATTGATTCAAGCCAGAGAGAGAGAGAGAGAGAGAGAGAGAGAGAGAGAGAGAGAGAGAGAGAGAGAGAGAGAGAGAGCAGAGGGAGACGAAGAGAGAGAGAGAGTATATGCAGTGAAATCAAAGTTTTATTAGAAGCAAAGTGTGCTCGGAGATATATTTCATTTTATAGATGTTCGCGCTATTATAAGTCACACACGTGGGACGGCCGCCGGTGAATTTGATTTCCATCGCGATTTTCAATTCCAAGATTCATTGCCAGTCGGTGGGAAAAATGCCGCGCTTTTTTTTTTAAAGCTGGGAATGCGATTTCTTTCACACGAAATAAATATCGATAGTTATAGACACATGAAAGCGTACGGAACATAGAGGATTTATTGTGGCTCGGTTATACACTAAATCAAGTTGGCAACAAACAAGACGAGTTTGTTTAAATATTCAGCTTGGGAAACTTCATAAAAAAAGAGTTATTAATTAATTAGCTGCTATATGTTTGTATCAGATAATTTTAAAAATATATATGGGAATAATTAAAATCCCAAAGGATTTTGTAAACAAACGTGTAATTTTTATAATTAAAGAACCTTGCAAAGGGGAAAATTTTTTTCTGTTACGCACAATTTTAAAAAATTATACCAGTAATATCCCGCTACCTCTGAAATTACGTATAATGTGTGTGTGTGTGTGCGTGTGTGTGTGTGTGTATTCGAAGAAAAATGTGGCCGAGTGAAAAAGTAAACGAGAGAACCGCGAGTAATGGCCCTCTAATGAACTTCCACCGAGTATTAGTCCGAAAAAGCTCTTATGATTTTTAAAACGATTGGTTAATAAAATCATATAATCTATATTATATAATTATTTTCTGATACCCCCCGACCCTATCCCCCCCGCAGCCCCAGGACTTTTTTTGTAAAATATACATTTATAGTTATTTGATAATTTATTTTCCACACCACCCAGGAGGTAAATAATACAGTTGCTTTTTTTTTTTTATTGAATTCGAGTTTTATAAACATGATTATCAGAATATTATTTTTTTTTTATATTGTGGATAACCATTTTTTGTATTGTAGTTTAATCACAAAAGTTTCGGAAATTTTTTTGTGCATTTTGTTTTTTATTATTCAAACATAGACTTTTATTATTATGAGGTCGTGCAACATATGTTTAATAATTATTTCTTAAGTTTGTCATTATTTGAAATATTTCAGCAGATATATATTTATCAATATTTCAGATGTGATTATTCTTGTATCAGGATGTAATGTTTATGAAAATGTTGCATGTGGTAAACCTTGTTTTTGAACTCAACTGTATATACATAAGCTAATACTTTACCAAAAATATTTTTCATGTATTTATATCATTCGATATTGATTGTAATTTTGTGTGAAATAATTAACGGTGTGTAGGTATATTATTTGGAGTTGTATTTTTTTGGAAATCGTTTTAAAATTTAATTTTAATTCTTCCATTTCGGATAAATTTACAGTTATGAATAATCTGGTCTACCCATTTTCTTATAATAGCCGTTCATCTCGATAATGTTTGTTGCATATATTTAGGACTTCCAATATATGTTAATGTTGTATAATAAAAGATTCCCGATTTTCTTTTGTTTCAAAATTATTAGAATATTTTAAGGACTATTAACTACTGCATCAATAAGCCTTGATAACATTCTATCCTTAGTTTTTTGATTACTTCTCAAATAATTCAAGCGATTATTTCTATCATCACGATAAGGTATAAAAATTGTTGAGTTAATCTTCGCGTACAATAAAGAATAAAATTTGTTTGATTCGTCGATATGCAATCTGTATGTGTTATTTCACTCCGGTGTTAAGGTGAAGGAACAAGTAAAAGAAAAACACAATCAAATACAAGCTAATTCGTATATTTGAGATAAATGTACAAGCATTCAATTGAGCTCCGTTCGACTCGACTGCAGAATGCCAACTGAAAACCGCGCCAGTCTTCCGCGATCCCTGCGACCGTTGCCGCCGATCAGCGGAAAAATGGATCGCCCTTTTCCCCCTCTTCCACGCTTTCCTTCGCCAGATGACGAAGTCCTCTCGACGCAGCTCTCGCCGAGCCTAAAACAGACGCCATTCATGCACCCGAGAACCGAGGCCCGGCGACGCTAGGACTCCGTGTAACCGCGCGCCGTCATAAAAAAGCTCCTGCCCGGCCCAAGTTTACAAGCGTGCGCCGCCTCGCATTTCGACACCCGCTCGCTCGCTCGCTTTTCCATGCACTCGGTACTCGACCAGACCATAAACAAAGGTCTCTTTTATTCCCTCGAACGTGCCTACTTGAGAGTTGCTCTCGCTGAAGCAACACATCTCCTCAAGTGACGAATCCCAAATATACGGCTTTCCTAGGAAATACAAATTCATACCCGCATTCGCCCAGACCTTCGCCTGTGATGCAGGGAAAACTCTCGTGAGAGAAAACCCGCACCGAGAATGTCAATGTATTTCCTGCACATTAAGCTAGATTTATTATAAACTGAACGCGACGCGATACGTTGTCAACCTTCAAATCTAATCTTAAAACTAACACTCGGCCTGTCCAGGACTGCGAAGGGCCTGCACTCTTCAGAGGCGACCACGCTCCGAGTCAGCCCGCCCCGAGGCAAACAGGTAACGAAGAAAGTTCGTCTTTCTTCTCCCTGGGCCTCACCTTTTACCAGTCCACTCGACTGAGGGTGAGGAAAAAGAGACCGCGAAACGATCCTCTCAATCGCCGCGTCGCAGCCATACGTAGCAGCTTCTGATAGGGGCTACGCTGGAGCGTCTGACTATCAGAGCTCGCAGCCGTGGACAAATCTCCGGTGTGTCGGTAACAGTATGAATAATATTGCAAATGAGTGAGCTTTTTTTCTCCTTTGGCTGATAATTTTGAAAATAATTAGTACTCCATCCTAAATCACCTAGTGGAAACAGTAATGGGAAAACCATCGGATCAATAAATTGCGATAATTTATTTAAATATGTATCTTGTGAATGATTTTCTGGTAATTCTTTAGGATATACGCAAAGATCAAAATTTTCTGGTAAACCTGAGTCTGAAACTATAATAGCACCAATTCAGGGGTTAGTGGTTTGTTATATAAATGTTTTTGTTGTCCGTCTTTTCGTGAAAAAATCATTTTATAATTTGGAAGATTTTGAATGTTAGCTACTTGATGCAAGTGTTTATAATTTTTAGCTGTAGGATTTTTTTTTAAATTCTAGTCAAAGTCTCAATATGTGATTGGATTAAATTGTTATTATTATATGCATTTGATCTCTGTTCAACAGCCGTTTGATCATCATATATATATAGATAATTGACTTAACTAATCATAAAAATAAATTTTGAAAACAAAAATCTAAATCTAAAATGGGGGGTTGGCGAGCAGAGCGAGCAGGGGGGCGAAGCCCCATTAGTATATATATATATATATGACCTAATTAAATTTCCTTTTTTCTCAACTATTTTCAACAAACACATTAACTTCGTTTTAAGAAACTCGAGAGCATTATGGCGCAGTGTACTATGCATATAGGTATTCTCCTTCAATAATACGTCGCAATCCAATTTCAATTCCACAAAAGAGCGTCGGCAACTTAAACGCGAACGCGCCTATTAGGCATATATATACATACATGAAACCCAACCGCATGTATATACCTATACACACGTCAGCCAAGAGAGAGAGAGAGAGAGAGTATACGCGGGCGTTCAACGAATATACCCATAGTGCAACGTGCGGAGTGGCTAAAAATCCGTCGGCATAAATCACGCGACGCGGAATAAATTCGCGCGCGCGCGCGCGCGCGTGGCAGGATATATTTCGCGCCGGATTCGAAGTTAGTAGCAGGAGAGACAGAGGGAGAGAGAGAGAGAGAGAGAGAGAGAGAGAGAGAGAGAGAGACCGCGAATTCCGTCGTGCCAGGCAAGCGTGAAAAATACGCACACCAGGTATTATATACACTCCGCGTACGGGCGCGTTCGTTAATTTAATTCGCTATCGGCCCTGTACGCCTGGGGAACTTGCTGCGCAGCTGCGGAATGAAAGAAAGAAAGAGAGATGGACTAGCTAGGAGAGTTATATCAAAAGCTCGCTCTGCAGTTGAATATATATATATATATATATAGGCATGAATGAGCCGCCACTTGATCCGCAACTTGGCACGGATTTCCGAACGCTCGCGTGGTAAGCGTCGAATGCCTTCGACGTAGGAAATTTCTTGCTCCTTCTCTCTCTCTCTCTCTCTCTCTCCCTCTCTTTCTCTCTCTCTCTCTCTGCTCGCTATTCTCTTTCCCTTGGCAGATACCGAAATCCAAGAGTGTACTCGATTAAAGTAATCGAATCTTTCTTCTGCGCCTTTCGCGCGCACCGCTTGCACTACTCCTCCCCAGAGCCGGCTATATATATATATATATATATATATATATATATATATATATCTACCCTGACTTTATCCTCGACTCGTCACTAATTGCATTTACAAGATGGTAGTTATATCACTGTGCTTAATTACACTTTGTAATTAAAATTCAGCCGATATCCTCTCTCCCCTCATCCGTATCGCGATTGGGTTTGCTTTCTTTTCAAATTTTCAGCCCTCCGGCACTGCTGTGCGCTATATAACACATATACGAAGCGATCGTTTTATTTAAGCGCCCGCGATTACGTTTTATTTACTATTGCCCGGGCTTTACTGTCTCTTTATCTCTCGGTTCCCCTCGATGTATATACGGACTTTTTTGCACTGAGCTCGACGCTTATACTTATATTTTTAACGCTCTTCTGCGAATATATTCGCTGTTTTGTTTCGTTCTAGAGCAGAAAATAAGTCTTTACTCACTTGATATATACGAGAGTAGTTTTTGTTTCGATTTTACGTCAATGCATGCGATGTAAACACATGAAAGGTCGGAACGCACTATACCCATATTGCACTGAAAAAGTTCAGATAAAAAAAGCAATAACAAAAAATGTCCACTCCATATCCAGCTCAAAATTTTAAATAAAAAAAATTCGATTATTCTCCGTTCGTTCAAACAATGAAAAAAAAACACACACGTATGCACGACAAACAGAATACACGATGTATGTGATTTACCTCTTCGCCGTTTTATTGGATAAACTATGCGCACTTCCGCAGATAATAAAAGTTTCGGGCAAACGCGCGCCGTATCTCTCTTTGTCGAGTGATTTTCGCAAAAACGGCTCTCCTATATAGGTATTTGATTTATGCCTCCCGTCTCGCGTTTGTTTCACAGAGCGTTGAATTTGATTATCGAGCACGGCCGATGAAAATGCGCGACAAGTCACCGCATCAAGGGATCGAGAAGTAGAGGCCGCAAGTTGACGCAACTTTCTCGCGCAAGAAGATTCCAGCCTTGATTTATCGAGTGTATCCAGTACACGCTTGCGATGCCGATGCGTCGTGTAGAACACCGAGAATAGCCAAGAGAGCATTGGAGCTTTGAAAAAACTGATGAAAAAACTTGAGCTTGAGCTATAGAACTGTGTATGCATATAAATCTGAAAACTCAGCGGCTTCGTTAAGAATTTCCCTTCCCTGCCAAGAGCCAAGCTGCAAGCTCTCTCTCTCTCTCTCTCTCTCTCTCTCTCTCTCTCTCTCTCTCTCTCTCTCATTAGTATTCGTCACTTATAACGCGCGAGCTTGCGCGCAAGTACGAAAAGTTTCCCACCCCCTTCTCTAGCATATAGTGCAACGCTCTCTAGCGTATATGTTTCGCATATATACAGTTCGGTTATGGGTCGAGACGCTGCGGCTTGCGAATCTCAAAACCAGTGGTGTGGCGCGCAGCAGCCCTCCGGTTTCTCTCAAAGTTAAATTATGCGCGCAAGATGCTATGTACGCTTCGAAGCAATTGTAACAACTGCAACTTGTTTCTCCTTCCCCGCGCACCTACTCTCTTAGACGGCAGAAAGTTGTTTTCACTTTGACCTCGAGTTTCCTGCGGGGCGCGCGTTGGATATGCTTGTAATGAATTTATATTCCCTAGCTGATATAGCTGCTATATTTCGTTATATACGTGCAATTATTCCGTCGCGGTTTATTATTACGTTTTCTCTCTCTGCTGCGGTGTAAATTCTTATTCACCGCATTCGCTAGAGCTTTGGTATACATTGCAGTATATACATTCCCTTTCCATTATCGGTGTGCAAAACAAATCGTATGCATTTGCTTTAGTCAAACAAACGGGAGAGAATTCATTCGAGATTACGTCAACGTGCGTTCGATATATTCTATAATTGTATCAAACGTCAATCTACGAGATTAAATAAAAAACCATTGTAGTGTTATTATAACCACCGCAGCTGGCATCAGCTTATCGTCAGTATACACCGATGTATATATTATATGTGTTACGCAGTAATCAATCAAAATACGCGCCCGCAGGCTAATCCATCATAATACACTTTACAAAAGCGTAATACTATATAATACTATACTGGCCAAATAGTCGGCAACACGGAATCCACATCAGCAGCGGTAAAGCTGACCTACTGGCTCTTGCCGCGTATCTATCAACTTTCGGCGCTGGGATTCCTCGCGCGCGAGAGCCAAGGGATTAGTTGCAGGCGACGAGCAACTTATGAGTCGCGGTTTGCATTCGCGGTTGTCCAGGTGTGCGCGACACGCAAACTTTGCTCACGAGGCATGAGGCGGTGGTTCAGAGGGCCTCTCGTGCAAGCTGATTAGTTGATCGGACGGTGAAAGGAGATTGACGTTTCATGTGGGTGTGTTTTTGGTGCAGGATTTTTAATTTTCCATCAGTCTTGACTCTATATGATAATGTTTTGCGTATGTAACCAAGCTGCGTATAGAACGTCGTGTTTACGAGGATATGCGATAACGTGCTGTGCGCGCTTTGAAAATTCAGCTCCGGGTATATATTCGGTCGGAATTATGTATGAATGTATAGAAGCTGCTGCGATTATGCTTCCTAATGTGATTATGTAAGATTAATACGTGTTTGATGTTGTAGTGGAACGATTTCGGAATTTGATCGCGTGCAATCTGTTATTATATTCTATAGATGCATGGTTTGTATTCGAGGATATAGCAAAATATTTACACATATAAAATATTTACACGGTACACCGAAAAGCAGCAAATATCTAAAACGAACCTTCTCATTTTACTTAATAACCATTTATGTAGCGGTTCAAAACGTGGGCAAAGAGACTCTGCAGTCGTTATCCATGTAACTACCTTCAAAATACTCTACGAATTGATATTCGAGGAATGTAATATTCTAATTAAATTATACCTGTTTCTAGTTCGAAGTAGAAACGCGATTTTATTTGCCAAGAAAAGTAAAATGAAAACGAACGCATTGGTTGTTAAATCTCATAATGAATTATGAATACCTACAAGAATTAATTACCGCCGATTCCTTGATTTCAGATAGCCGTTTAGTAAATAAAGCTATACCTAATTGAAAAATGCGCCCTTTTTTGGTCCTTTATTATTATTATGCAATAAGCAGTTGAATTATTAGTAAATTAATTTCAAAGGTAAACTGCAGGAACTGCACTTGCATATTCACGTTTGATTTTCGAATGAAAGAAATATTAAAAGGTATTTTCACGGCGCTTTTCCTGATATTTCATATCTCGTTATTTTCCTGAATAAAATTTCGTTCACCATATCGCAAAGATAATTTCTCGTATACTTGTTCTCTGCTAACTGCAATCGAATCATCGGCTCATTTTCATTCCTGTGATAAGCCGCAAGTCACGTAATTCTCTCCGCACCTCTCAAATCGCAAAAAGTATACTCAATTCAAGTCCAACAAGACGCGTTATATAACCTCGTCCATTTCCCAAGATGACGAGAGGTGCGAAGGGCCACTTTCTCCCCATAATATAGAGCATAAGCCGTATAACCTCTCGCAAGTATCCATTCGCCAGGTCGTTCAGCCGATTTTAACGGTACTTTCCTCTCTCACAGCACTCTCTATATACAAGAGCCCGCATTTCCGAAATTGTTTCTAATACAGCTAATTCAAAGCTGTAGCTTCCCTCTGCATTAGCTCGAGCGACGTGTAATAGTTGGCACTAGCGCGCGCAGCTTCCGATATGGTAATATCCTTTAATTACATGGCAAAGTTTCTTAATCCTCTCCGCGGCTCGTCCGTTTTCAGAGCTTCTGCTACTACTGCACAGTAGTGTGTATATGTATACGTCTGTCTCGCCTACGCTTGTGGCTTATACGATTGCTTCCCGCCTGTGTATATAAGCTCGCCTTTGCGCCCAGTAGGGCGCGGTTTTGCCTATATATAGATCCGCACGGATTGCGCAGCTTTCTCTCTACGCGGGACTTTTCGAGTAGAAAGGGTTAATGCTGCTGTATTATCCGAGGCAAATCCTTTAAAAGCTTCGTCGTACCTGCTCTCTCTCTCTCTCTCTCTCTCTCTCTCTCTCTCTCTCTCTCTCTCTCTCGCTCATCCGATGCTGAAAAGAAGCGCAACTGGAGATCGCTTTCATCTGGCTCCTATAAAATTACGTGTATAGTACTATCTGTACGCTCATTAACAGCCAATGACGAGCTCTACCTCTCTTTCTCTCTGTATAACTCGTGTTCCAATAAAAGCTGCGGCCGCGTAATGGCTCTCGGATGAGGCATAACGCATATAGAAAGCCGCGAGTGTAAGCCAACGGGCTTAAGTGATGGAGTGAGCATTAATAACGATACAACGCGCGGCACTTGTCCCGTATTGAAGCAAATGCTTTTCATTATGCAAGTTCCGCGGGATTAGCCTGGCCATCCCCTACTTTACTCACGTGCGCGCCCCGCTCGGCTAACCCCCTAATGGTACGTGTGTGTATATATATATATATATATGTGTGTGTGTGTATAGCACGCGCCAACAGAGCATTCATATCTATATTCGAGAGGTATAGAGCTGGCATTTGGCCGTGCGGATTTCGCGCATCCGATGGAGAGACGCTTCGCTGTTTGTTTATTTATCGCTGGTCGCTCGCTAGGCGCACGCGTGTAACTAACCGATACCGGCTTTTACTCTTATTGTCGTGTTCTCGCTGACTCTGTGTGTATACGCTCGAGTTTATAAAGCTCTCTCTCTCTCTCTCTCTCTCTCTCTCTCTCTCTCTCTCTCTCTCTCTCTCTGTCTCTCTTACTCTCCCAATCGATATGTAGTGCACTTGGAGAGTCGCACGCGCGTATATTTTACGATGGCGAGCTTCACAAATCTGCGCGGGAAATTCAAATCGGAGCTTTTTTCTCGTCCTTCAAAATTGTCATCGCTGTTCGATAAAATTGGAAAAATTCCTAACGGGCGAGCATCTGCTTATCTCTGTTTACGCGTATGGGAAAGTGGAAAATTGAAGCGGAGAGAAAGAGAAATTTATAAGCAAGCGGGGGTGGGGCTTATTACATTTATGATCCGGCGCATATAATGTATACTCTCCAACGGAGCAGCTGCAGTAGCGGGAAAGAGGAGATAGGATGAGAGGACGCGGTGGCAGTAGTTGGTATGCGGCTGTAGTCAGACGCGTCACGGGCTGCGCACGTCGGGTTTATTCTAGTGGCGCAAGATACATATTCGCAATTCACTTTGTATTTCATATGATTTTCCGTTTCTTCATTCTCCTTCACTCCCTACGTGTCTATGCGAATCCCGCATGCGCTTCGGAGTTCGCATTCCGAGCGCGCCTTTTAATAACGGAAACGCTTTTACGAGAGAAAGAGAGAGAGAGAGAGTCTATGTAGGTAAACAATAATAGAAATAATAAAAGAAAGGTATAGAGCGCAAACTTTCAATTCCAATTTCTCCGAGCTTTCTGAATTTCATTCCTGCGCGCGAGCGGGAAAAGCCGGAAAAATAGAAGAAGGAAGGAAGAGGAAGAAAGGTGCAAGCAGTGCTATATACAGTGTAGCAGCTCGCGCGTCAAGTTTCATCACAATAAAACGAATAGATTGTCAATTCCGCTCCAGTTAAGGAAGCTTCCTACTGCCGACGAAAAATGACGGCGGAGGAGGAAATAAAGAAGGAAGTAGAGGAGGAAAAAAAATATTGCGGAAGGTCGATGAGAGAAAAAGCTTGGAGGTCTGAAAATCGTGTAATTTTCTCGCGGCTGCTATATCAGACATCTTACCACGAGGCCACTCATTTCCCGAGTGCAGCGCGGCAACTCTCTGACTGAGCTGCCACCGCCAGAAATATGTATCTTGGATTTTCCCTAGGTATTAGTGCCGACATCATGCGTCGCTGGCTCTTTTTAATTACCCCGAATGCCTGAGGCCCTTCTCCCGCTGCGCAGTTAGCGAGTCTGCGCTCGCTCTCTGGCACACTTTTCACCAGTTAAATGTATATATGTGTATATGAGTAAGAGAGAGAGAGAGAGAGAGAGAGAGAGAGAGAGAGAGAGAGAGAGAGAGAGAGAGAGAGAGAGAGAAAGAGAGAGAGACTAAATCTTTTAATTCTTCAATCTCCATAATGAGTGGGATTCGTTACGTGCCGCAGTTGGAAAATGCCGGGACTTTGAGAGCGTCTTTTTATCGCGGTTTTCCCTTTACCAGTGTATAGCTGTACTTGCCGTGCGCTTGAGAGTGAAGCGCGATTCTTTGTGTTATGCTGCTGTTGTTGATGATAATGAGCTTTAAGTTTGAGGTAGCGATAGTTGCCATTTTTTGGAGGAGAACAAAAGTGTTTCGATGGCTGTGAGGCTGATGAAATGAGATGCAATTATAGTCCAAAAAGAATATACAGGTGTAGTTTCATTGTAAACTATTAGTATTCTTTATTAATATGCATCTAAACTTTGGGTGAAGTTTGGACACGCAGAAAGAGCTACAAGTTTGCGAGACGCCTGCTCAAGTCCCAGACACGTTCATCAAAACTTTATTCTATAAAAACGCAATGAATAACTTGAAAATAATTTAAACGTTAGAGTTCCTATAATTATATATACCGGCATATTTGTCAATCAGAAGTCGCATATGAATTTTAATAACTTTCACTTTTAATTAACCCAGTAGCACGAGAAAGTTTCATAACATAATTACTAAAAGTATATTGTCAATGAAAATGTTCAACACCAGACGAGCATATTTGTCATGGTTGCTAAATTTTGTTTAAAACTAACGCTGATGTTGCGTACAAAATTTAATTATATTACCAAGACCTTTTATTATGCCACCTAATGTATTGTCCCGGGTTGAAAATGTGTTAATTCATTTTGCTTTTAGAACTATTTGTCGAACTCTCCTGAAATTTCCAGAATTTCAAAGCAAACAATCTTGTCGATGAAAAGTAGACACGATATTTTTTCATGTCCTACATCGGCTTAAAAATAAAAAAAAAACATGCATATTCTCCTGACTGACGCAAGAAACATATCAATCAAATATTGATGATTCAACTCGCTAAAATCAAACGAAAAATATCGGCTTTGATCATAATATTTGCAAAAACGTTTGAAGAATCTCTATACGCTCGCCCTTTTCCACAAAGTTTCTTCAAACGAATTTTCCAACTCGGAAAATCCGACGTTAATTAACGCCTGAACCTAGTGCAGAGCGACTTCTCGATCTCTCACCGCGCTACGCTCTCAAGAGAACGTCAATTTTTGGCCCCGTAATTCCTGTCGTCCGCAGGCGTTGTCCAAAATTACTTTGCACAATCCGTCCAACTCTCGACACGAAAGTAATCCGTCGTGGAATATAAAGCTCTCGTACTTCGGGGACAACCAGTTCAAGTATAAATTCGCGCGCGCACAGGTACGTCTACCTTTGCAAAGTTGGCCACAGGTCGCTTTTTCCATCTCTCTCTCTCCCTCTCTCTGTTGTCTCATTCCCTTTGTCGGCTGCTCTTTTACCGCGCGCTCGGCGCTCATGGACTTTGTTCGCTAAACCGTGACTGTCCCGGACACGCTTATATATATATATACATATATATATATATATATACATTCATCCCTTTTCTTTCCGTCTCCTACAAGATCCATCAAAAGGCTTTGCACGACGTCGCGAGAAAAAGAAATCTCCTCGCTGCAAGCTCCACGTCGATTAATTGGCGCTATTATAAGGCCGTCAGCGCGAGAATCCGCGTGAAAAATTCATCGCCTCCATCATCCATACGCCAAGCAAATTGGAATTTCGTTCACGTGCGATATCTGAAAAATCAATGAACAAAAGGACAGCAGCAGCACGTGCGAGAAGCGTCGGGGAAGAAGAAGCCATTCGGTGAATATAACCAGACATTTTTCTATGGCTGCGCGCACGACACTATATACATATAGCTTTTGCGTAATCGATTCGAGATTTCCATAACGCGATTGCGCCGAGCCAAAATTTATCGTGTGGATGGACTGTAAAAAAGCTGATGCGCTACGCGGAAAACGGGAATCTACGAGCGCTTGGAATTCGATTTCCCACCGCCACAACGCACTGGGCTTTCTCTAACGCACTTTCGCGCTTGGCGGAGTGATAAAAGTACGTGAGAGCGAGCGTACTATTTTCCGAGTCTATCAATGCACGCGCGCGCACGCGAGCGCAATCTGCGACTCTTTGTGATATTTAAATAGAGTTTTGTCATATGTTTTTTTTTTTTTTTTTTTTTTTTTTTTTTTTTCAATATATACAATTCGGTCTCTATAAATTTAATAAACTGGCGAATACGTATAGAGTATAAAAATATAATATCATTTGAATTTTCGCGTACACAGAACATTGAACAATTAAAATGAATTCGATACACTGAAATAAAGGTTTATTTATTCCTTAATCAAAGTTCCGCTAAACGAGAATTCGATCTCGCAATCAATCCGGTTATTTTAACTCGGGCACACGTGGATATGCGAACATCAGTTGGAATTGGGGCCAGATTAAATATTTCATCTTGTAAGCGGTAAACTCCAGTATATCAATAATATTATAACTTGGTATTTGTGTATATGGCCTCGCTATGGCTCTTGTTGCTCGCTTTTTAATCATCTTTGCATCGGATTGACGATTGCCTGGAATGTGTGAGCGATTCTATTCTCGAATTTCTCGAACAGACGAGAGAAAACGCAATTTTCAATTTAGACTGATGAAATTGAAACTTGTAATGAGATCAGTTCTATTAAAAGTTGAAAATTTATGCAACTCTTGCAAGAGGAGAAAATTCGCAACGTTTTAATTAACATTAGTATAATTGAATGGCGAATTGATGCAGAATCAGCCTCTATAATTTCTTTTGTATATTGGCAGTACACTAATGCGTTTCATGCGTCCGATGGCGAATTATTCAATCCAGCAAGGATTGCGCAGCAAAATCAACAAAAATGGCCGAGCCGACAGCTAGAATGATGATCACTTTGTATTAATGACATTAGCCCATTTCAATCTATATAATCAAACGTATAGGGTTATTATTGATGTGTTTACGTTCCAAGCTATCGAAATGGACACCCTAAAGAGGCCATCGAGGTTACTCTGCACATAGGTATGGATTTAATTTATACACTTCCAGTATAATTTCCAATCTTTCTCTCGTAATTACAGTGAGCAAACAAGAAACATATTTGCTCAGTGTCCTATATTCCCTTCATCAGTACGTTAAAAACGCTATAGCACGTCGTAATATCGCATATTCGCCGAGCTTGAGCTAACAATGCAGGAAAACCAACACGCTCCATTCGACATCGGACTATCAACAACAAAGAAAAAAAAAACAACCGCGAATATTCGCCATGTGAAATTATTGCTCCAATGCACGATTAATTACGTTATAGCGCAAGCTCGAAAAAAGCCTCGCATCAAAAAAACAGCAAGGAATCCATAATTCAAAGCGTTAAACCATACGCCTATAGCAGTAGAAAAACCGGTACGGTTCGACAAGTCCAAAAAGCGCGGGCGTGTAAAGCGAGGAGGTTGAGCGCCCGATTAATCGTGTAAAAATTAGCTCACTCTCTTGCTCTCTCTCGCCTGCGCGGCAAAAAGCCTCGTGCCCTGAATACATGCACATTCGAAAAAGTCGATTCCCGTGTACATACGCTGTCCATGTACGCACACACGCGGGGCGAGATTGTGTGACACGGGGACAAGTTTTTTGCGTTATACCGCACAGCGCGTCAGTTTTAATTTGCGTGGAAGAACTCGTGCCATATAATGTAAGCGCTCACCGTAATCCCGGGATTTAACGAAATTCTGCTCTCCGACCGGTGCATAGACTCTTGTACATAGCGGAGGACTAACAGGCGAGAGAGAGAGAGAGAGCAAAAAAGAAACCGGACGAGAGAGAAAGAGAGAGAAAAATCGGCCAAAAGAGGATGCACAGAAGAGGGGCAGATAGAAAGAGGAAGAAGACGGATAGCCGGCACTTGTGCCGTGAACGCGAAGAGGAAATCGAACGAAACGCTCTCTGGCAGACGAGCAGAAATGCAATTCTGATTGCGGGCATTCATGCAGATTTCCCCAAGGGAAAGCAGTAGCAGCAGCAGCGCGCGCCGCTGCAGACTTTCTATCTCGCTCTTTCGCTCGCTCTCTCTCTCTCTCTCTCTCTCTCTCTCTCTCTCTCTCTCACTCCCTCTCCCCTTTTACGCCAATTCTATAGTCCAAGTGCGACACAAGAGACAGCTCTTGCCGTCGTCGTCTCCGTCGTCGTCGTCGTCGCACCACCACCGAACATTCCAAAATGTTTTCTAGTTACATGTATTCTCCATTCATTCCGCGCGCCCGAGCGCCGACTGCTTCACTTAGCATCTCTCTCTCCAACGGCGCGCACGTTCTACTTTAATTTAAAGCTCGTCGCCGCAGACACCCGCTGCTGCTACTGCTTTTTCATCAGAATTCTCCGAGAGCCTTTTTATACTCGCGTTTTTATACCCGCGTGTGTATGTATATAGCTATACGCGCAAGCTTTGAGAATTAGGAGAGCAAGGACTTCTTCCGAGAGAGAGAGAGAAAGCGAGAGAGAGAGAGAGAGAGAGAGGAAGTGTACAGCGAATTGAATTACGTAGTGCGCTTGCCGATGGAATAACCGAGCGCGAGCCTCCGGGCCTGTTTATAAAATGCTGTTTTGATAAAAGTGCAAATTTCCGCTCGGTTTCAATGGGCCGGCACGGCGACTGTTTCCTTCTAGCCGATTAAAAGCCAGATTTGATACTAGCTCTCGCTTTAAATTGCAAGTGCTGCGCCTGACCTGGCTATGCAAATTTTCCGAGACACACGGCTAGCTGCACTGTATATAGGTATATATGGTATAGCGCTCGAGAGCACATCTTTCAACCCCCCCCCCCTCCCCCCCCCCCCCNCCCCGGCGCGCTATAGCTGCTGTACCGGTAAATAAACCCATCAGAGGGACACCCGACAGAATCTCGTCTGTTATATTGGAATCCGTTGATTGTTGCGAATAACGATTTTCCTATTTATTTGGACTAATATACGACGCAGGAGAAATGCGATCGCAATCAATTTTCAACTCGCCCATTTCCACGCGATGAAATTTCCTCGAGACCTAGTTCTCGCGCGCGTGGGTGCACTGATGCCAGGGTAAAAAAGAAACGTGCCTCTTCTAGGTCTACGGTTGACCCATATATCGGGCTTTGTTGCTCGTGCGAGCAACGAAAACTGCTCATCAAAAGCGAGTTTCTTTGAAACAATCAAATTTTTCCATTCCTCTCTCCCTTTTTCCGTTTTTTTGTTTTTGTCGTCGTTTCTTCTCGCGCGACAAAAGACGCCGTAGTTCAAATGCCCCGAACAATGAGTGCGATGCTTTTTCAGCGATGCCAATTATATGAGAAGTGGTTGCTCTGTTTCCTCTCGCAAATATTTGACGAAATACACGCTGTGTACGAGTATAGTTGGCTGATGCTAAATCCAGCCGATGTAACCCATTGTTGGAATACTCGTGTATCTATACATAGTATATATAGTTCGCTGGAGAAGTGTCAGCGTTCTGGGTCACAGATCCGAGCAGAACTTCAGACTGTGTTATCATTATGAATACAAAAGTTGCTCGGCGGCTGCGTTTTCAAATATTTATGGCCGACGACACGAGTTCTGCGCGAGATCTGTTGTAACTTTACGAGCAGTGATACTTTTAGACGTGGCTTTCGAAATAAATGAATATATATTCGGATCAGTTTATCGTGTTAGACTGTGGTCTGACTATAATTCACTACTACCACTTGCATAATTCTATTAACTATACTACACTGATTGTTGGCGTATGGAGCCATTTCGGATTATGCATAATAGATAACAATAGAAATTGAATTAGAAATTGATTATGTTTGATAATTGGCAGAATATTGACTTGTGAATGTTTGATATTAAATTATGGATGTCAATTAACAGTTAATTTGATCTGTATTTTAATAAACGATAATCGATACAGGTTCTCAAAAAAATTGACCAAACCAGCAAATCCATTAATTCAACAAAGCCAAACTCGAAGCGGCGCATCGATTATCGCCGAACATCGTCCTAAGAAAAAGGCGCATCATCGCGCTTCAGGCGTAAACGAGGCTCTCTGCAAACGAGCCAGTTTCGGCGTCATTGTCTGCGCGCGAGCGGCGGCGGCGTCCCTCCGAGCAAGTTTTCCCCGAGATCGTAATGAAGTGCGTCTCGACGCTAGACGCGGGGAAACACACAGTATAGTAGGCTACCAGCTGCGGGCTATGTGCACGACTGAAAGCCGACTGCCACACACCCACAGCCACACAGATCTGCATAATGCGCTCCTCTCTCTCTCTCTCTCTCTCTCTCTCTCTCTCTCTCTCTTGGCGTGTCGCGCAGATATCTCGCGCAATTGGTGCGCAGGGACGTAGAGGATTCGCTCCTTCCTTCCTCACTCCTCCACCTATATCTGCATTATGTGCATTATATGCAGGTTTCACACACAGACTCGCTCTTGCTTCCGACGTTCTCGCGCTTAACCCTGTGTGTATATATAGGCGAGCATTGAGATGCAAGCCGTCGCCGCTCGTTATAACCACTTATTTCCTTGAGTTCGCGCAAGCTCGTGGAAAACGAGTTAGATATTAACGTGCTTTCGAGGAAATATCGGAGCTAGGCTGCTTGAGGATTTAATTAGCCTCGTTCTTCGTTCGAGTTATATTGGATCGCGTGCATCTCTTAAGCTTCAAAAATATAAGGGCTTCGTTCTTTTCCTCATCTGCATCGCATCACCGCTTCATTTTTCCAAGAGACTTCCCAGAGCGGACTTTTGCGGTATCAGTGGTGTACTTATAACATACGCCTCGAGCTTCGGAGCCACTCAAGGATCGCATCGTTGTGGCTCGCTCGAGTATCGCCTCGACTCCTAAAATCGAGCTCCGCAAGAGGCGAGGGCAGCTTCAGAATCCACGTGTATATATATATATATATATATATATTACACGGCTCTTGGTCTTAGCGATGTCAGTCCACTCTTAGGGCGTGTCGACGATGGCCGTAATTCCTTGTCGCCTTCGGACGATTGTAAAGCTTTTATAGCCTCTCAAAATTTTCCAGAAACTTATCTGCTGCTGCGTAATTGATTCGGCGTCAAAAATGCAACCTAAATTCACGAGCCCTTAAGCAGCTTTACTGCCGCTCGACGAGGACGAGCATCTTATCGAGTATACTCCGCTGTATAAGGATCGCAGCAGTCTACTTAGTAATCCACGCCATTAATTATTTATGAGCTCGATTTTTCATAAAATAACCCTCTAGCCTTAGATAAATTCATTATTCACAGGCTTTGTATATAGTTCCATCCCACTGCTGTCACCAAATCGCGTTATAACGCGAGCTTTCGAGAAAGATTCCACGCGAAGCTTTTCGGATCCGCGCGGGAAATTCAAATACACACTCGTACACACGACGATATCCCAAGTGCATTTCATAATCCTTTTTAATCGTGCGACACTGCGCCGCCTCGAGTTCTGCAGCAGCGCATGAACAGCGGCGTCAGCAGTGCGAGGAACAAAAAAAAAAAAGGAGAAGTAAAATTTACGAGCGGTTTACTAGCTAAGCCCTCAAATCCGCCATAAGTGTTTAAAGTGGCTGTAGTAATGAGTGGCCTACTTGTCGCCGTAATCTCCGACGCTTGGGCTTACATACACGAGCTTAACATTTATAATGCACGTGTATGCCGCTACCGCCGCCGGCGGCCGCCGCAGCACCACGACGCCGTGTGCAAAACATGCATAATAGCATTTGCTAGCACAATGTGGATACACTTCATAACGCAAGCGCATAATGTTGTTTGAGATACCCCAGCCCTCCTTATGCTGCTTTGCACGAATATAATATACAGTCGAAGACCGTGAGGTGAGCCGGAGCGTTGCTGACGCTGCTGTGTGAGCTTGCAATGTACGCGTATACGTATAGTTGATAATTAAAAAAAGGCGAGTAAATTAAGATTAAGGATTTATACTAGTCTTCATATAATGTATATATCTATGAGGGAGAACGGAAGGTGTCAAGTTGTCAAACTTTGACTTCCGGTGAGATGCCAGAATGGAGTTCGACGGGTTGAGCAACTTGTGAACTTTTTTTATAAATGTTTGCACATTTTGTGACTTTACTTCAGAAGTTAATCCTATCAACTGGAGTCTGCGAGTGATATGAACTTTAGTGCATAAACTATATTCTCCGCAATATTACAATCTTACGCCATGGAAGCATTATATAAGCAATATAAGGTTCGAGTAATGCTTCCTTATATGATCCATACACGATGAAAAGCTCCACATTTCGCCCGTATGACAGAGTTTTTACGTACAACGTGGTCTCTACAAAGAGCTATTTTTGCTTTTATAAAATGCGTTATACTTTTCTTATTCAATTAATCTCAAACGTTTCAAATCGCATAAGAAATTCAAATAGGATTACTACTTATAAAAGTTTCTAAAAATATATATATATATTCAACGGAACCTTTATACAGTTCAGATCACATACTATATATAATGTGGTTATCTTTCCTTCATTTGATTTAAATTTTATTTTCAAAAAATAAGTATATTCATTGCTGGAGAAGTAAGTATTACGGCTATTTAATGAAATCAAACTTTTGAACCAAAATTTTTGAACATATATCATTTTTTTCCATTTTCAGGAATTTAACACTCTTTCTATCTTGCCTTCCGACTTCTATACATTATTGAAAAATTCTATTGGAGTCGAACGCAGTATTTGATAATTTATTAAAATATGAATATGGCCAAAGGATGATGATGTTATGTTGTTCTCACTACTAATATAGTATCTACTACTATTCTTTTAAACAGGTAAATTTGTCAGAAAGTCTCTCCCCTAAAAAAATACTTTAATTTATTCTTTTCCGAAGGGAAATTTGAGTACACATAATCAACGTAAATTGTATCAACTATTTCCAAGGCTTTTTTAGGAATCATAGAACTTCATCCAATCTTATCAAATCTGCTTTCTTTGTAACTTTTTCTTTATCAGTTTAAACTGGAGGAATGAGATTGTATATATTTAAATCTAAAGGTAAACGAAAAGGTTCTAGTGGTCATTCTTTTGGGTAATAATATTTGAAGCGATACCAGTCCAGCCATATGATAAAATTTTTTATTTGAGAAATAAATAATGTTAAATAAAGTCTTATAAAAAATGTTTTTCGCCTGAACCTCGCAGGGGGACGTCTACTAACCAATAAGTTGTTATGAGCTTTGTGAACAAAATATCTTTCCAAAAAATCCCTTTTTTGTCATTGTTAATGATTGATACATAATTTTAAAAAACAATATTCGCAAGGGTAGTAATTCTTCACCTATCCATACAATTGATTTTGTAAAAGTAGTTTTGTTTGGCATTAGGTAATGTGACAATGAATCACAAAGATTTATATCTTCTAATGCAACATAAGTTGATATCGTAAAAGAGCAGCGATTTTCCTTGTTATGACATAAGATCTTCGATGTAATCTACTTC
>CM053171.1:44275941-44363989 GCA_012977825.3 Pteromalus puparum | reverse complement strand
TTACTATCATTATTTTAGTTGTTTATTCTTTTATTGAATCTATTTTTGTACTTATTCCAAATGCGATCACCTTGAAAATTTTCAGAAAGTAAAAACCACGCGAAAAATTGTCGTAACTGAATCGGTAACATAACATTACTAGCTTCTTCAAAAATATTATCAATTTGGTTGTCATGTTCAATTAAACCCATGGCAATAGCAGTGTCTTTATATGTACTATATTTTATATTGTTGTAAGTTTTCAAGTCTTCAAATGAGGTTGCACCTTTTACTTTATTTAATATTAGTTTTAAATGAAATCGTTCATGATCTTTTGGTGAAACTACATTTAATCTACCAATAGTAATATTTTTCATTGTATTTTTTCTTTTTTGCCATTTTTTACTTTTGTTATTAAAAATATAGTATTCTGGAACATTTACGTATTTTATAGATTTTGCAAAGTCATCAACTTTGTTTAATTCGAACCATGCTGTTAGTCGAGTTTGATAATTCTCTATTGCAGTATTAAAAAATTTTGAATAATAACTTATGTGTAGCCAAGCTCAGGTATAGTTATATTCAATATAATTTACTTTAAATCGTTATCAACTGTTAATTGTTATCATTAATCTATTTTCATTCTTAACTAACAAAACATAATTATCAGATCATAGAAATTAAATTTGAAAAAAAAATTACACAAGAACTAAAATGGGGGGTTGGCGAGCGAAGCGAGCAGGGGGGCGAAGCCCCACTAGTATATATATATATATATATATATATATATATATATTTAATTCCCACTGAGAAAATTTTATAAAAAGCCACAGTAAAAGCAGCAGCGCGTATCAGCGATTTTTCATGAAAATTTTACAACACACTGCGACCGAGCTGCGGGTAAGTTTGAGTAGTAGCTACTACTTAAACATACACAGGCTCACGCGGATAGGCCTCTTGAAGTATCACTTTTTTCATTTCTCGGTTAGCTTGAGGGCTCAACTGATGCGTAGTTGAAAGCAGCGCGACAGCGAAGCTCCCGCTCGTCTTCCGTTCCCCAAAGGACGAACTTTTTTTCAAAGAGAAAAGTAAAACACGCTAGGAAGAGGAGGAGCTGACATATAGGCTTTTCCAGGCGTAGGGGGATAGGGGATTAGCGAAGTTGCCCGAGAGCCTAGACGGATAAGTGATCGAAATTTAAATTTTAAAGTTCAAAGCTCGGTGTGTTTGTGTATGTGTGTGCGAGAGAGAGAGAGAAAGAGAGAGAGAGAGAGAGAGAGAGAGAGAGAGAGAGAGAGAGAGGGAGGTGAAAGCTTGCGCAGCCAATAGGTACGTCTGAAAAAGAGCTTACGCGCGCCTTTGATTTGAAAGCTCGACGACAGTTTTGCTTGACTTTCGAATTAAACGGTCTGCGCGAGCTATGTGAACATTTTATTTTGCTTTGGTTTGCACGTCCGTCTATCTGCAGTTTGCTATACGCTTAGACTCTAACGTCAGTTTTTTTTCATACTATACTGTTCGACAGCGATCGGTTGAAGCTTTTTTACATTTGAACTTTTTTTTTTGCCGAGGGTAAACGATCAATGGAATTTTCCGGCATCGATGAATTAATTATATCAGTGCGTTCAAGCTATTGAGTTTGCAAAATTAGTTTGCGAATTGAATTCGCACTTTGTAAAATGCCCGTTTATCAAGTTGAAATTGGAGTTTGTAGTAGTTGAAATTAATTTCAGTGAAATGAAAAATATAAAAAAAAATTTGTTTTCATTAAATCGCACTTTTGCTGTCAGATGGAAATTTGACAAGTCAAACAATGGTGAAATTTTCTGTACGTATTCGTATGAAAATGTAATGAGTTTCCCTAATTAGGTATAATTAATTTGTGTTCACTCGCTAATTAACTTAATCGACAATCCAAAGTAGCTTAACTATTTTCAAAATTTGATAGTTTAATAAACGCAAAGTTTAAATTAAATTACCGACAATTTTAATTAAATTAATGACGTATACGAAATGCGAATAAAAGGAAATAACGAACGCATTCTCTTGTTACAGTGCAGTATCTTTATAACGGGGATATCATTTTCACAGTTTGATGAAAGAATTCGTTAAAAAATGTTTAACTAGACATTTATTAGTAAAAGAAAGGAGAATAAAGCAAAAAACGAATCCCCCGTGAGAAGGGCATCTGTGAAAGGCGTTGCATCAAGTTTTGAAAGACGTAGCATCGAAAGGTAGGACTTGTTGATCAAAATAATTCAGGCTAAGACGGAGTTCGCAAACAACTTTACCTCAACTCGTTAACGATGCCATCAAGATTAATGCGAAACTATAGTTGAAGAAATTAAGTATCACGTAATATCATGATGCATCGTTTTTCGTAAATAAAATCAATCTGATACGGAATTCTCCCAAAAAAATGTCTAACCTATATTCAAAGCTCTCTCTTTTTGACGTAAAGACAAAAAAAGGACAAAGTATACGGAGCCCTCATTCATCCGTAACTAAGTATCCCTAATACCATCCAGTCACGGGGGCGAATGGCTTTATCCTCCCCCGCAACACCGTGTAACCAAAAACTTGAACGAGTCGATACACACAACCAACGAAACAAGACACTCTCGTTCAAACCAGGGTGCGTTCCGCAATTGCCTTCAGTAGAATTTCAGTGAAAGGCACTAAACATTTTTGTTGGCAGCATTGCTGGTAATATACGGTGTTGAAACAATGTCACCAACCTTATTTGACAAAAATGTTTAGTGAGTTTTACTGAAATTCTACTGAAGCAATTGCGGAACGTACCCCCAATCTCCACCCATCCACACACACACACACACACACACGCGCGCGCGCGCGCACACACTCGAATATCTCAACGGCTCTCTCTTCAGACTCTTCGAATTCAGGCAATAATCTGTGACTCGCGCGCTAGTTTACCGCACCGCAACGTTGTTATAAACGACGCACGGCGTTAAACTAGCGGCTATAAAGCATTGAGAGCGCCGGGCTATTTCATTCATTAATTCGAAATTGAATCATACGTCGAGAGCGAAAATGCTTTCAGGCACAGCAGCAACGAGAGCAAAGCTTCGGCCGCTTTATCCACGCATACGCACGGAGTCTGCTTTTAATCGGACGAACTTGATCGTACCTCCCCTCCCGCTCGTTTGCGGCAAATGACCAATTTAAATTCCAAATGTATTTTATCAAATTGCGCGTCATAAATTGAGCGCGCCGCAACAAAATAGAGACGATTTCATTCGACCGCTTGACAAGCATGTGGGATAAGCGCGTCGACGAAAGCGTAAAATTGCCGCGAGCCCGGCGCACGCTCATTAAAAAAGAAACGCATGAAAATTTATGCGCAATCTTTTCGTTGTTATACAACGACGTAACTATGTATCAGCCCGAATTTCCATCCTGTGTTTTTGCACACAGCTGGAGATAATTCGAGCGATGGCCGTTGCAGTTTAGAATTATTATGTAACGCCGAATGAAAAGTGGGTGTATATAAGCGAAGATTCTCTCTTTCTCCGGTGCACGGTTATCAACTGAAAAGATTGCTGCCACGTAACTGACCATGGGATCCTGGTCAGTCTGTGTGATATCCGAGGACGAAATCCATAGGCTAAGCCTCGGGGCTTAACGGCTTCGCGGGAAAAAAGATAGCTTCTACGGTAGCCTGTGTTCGAATTTTTTTTATCAGTATCCTACGCGCGTATATAAATATCTATACCTACAAGCGACGAGACGACCTTGAGGACCTCCGGCGCATATTTATTGGCCATCAGTGTTGCGCTCATCCGCAGATTTATGACTCTCGTATACGCACGAGATAGATTGATAGCGTACTCCCTTTCAATTATATCTCGTGGATATGGATCGGACGGTGTAGATTAGATATAATACAGAGGCATTATTTCTCGCTTCGTCGTCGCTATAGCGTGATACGTCTGCTTTTTCGAGCTGGAATTTCGTGCCTTCTTTGAATAGCCCGTATAGTTCGAGACAAGTATGCTCTCGTATAGTAGATGTATACTTGTATGCTGACATCGGCATTTCACGAATTTCGTTGTCTTCAAAGCTTTGTGCAGTGTATCGAGCGCTGCAGCGTGTGTTATTGTATTCTTTAAATTGTATTGGAATTGAATACGGACTAAAATTAAGCTATACAATGTGATCCCATTCATTCATATAACAATTAAACGTGTTGGCAGATCCATCGTTATCCATCACTCAGATTCCCAACAAAAGGATGCGTTAGCCGTTCTATAACGTAAAAACGTCCTATTATAATGTCCAGTGAGATGAAATAACGATGTAGCTTCGTAGAAACCGCTGACGTTAGTTTATCCATCATATAGACGTTTTACAGCGGCCCAATTAAACTCAGGCAGAATAATAACAGGCGCACTTAAACATTGCATAAATTAAGAGAGAAAAGCTCGTTGCAATTTGCAATTTCTCCCTATAAGCTTAGCCAGACACAGTAAGTTGGTAATCTCGTTCGCAAAAAAACGCTTTTCCAGCGAAGTAAAAAGCCCCTCTCCCCACACGTTCAATTTGAATTACCTTCAGTAAATATTTCCTCGTAATTCAATTACAGATAAGACGGAGAGAGAAGATTCGCGCCAACGCTATTGGATTATCTGAACGAGCCGGTAGCCAAGGAAAAAGCTCGGACGCTAGCATTAAAGCCGCTGCAGAGAGAGACTTTATCTCCTAGCTGTAACTCGGACACTGCACTATATACATTCTCGCTATTCTTTTGACGACCGATCTACACCTAGAAGATTATTATAACAGAGTAGTATAAGCGGAGGCGATCGAGCCTCGGTAAATTTGCATTGAAATTTGGGAAATTCACGGATCAATTTAGCTTCAGCAGCAGCAGCAACAGCAACAACAACAGGCGGCAGCTAGTGATGAAATGTACCTCCTCTGCTCTAGCCTCGAGCGAACGAGAGATACAAGCCCACATGCCCGGCATAGTATCCGTCGAAAGCTCGCGAACTCCAGCCCCTCTCCAGTTAACGATGCGCTCGATGCGCTGCGAAGTGCAGGGGCTGCTTCGCTGCGCAGCAGCTCTATATACATATATGTGTGTGGACCACCATCGTATATATACGATACGGAATACCCGGTTAATGTCGTGTTTATGCTGCAGCCCCTGCTATTCGGCTTTGTTAATTCCGCGGGAGATACTACTCGCTCTTTTTTATTCCCAGAATTGCGTCTTCGTGACGCGCGGATGCTTTCACGCTCCAGATGTGTATAACGCGAACACGCGTGGGATTTATACCATCGATTTTTTCAGTCCTCCTCTCTCTCTCTCTCTCTCTCTCTCTCTCTCTCTCTCGAGTAACGAGATATGTTCATCGTTTTTTTTGCGCTCTGTAAAATACGTCCTTCCTTTTCTCACACAAGAGAGAGAGAGAGAGAGAGAGAGAGAGAGATAGCTGACGCGCGCGGTTTTCCTGATAATTAAAAAGTAAGCTGAATCGACGCGGTCTTGTTTCCGGGTAGGGCTGCATATACGACGCATTAAAATAATTTGTTTTTCGCTTCTTTGCGCTTGGCTCTATACCTACAGGCGTATAGAGACTCTGCGGAGAGAAAAAGCGGAAAATCAATATAATACACACGTGACGCGTATATGCAGAACACGCTGCACTTGTACGGTATTTTCCGAGTGTGCACACAAACAAGGAATAATAAGCAAACGCGCGCTCGAAAATTGCAATCACGAGTATCGATCCCTGCAGCTGCGCGTTAACTGAAGCTCGTAAAAGCTCGGCCCGAAATCAGCGCGAAAAAGTGCGGTAAAAGAGAAGATTACACGTAATGCTCGTGATAATATACCTATGCGCTCGCGCGAGCGAGTTGAAAAGTGCCAGGAATTGCCCCACACCGCGGCGAAATTTATATTTCGCGCGCAAACGCGCCCTTCCCCCCCCCCCTCCCGAGAAGTTTATATACTTTATCATCGAGGTCATCATTTTCCCTTTTGTTTCCTTCGCGCGTGCTTTCTCCCAGACATTCAGCCGCCGGTGAATATGCATGCAGGCTAAGCTCGGACCGGTCAACACATCCCTCTCTTTTCTCCTATATGCATACCATAGATTTTATATACTCTCCTCGGGGACGACACTCTGCCGTGAGAGAAGAGCTTTCATGGCTGCAGTGTATAGCCCGCCGCGCGCGACATAATTATTTTTCGCGTCGCGTCCGGTGCGCTTTATGTATTTTTCACTCTTTCAGAGAAGCTCAAAGAAGCTCTCTCTCTCTCTCTCTCTCTCTCTCTCTGCTAGCAGCTTAATTCGATCGGAAAGTTCCTCAGGAGAGAGTGTAAATTAGATCGGTCAAGTCTTCTTCGAACTTCTAGCGTTTCATTATGTATATAAAGTATACGCGCAGTGTCGTCAAATTATTTCGTCTCTTATCGCGCGCCCTCCCTTCGCTTTATTCACTCGACGACGCCGTCCCTCGGGCCCTTTTTTATCTCTCGGCCGACGTGATTCCCGAGGCTCTCTCGCTCCTTGTCACCCCTCGCGCTCTATCTTCCCTCCGTCCACTTAACCCTCCTGTATATATATATACAATACTATAGCTATATACCTACCTGCACACGCGAACCGACGCATCTTGATGCGTTGGTTTCGGTAGAGCTTTTTCATCCGCTGCAACGAGCCGCGCGTTTGTTTCATTATCTCGCTTCGTTGGACACGGAGAGCGATAGGCTAGCTGGCAAGGCGAGCGTGCGAGGGGAAAAAATTGGATTTTCGAGAGGCTTGCTAGCTACTAGTCCATTTGTCGCCGTCTCGTTTTTTTCCGGCCGCGACGCTGTTTTTCGGCATGAGCGACTTGCTTTATACGACCGAGCTCTGTTCCTATATATTTTAGCTCTCGGTTATGCCGTGTGTGTGTGCGTATACCAGTAGTAAATTCGCTTTATTGGACTAGTTTTATGGCCTGGAAATCAGGAATTTTGACAATTGACGCAAGCTCTCCCCCTCGACATCCTCGGGATTGTATTATACACGTGGACATGCGGAAAGAACTTCTGTATATATATTGCGGCTGTGTGGTTGTACAGATATAGATATGAGCTCGACGCGTCGGCGGGCAAGTTTCATCCCATAAAATCTTCATCGGACTATTCATCAACGATTCATTCCCCGCTTTCTCTCTCTCGAACTTTTTCCCAGTATAGTATATAGCGACGACGCGGCCATCGACTGTCGGCTATATAATACGAACTTTCATCAATTACCCGCCGACCGCCGAGGAAGACACGGTTTTATACTTTATTGTGTCGTTGCCGGGCGAAATTGTCAAGTTGCCGGAATCGTGTCGAGAGTCAGAGATTCATTGGGGGAAGAGGCAGAGACGAGTGGATCCATGTGATTTGTCATGTATACGCGGGCAATCGTTTTGATCTGTTGGATACATTGTGGATTATATTGTGGCTAGCTGCGAAGTATCTTGTAGAGCGTGTTGATGAAGTATTAATCATCGATGAGTTGAATTTTGAATGAATGATCTATATCGTTTACAGTATAATAACAATATGAAGGTATATGAGAATGGATTTATATTTGGACTACTGACCTGGCAATGTATATGTAACGTTGGCATATATTTGCAAACATATAATAGAACATAATATTTCGTTCTCGTAAAATAATGTTGTAGTTTCAAACAATGGAAATAATGGTACGATATTAATACATCGTATTGGAAAACCCAGCAAGATTTTGTTAATATTTTTATTATCACGATGGAAAATATTAATCCACGATTCGAACGCGCATAGCAACCGCACTAGCAAATAATAATTAAAATCTCAGGTATGCAATTTAATTTTAATCTCATATCAGTACAGAACTTGAAATGAGAAATGAGTAGTAAAAATCGTTCTAAGAAATTTAAATCACTGAAATGTATTTACTTTCATTCCTCGATCGTGGAAACGTTATAACATGCTGTATGTATATTATTAATTAAAATATTTTAATAAATATGCAACGGTGCATGAGAAAGATGTAAAATCCAGTTCAATCAATGTTTATACTTTCCCGGATATTTCAATTTACACACTTGATTCTCGGAACTCCATTTTCAGGAACACCGCCGTCGCTTCAAAAGCTCTCGAGAGAAGCTTCAGCAACTGCTGAAAATGGAAAAAAAAATTCAACGCGTATACGTATCAAGCGAGCAACTTCAAAAACTCTGCCGTGAGAAAGCGAAATCAAGTAGTCGCTGAAATAGCTATATGTATAACCAAACGAAAAAAAGGCCCCGGGTAAAACTCCCTCGTGGCACTGTATGGCAGCTGATGGAAATCAGGGCAAATATGACATAAAAGTTTGCTGAACAGAGGGTCAAACGAAGGTCCGCGCTATCTCTCTCTGTCTCTCTCTCAGTCAGCGCACACCTCTATATAGTTACATATCCAGTCCAGAGAATGCAGGCCAAGCGTTTCGCAGACATTTTTCTCTGCGCACGTACAGCATGCTAATGGTCCCGGCATGAAATTAGGAGAGGAAGTTGCACCAGCCGCTTGTATACACACGTGTAAGAAATCGAATCAGTCATTTAATTGGAAAGAGCTGGCAATAGTAGTAGTAGCGAAGTAATGCGCAATTAGGGAGTAGGAACAATCGAATGAGGACCGCAAGCGTAACTACGCTTCTGTTCGCGCATGTGCGTGTGTATTATTCCTATCTCGTTCCAGCATCTCTCTCAGCTCTCTTATTCCTCTCTATACACTACACTCGCCTTTCCTAGAGACTAGCAACTTCTCCTTCTGTACGTGTATGCTATCCCTCTCTTTCACGTCCGCGCAAATAAAGTGTCATGCGCGCCTCCTCCCCTTCCCCGTCCTTCCATATTTGCACAATACCTCCTCTCTCTCTCGGCTCATCTCTTTTCTCTATAGAGCCGAGCGTATAGGGGGTGGGGCTCGTCGTCGTCGTCGTCGTCGTCGTCGTCGTCGTCTCTCTCTCTCTCTCTCTCTCTCTCTCTCTCTCTCTCTCTCTCTCTCTCTCTCTCTCTGCTGCAGAACAGCTTCCGCCCGCGCTGCTTTGAGCTTTCCTCTTTTAGCCTCTCGCTCGCTGCACGGCACACGACTCTATAGTATGAGGAATCCGCCATGTGAATATATATGTGCATTATATATATACACGTTCTCCAACTCTATATTATATATGCCCTGCTCTGCTACTGGTCGTTATACGCCAGTTTTTGGAAAAAGTATATAAACAGCTTTTTTTCCCGCCGACGAGCACACAGGGTCGAGAGTAGAGGGCGAAAGCTGACGAGGTGATTTGAATAAGGAGCTGACGCCGAGGGCTTCTGTTGTTAATTTCGCCCGTGTTTTTTCTCTCTCGTGGCCTGCTATATACTATACAGCGGCTTTTTTACACGACGTGCGACGCTGCCGACGACGACGACGGACGCGACGGACCCCCGGGCTTAATGAAGCCTTTGTTTCGCGCGGTTTGATATTATACCTCTTTTGTGTTATTTTTCGTTTCACCGGGAGCGCGCGCGCGCTGCTAGCTCTGACGTGGCTTCTTTTCAAAGAATGTGTGTACTATACGTGTATGTACCCTCGTCGTCGTTGTCGAGGAACAATTAGGGAGACACGACGTGTTTACGCGGAGCACGGCGTCGACGTACGATTTCGGAGTCGTAAATTAGACGAGCGAATAGAGCTCTATCTCGGATGAAAAAAGCCAGCGAGCACACGTATATAGTACGCGAAAGTTTGCGGAAAGACATCGCAGTAGCGCGAGCGCGCGTCCTCTCTCTCTCTCTCTCTCTCTCTCTCTCTCTCTCTCTCTCTCTCTCTCTCTCTCGCAGTTAACGTAATTTATCGGCGACTCTAATAACGCGATAAACTCGTATGTGTGCTACTGTAGGTAGAAGGATAAAGTTCGATCCCCAGAGCTTGTTTGCCGAGAGGACGCTTCTCCCTATCGCACACAAACAAACACACACACACACACACGCACAGTGAAGGAGAAAAACAAGCGTCGCGCAAGCTCAGCTGTACCACCACTTGTGTTTAGGCGCGCGCGCGCGCGCAAGCTCTCGGCAAGATAGAGATTAACCTCGAGTGTGTGTGTGCGTGTACCACTTTCCCAGAGAGAGAGAGAGAGAGAGAGAGAGAGAGAGAGAGAGAGAGAGAGAGAGAGAGAGAGAGACTTTGAAAAATCCCCGAAAGTCTGTCGAGATGATCAGCAGAATTGCGCTTCGAGTTTTAATGAAACATGAAGGATCGCTTGGGTTATTCGGAGGAAATGCACTCTCTCTCTCTCTCTCTCTCTCTCTCTCTCTCTCTCTCTCTCTCTCTCTCGCCCGGAGACTCGCTCTTGAAGTGAATTTTTCAGCTCCGCGCTGCTGCGCACAAAGGAGAGCGAGTGAGAGAGAGAGAGAGAGAGAGAGAGAGAGAGAGAGAGAGAGGGGCACATTCTTCGCGCATTCCCTCGACCGTGGGTGCGTTATTTTTCACCATCATACGAATTCCTGCCGACTGTCTTGGAGGAATTCGCTCCACTTTATATTCCCCGAAGAATTGTTGTTACCCCCACGCTCTCTCTCTCTCTCTCTCTCTCTCTCTCTCTGTTAATGCGTATACGTTGTTAGCTCGAGGAGCGAAATAAAGTCAAGAGCGATACACGCGCGAAACACATACACACTCGCAAAGCAGAGGAAATGAGAAGAAGGAAAGGAATAGGAAGAGACACTAGCGTGTATATATGCGCGAGAGAGCCAAAAAGTAATAACGAGACGAGGAGGACAGGGATAAAGAAGAATACACGCGAAGAAAAGACCTGCCGGGGAATAATAATGAAGGAAGCCGCGAGAGGTCGCCCAGTGGGAAAAAAAGGAAATGAAATGCATAGGAAAAAGTGAATGCGGCCGCCGGATTAAGCGCGCCTGATGAAAACCCCGAGCCTCTATACTCTCTCCCCTATACTTATATATACATAAGAAACGAAAGTCGGAGCGAGGTATGCGCGGAAAAAGAGAAAGATACTGCAGCGTTGCACGAAACGAAGCTGTTTGTTCCTTATTTTATTTAAAGCGAAGAGAGAGAGAGAGAGAGAGAGAGAGAGAGAGAGAGAGAGCGTCGGGGAAAACTCGTTTCCGAGCCAACACGCGGATCATTCGAAGCGACGTTATCCGATTTCCTCAGTACCCTTTGCATCTTATTCCCGCGTTTTTACGCTTCGCAAGCGATTTCGAACAATGTGGAGCGAGATTCGCTCTAAATAAATTTTCGTACTATATACCCACAGCTCTCCTAATTGCCGTATTATACGCGAGAGCAATCAGTGTAATCGCGTCGGAGTGTAGTACTGTATACCTATATTCAGCGGGCATAACTCGAAGTGCATCTTGTTGACACACAATCTGGCTAATTAAAGTCCTGAATGTCTAATCAAACGGAAGAACGTGCGCTCACGCTGGCGCCGCGATCGATGTGCGAGTATATATAGTAAAGCTCTGCGTCTAGGCAATTAATTAAAATAATTGCGGATAGTTATACTTGCGAAAGGGGGATAAGAAGAAGAAGAAGGAGTTTCTGGATTGGGAGGTACTCTATCACATTCGAATTTCGAAGCCGGAGATTTAAATTGGCTCGAAAAGCACTTGGAGAAATAATGAGGGCACTCGTCATTTACTGTACGTGGAAGCGATTTTTAAGGATTCGGGTGGAAACTTTTTTCCAAGGTTATTGGTCAGTGCTAAAGAGATGATCGAAGATTGTCGCGCTCCTTTAATTATGATCGTCGTTGAAAATGGATATGAAGAGTATCGTTATAACAGCATTTTTTGAGGCTCCTCGGTACCTTCCGAGCGAAGAGTATCAAATTCCTCAACACTATCGAATGACTTTGTCTCGAGCGCATTATTTCAAACTTTCCTAATCCAACTTTTCATACCCGGAAAAACATCAACTCGCTCGATCAGCATTTTCCCACGAAATATGCCAGGCCCAGTCGTAAATTAAATAGCCTCTTCTCTCGCAAAAATATCCGAACTAAAAAAAAAAAAAGACCGCTCGACGTTATCCGCGCCCGCGCTCGAGCTTATGCTGTCAAAAAAAGCAGCAGCTTCACGCATTCGCATCTACATTCAGCCGTCCTCTCTTCGAAAAATATAAACGCGAGCGGAGCGGAATTAACGAGCTCGAACGCGTCAATCTCGAAATAAAAGCAAAAAAAGCTTGTACGAAGCGGCGGTGATGGTGGGGACCGCGTTGAAGTGAAAAATATTATGCGGAGAAAGAAGATACCCAAGGGAGAGGAGGAAATAACCTTCTCGTTTCGCTCGCTTCTGATTCAGCTCCGGAAGAGAGTATAATGCTCTCTCGAGGTGCATGTGTGTGTGTGTGTGTGTGTATAAATATAGTGTACGGAGAGAGAGAGAGAGAGAGAGAGAGAGAGAGAGAGAGAGAGAGAGGCTAATCCAGAATTTGGTGCACTCGTGTTTTTACGACGGCTTGACGAATAGCTAAACTAGAAGCGATGTCGAGCTTGCTGTATACAGGACGACGACACCGGTATATATAACGTCAGTAGTAGTAGCCAGAGACGGATCGCGTGTGCAGAGCAGTGCAGAGCGGCTGAGTTTGTGGCTTGACCCATTTTCGTCCGGCGCGGCAGCAGGATCTTCCATCTCTTTGTTTCTCTTCCTCTCAATCTCTTTACTTCGGTCGAGCTTTTTTAGAGCCTCTCGTCTGTCTGTAGCTTGCGCGCGCGCGCGCGCGCTGCGAAGATAGTATAGGGAGGAAAAAAAATTAGCCGAATGCACGCGTATACTGAGTGGGATAAGAGTCCTTTTCAGGCAGACGGTTGAAAAAAAAGGGCTAAGCTCATTTAGGAAATTCGAGAAAAGCGTTTCAATTAACGCCGAGCGTGAGGGGGCATAAACTTTTCATTCTATTCTCTCTCGCTCGCTAGCTCTCGCCTGATCTTCACGGCTCCCCCGTGTTTCAATAATTCATCGCGCTCAAAAGAGTGAGAGAAACAATAAAAAACCGGCCCCCTTTTATCTGGCCGGCCTCTCCTCCCTCTGCGCGATTTTTTCACTGGCTTGCATTCATGAGACCACTCTCTTATATCACCTGCTGTTTTTTTCCTTCACTTCTAACCACCTCTTGCTCAGACTTNTTTTTTCTTTTTTTTTTTTTTTTTTTTTTTTATTAGCCTCGTTCAGCGCGCAATGTACTCTCTTTCTCCCGCGTTTACGTTTCCCGCGCGTTTCTCATCTCCGTATTTTCTTAAGTGCCAGCTCGGAATTCCCTCTTGTCAGGCGTCGAGTTTACCTGAGCTATCATATACGTATATAGGCGTACACGCGCGACGTACGCGGGTCCGAAATGACATTAGCTTTTTTGCCCCAGAGGCGGGATAAAGAGAGAGGGAGAGAGAAAAGTTTTCCAATTCCCGAAGCTCCGTTTTTCTGTCTTCTTTCAGCTATCCGGTAGACAGCTATAGCTATGTAGGTAAGGCGAAAGCACAGAAAGCTCGATTCCAGCGCGAGTCAAGAGTCACGAGCTAGCGGCAGCTGCCGCGAAGAAAGCTCGAGAAACGAGTAAAGAGGGAGAGAGAGAGAGAGAGAGAGAGAGAGAGAGACAGGGTTGCCGCCACCAAGCGAGTGTGTATAAGAGAAAGGGACGGACACGAGGAAACGAGAGGGTAAAGCTAAAGTACGAGCTTTATTACGCGAGAAAGGCGTCGATAGACTTACGAGAAAGAGAGAAAGACGTCCTTGGTCTCCGACGAAAATTACTGATGAGGAAGTCCCGATAAAATGTGGCAGTTGTCAAAAGCATTGAAAACGAGAAACGCCGAGCGCGCGGAAAGCTTTCTAGTCTCTCTGCCTATCTCGTTCTCTCTCTCTCGCTTGCGCGAGTCGATGGAAAAACTAACTCGGTTTTAAATTTATTTTCAACGTTGAATCGCGTTCGTCGTCATGCGCGCGCGTTATATCCGCGCTCGTATATGGCTTTTGTATACATTGTGAGAGAGAAAGAAAAAGCTAGTTGCGCGCACCAAACGTCATTTTGTTGGCCGGCCCGGGAACAAGCAGTGAACGAGGGTTTCGAGCTTCGAAATCATTAAGTAGTTATTTTCCCGCCGGGGGAAACGAAGAATTTGCGTTATTCTGTTGTTTTTTTTCCATCCGATTTCATGCCTCGCTACTCGATTTGATTAGTTTTATTGTTTAATAACGCTACCGGCGTTAATTTACGTGATAAACATTCGATCGTGCGAGCGACCGCGAATGATTGATCAACACTTGCGGTTTCACACTGGTTAAACTCAGGCGAATCGTGAAGCTTTGTGCAGACTCCGTGCAAATTTCACTCGTGTTCGAATATTCATATAATCGTCAAAAACAAAGTTTTTCAGTGATTATTTCTCAGATACTATACGATTTACGTCGAAACAAACCAATTTTGGACTGGCCTTTCCCTCACCGCTCACATTATCCTCTGTGTCTCTGGCTTCCCAAGATAGGTGGCGCACAGGTGTTTTCTTCTTTTCCTCATCACAAATCTGCGAGCTCAGTGCATATTATAGTAATGCCATTTATGTCAAATCTGCCTATCTTGGACTGCCAACGATATATTTTCTGGCAATGGGTACGATACGTACATACAAATTTCCGTAGTTAAAAATTACCGAATACCAATGTTATCCAGGTAACTTGAACGGATACTACAAATATTACTGTTCGAAATATATAACGTATAATAATTCAGAAATAACAGTAAATTTAAGCACATCCTAACAATTTCACACATTAGCTGTGCTACAATAAGTGGAAATGGCCTGCACTCCATCGTGTATCTCTTCGTCCGAGCTGAGGAAAGCTGAGTAACGTCGGAGATACATCAATTTTAGACGCAAAAAACCTCGAAAGAGGTCTCATCATTTAATAATGATTACTTGTACTATTTCAGCATTAAAATTTTTCGTTGCCTTTCTTCTTTGAACTATAATGCAAGAAGTCTAATCGGAAATGCATTAAAAATACTACGAACGTACTTATACTTTCTTCAATGCCTTATTTTTACTCGATAAACAGAATGGCGTATAATATAACAAAAACGAACAAAGTTTGCTCCGAAGCGAAATAATATTGTACGTAATTGTATATAGGAGAAGCGAAAAGTGCAAGCTATTTTTCAATATTCCATCAGATGCGACGTGTTTATTCAATCATAAAGTTACGCATCCTGCATACATTCCGGACGGAATATTCCAACAATTGTAATAAATTTGCATCCAGTGAATCTTTATTGCCCGTTTCAAACGACCCGTGATACACTCGAGCCATCAACGCGAGTTATGCGTTCAGAAAAACCAAAATATGAAAAATATGACGCTCTCGATAAAAAAATCTGCAATCGTTTCAAGCACCTAATAGTCTCAAATTAATTGTAATAACAAATATAATCAACGTTAAATAGATTTTTACCGTATATAATACGTTTTACATTTCATGCAACAATCATTATCGGAAAGTTTCAGCCGGCAGAACAATCCGTCGCTATGCAGATTCTCGCGCGCCGGAACGAAAGTTAATCAGACTATTATTCTTGCTCGAAATGAGCTTACGCTCCCGCCGCTGCAAGCTCGAAAATGACGCGAGCCCTTCCCTCCTACTCCCCCCATCAGTTTTTATTGAGTTTGGCACAGTTTATAAAGTTCGATCGGGAATATTGGCTCTAGTTAGACACGCGGCAGAAATCCACCGCCGCGAAACCAGCATATATGCACGTGTGCAGAGCTGTGAACGAACAAATCCGCGCGTATGTTGCGGTAAAACAACTTTCGTCTCACCAGCTGTACAGTGTACGCGTATTCGTATTGCAATCGTCGAGCTGTAAAATTGCGTAGAGCCCGGCTCGCTGTAAATAGGGAAAGGAGTCAGAGGTGCGCCTACACACACATAAGCAGCAGGGGCTGGGCTATCGCTCGCGCCCTGTATATGGCCTCGCCCGTATACACACGCGGTGCAGAGGACGCAAGGGTAGGAGGAGGGCGATGTTTGGGATTATCGCAGTAGCCTCGGAACGGCCAAGACAGAGAGCTTGCAGCGCTTGCAGCGGCTATACAGCCCGAGGGATGGCAGGACGCACACAGGGAGATAGCGCGGGCGGGCGTCGATCGATGTATCGAGAGGGTGCGGGAAGAGCAGCGAGCGGCTGCAGCAGCGCGACATGGCCGAAAAGGAGAGAGAGAGAGAGAGAGAGAGAGAGAGAGAGAGAGTATAGTGAGTGTAGAGATAGTAGTGTGCAGCGTATACAGCTGTACACAGCCAACGCCTGGGAAGGAAAAGTTAGGTCGGGCGGCGCCGCGACGTCCGGCGTCGCGATGTCCCGTATAATGCCTGCGCGCAGCTTTCGCGCCGCCGTCGGATTCCGCGCGAGTCCGCGAGATTATCCCTTGGTGCAGCGAGAGCGAGCTTTGGATTTTATTCCAGTATTCCCTCTCTTCCAATTCCTTTGCTATTTTTTCTCTCTCTTTTGCTCGCAAGCTCGTCGCAGCAACGTCGCATCGGGAATTATTATCGGAGGATGAGCTTGCGGAGCGCTGCAGCGACGTGGGCTTGCAGAGCTTTGCGAATCTTCGCACGTCGCGTGTAATGGTAGTTTACGGGCTTGCCAATCACGTACATGTCTGCGCGCGAGAGCGGCTTTACGACCACTACATAAGCTTTCAGCAGTAAGGAGCTGATGATTATTATACGGCGTGGAAGCGTCCTTCCGAGTGCTGTTCAGCACATGTAAATCACTCGAGAGGATCGCTCAACAACTACTAATGCCTGATGTTCTCCCCTCTCTCTAATTGACCTCACGCGCTTTCGAAATGGCGACCGTGATAATGCTGTTCTAGTGGAAGAGGATGGCTTTGCTTGGACGCAAGTTATTTTGTGCGCACGAGTTATTTTGATGAGGTGTATCGTGTTTTCTGGATTTTGATTTTTTTTCCTTAGAAACAAATAAATTCTTTTCAGGCGAGTTTATTTTTAACGCATGTTTGCAAAATGGAGTGTTTTTCATGGTGACCCGTTTTATTCATCTCTCAATGCGTGCAGTGCATTCGATTCGTGAATAACAAGCTGCGGATAATCCTGCTCTTCAAAGTAAGCTTTTTTTAATAAAAAGGCGTTCATTTTTCTGGTCTGATTTTTAGTTCAAAAGATTACACTTTGTACATTTTATTTTATGAATTTTTGATTACTCGTTTCCATTGAATCGCGCAGTATAATCACGCTTTTATAAAGGCTGAAAAAACACGAATTCAAAAAATGTCCATCATTAGTTTTCGGCTGAATGCTCGTGACTTGTTATAACGAACCGAGCTTTTATTACTCCGCTTATAAAATAATATTCCTCACACTTTATATCTTCAAAACTATTAAACGATTTCGAAACGTACTAATTAAGAACTACTTTTTATCTTTCACATTATTTTTAAAATGAGTTAGTGAATTTACTATTAACACGACAAAAGCTTGCCAAACAGCAAAAAATTACAAATTAGCATACTGTATTATAACGTTTCAAGACGTTTTCTTATCCAATTATAAATAAAGTAGTTCAGATTTCGCAAGAAAACGCGTACTTAATACATACACATTATAAAGCTCTTGCAGATACACCGGTACGTTAACGACAAATCGATCGTCGAAGAGGCTAAACCGATCTCGCTTCTATTATACGACGAGCTCGAATCGGAAACAGAGAAGCTCAAGAGCCATATTTTCCGCGGCTTGCTCACGATCAGCTATTTATATACATAAGGATTTTGTTTTGCCGAGAGACGAGAGATTGCGCGCGCTAAAAATGCAAATCGCGACAAATATCGCGCTCTCGCCTAATCGATGACTCCTCCGCGATGGCATATACATATATACGTCATATATAGTATATACACAGCAAGCGGAAAGCGGAAAGCGGAGAAAAAGTTCTTATTAATGTCCGCCGTGGAAAATAGCGCGAGTTCATTATGCCATTACGAAGTAAACAGCAATGAATAATAATGAATGGAGTTTGGTAAAAGCAGCGCGTATAGAAGAGGCTTTTCCTCAGGAATCCTGCTTCTCTTAATTGCCACTTTTTCAGAAACTGCAGCGCACAGCCCCGCTTTATGTGCAGTCGGCGCCGCGCCGCGCGCAAGCTTGAGAGCGAAAAAAAAATCTCACCGCGGTAAGTGCGATTTAATGTTCGATATATAATCGCTCGCGCAAGAGGACTAGAGGAGACCCTTAAGCCTCGCAAGTTATTATAACTCTCCTGATTTACGGGTGATAACTTATAATGCATTTAGGTCGGATTGAAAAACTTTGCATCTCCTCGCTGAGTGCGCTATATATATATATATATATATATATATATATACATATATATAACGCTCTGCAAGCTAGCGCGCGAACCGTTTGAATTTTCGGCTTCGTTGGAGAGAACGCGACCGAGAGCGCCATCTAGCGACCATCTTGCTAAATTATTTAATCCCGAGCGCGCGCAGAGAAGAGCCAGGGAACGGGAAGATTCAATATTGAACATTAGAAAGTAGTTTAGAAAGTTTCGTGTACCTTTGATTAAATTGTATGCTGTTTCCTATATCTAGCTCTAAAGCAAATTCCTCGCTCGCGCGGCTATTTTAAATTCCATTAAAAATTTGCCTCGACTGTCTGTTTGACCCGATGCACCTCGCGCGCTTCAATTTGAAACAGATTTCGCGAGTTCGTCGACACTTGCATGCCCTTTTAGCGAGCCCATATGCAGAAGCGCAAAAGCTTGTATCTCAACTGTACCGCGCGTTTTTTCTTTCAAAAAAAGACGACGATAAAAGAAGTAGCATACGGTAGAGCGCATAAACGAATGAACATAATTTAGGAAAACATGAAAAGAGCTCGTCTAAGCCGAATGCTGATTTTATGGACAATCAAGTTTACTCGCGGAGAGCATCTGCATGCGAAATCCGAGCGCTCTCTCGCTGCAACCAATGGGAAATACAAAAAAAACCTCCGGCGGTTCGAGCTCGAGCTTTTTACGAGCTCCATAAATTTCGGGCATGTGTGCGCGCGCAGAGAAGCCTGCGCGTCTGTTTAGAGACCGTGAAATTCCACGCGCGCGATTTTGTTGCTGCTGACTGTCTCTCTAGGGGGACCACAGGTTTGGCTGCGCCTAGAGGAAGATCTGCCGCGACTCGTCGGGCTGTGCAAGCGGTTGCCGTAGCGCAGGCGCGTCGTCTGTATATTAGGAGTATTCGAATGCGTGCTATATAGGGCTTACGTAACGACACGTGATGTATACGCGGTTATAAAGGGATGGCTCGTCGGCCATCTGGGCCCCTTACTATACTGTGTTTTCGGCCCTTTAAATCGCGGCAAGTCTTTTAAAAATTCAAATTTTGATTCTAGAACGCTTTGTAAATATATACGTTGACGTTAATTATCCGCAAACCCAACTCCATCGTACTTGGTTTCCAGGTCGCTCGTCATCAGCGAACGAAAATAAATGAGCCATCAGAGAGATAGATAGATAAATCAAGCTCTCGACCCCGGCGACTGAATAAGGAAACGCTCGCTTGGAGATAATTATTTCCAATCCTCGAGCAAACAAGCTGCGCGCGCGATTACGAATCGCGCGGCGTACTCGCTCGAAAACAAACACGCGTCTATATGAGTTGACACACTGTCGTTTAAAATGCATCGCGCTGCATCAGTAGCGTCGTTCCATCGACAGCAGCGCGCTATATGTTTACTCATTCCAAAGCGACGAAGGGGGCCCGGTAACCGCTAGCCACAGCCCTGGCGCTACATGCGCGTTGCAACGCCGCGAGGGTTCTGTCCGCGCAGCATCGGCCAGCAGCAGAAGACGCCATTGTGGAGTACGGCCTTGCCGTCGTGTGTGTGCGTCCCGTGATTATTGTGCTACCGCGCGTGCTCTATCCTCCCTCTCTCTCTCTCTCTCTCTCTCTCTCTCTCTCTCTCTCTCTCGTCGGTTCGCGAGAGAAGAATCCGAGTAATAATCGTCGATACATCAGGAATAACACAGCGCGCAGGTAGCTCTCCGCTCTATCTGCGATAAGATAATAGACGAAGAAGGAGGAAGCGCGTGACACAAGCGTCGTATCTCTTTAGCGATTAGACTGGCGAAGAGCGTATAGCAGTGTGTAGTTGGGTTAATTTCTCGCCGCCGCTCCGAGCGCGCTCTTTCTGCGTCAGACGCACGCACACTTGCGAGCACACTCTATACTATACTTATTACTTACACTCTCCGCATATTGTGTCTGGCTGGTGTGTCTGCATGTGTGTTCGCGCGTCCACATCGGGCTTTTTTTTCGTCGTCTTCGTCAGCAGCAGCAGCAGTAGCAGCTGACTGTTATACGGTATATACCATCACACACACACACACACAGTCCGTGTGCAGCTGGAAAGAGCAAGCGAGCAAGCGCGGAGAGAGTCATAGTACACCGAAGAAGATTGAGGTTAGAAAGGGGCAGGTCCATTCGAAGAAGAAGCATTCGCACCGCGTGTGTGTGCTGCGTGTGAGTTCTACGAGACACGGAGCTGCTTCAGGAGCGAGGTGCGGCTGCGGATAACCTGAGCACGACGACGAGAGCCCAGTCAACATCGGCTGCAGCGAGATGGAGAGCCAGGCTGCCTTCGTGATGCTTGGCATGCTATTATTAGCCAGCAACCTCGTCGAGGTCCATTCTGCAGGTGAGTCGACTCGAACGAGTTCCTACATCATCGTTATACACTACTTTACTCATTCGCCCAACGAGGAAAAGCCCCGGGCTTTTATATTACGTGTTATACTTGCGGGAACGATATGCGTCTGTGCGCAGCACTACTGGTATGGATTTTTCCCAAGGTCTCCGGGTCTTCCACTTTCGCGCGAAAAAAATTCTCTCGACGCAGTGTGTGCGTGTGCTTTTCGATTGTTGCTCGGGTTATTATGTAAACGCTGGATTCCGAGCCAGTCTGTTTTTGACATTCCTCCTGCTCTCGTCATCGAGCTCTGTTTCGCTCTATAGAGAGATGCGAAAGCTAGATACACGCGTTTCTTTTCGCTACATTATCTTATCCGCTGGCGATCGTGCAGCGTTTCCATACATTATCATCTCTTCGCGAGACACCTATGCTCTCGCTGATAATGAAAAATTCCTCCGGTGTATTAAAGACACTCGAGCGAGTGGCGAGTGAGACCACGGCTAAAAAAGGTCGAAAGATGGAGGAGCGGCCGCGGGCAATCGATGTCGAGAGCTGCTCTGTGTATGTGTGACGTGTGTGCATGTTCCTATAAACGCATACGAGCAGCGGAGACTCGTGTCCTTGACAGAGAGGTGTATTTTAGGTAACCAAAAGGGAGTCTGCGAATCGGAGTATATCTCTGTATTTAAACTGTGTATGTATAAGTGGCTTCTTCTCAGACGCGAATAAAATTTCAATGATTCGCGAGTATATGAGAGACGGTAGACAGTTCGTTCGTTGATACGCGCATGCGTCGGTCTGTATATATATAAGTATACGTACGGCTGGCCAACCTCGCGACGCTCGTTATATACAAAATTGTTGTTCTACTTGTTTTCGGAACTTGATTCGCTGTACAAATCGACTTTTTTTCGTTCCTTCTTCAATTACTCATCACTTCTGTTTTTGCTACGCTAGAGTTGCGGATGATGTGGAAGAGGAGTTTCTTTCGATTTGCCTAGTGTTTTTCACTGGCTCAAGTCCCTATGTGCTTTTCACTAGGCACTCTCTTTCGAGCTTTCCGAAAATATTCTGCTGAGTCGATTCAGAGGTATACGCGAGCGTGTTTCCAACCGATCGATCGAAAGTAATTAACGGAGTATCTTTACTCCGATCAAGCTTTGAAAGATTCATTTTCCGTATCGCAACGCAAATAGATACGGCTGTAATTGCGGCGATGCGGTAAAAAATTGAAACTCTGCACTTATACATGCGTGATAACGCTCGACAACGTCGGAGCTTTCTCCTCAAAAAGCTCCGGAAATTCCCGCGTCGTCAGACAGCGCTTATATATATATACGAGACAAACTTGTCGTGCACGTGTGTTTGATCTTGCTAGCGAGCCATTCAGCCGCGAACAGTCTACTCTATATCGATTCGTTATATATACCGCACACCAGAAACCTACTGAACCAACATCTTTTCCGCTCTCTCCCTCTCTCTCTCTCTCTCTCTCTCTCTCTCTCTCTCTCTCTCTCTCTCTCTCGCGCAAGAGATCTCGGAGCTTTCGACTCGTCGATGCGTCATCGAGAGCCTCGACGTCTGGGAGAAAAAATAGGTCTCTCTCTCTCTCTCTCTCTCTCTCTCTTTCACAATTTTCCGGCTTTTTCCGGCTTGGCGATTCGTTCGTTCTTTTTTCTCCATCTCTCGATTTATATATAAACTCGTTGCCAAGAAAGCTGGTACCGCAAGCTCGCGTATATGGTTTGTTTGTAAATGTACGTTATGTATTTACTGAAAATTTCCCGGGCAAACAACGTGCATAGTAATAACAAGATTGCTTGTATAAGAACTATAAATATTCGTTGATTGGCCGCGTATCGATGAAATACATATGTGTGTACGCAAGCTCTCGTCGAATATTATAAAAGCGAACAAAATCATACTTACAAATTGAAAGATTGCAGCGGTAATAATATGCCGGCTTATCGGAGTTTCTCGACTTTCTTTATCCGCGCATATACAAGTCGTCGCTACCGTCCTGATTTTCACCCAAGAAGCTTGAAACTCGGTACATACATACCTTCTTCGCTCTCACATCGATAAAAAATGTTCAGCTCTATCCGCGATCCGCCCGCTCGATCTGTCCTTATCATACAGTCGTTTCTCTCTCGCGCACCATCTTACCACCATCTTACACCCCCTCCTCTCTCTCTCTCTCTCTCTCTCTCTCTCTCTCTCGATGGTTCGAAAATCCGTATACGATAAAAGAATCGGCGTCAGCAGATATAGCCCGCATTGTTCGCGCGGCTCCAACAATGCGCATGTATATATACATCGATGCCGTTGTCCGCCGTCGAGAGATAAATGCGTCGCTTCGGTCATGAAGCCGATGGCGGTGCTGCTCTTTCTTTCTCTCTCTATCCCGTATTGTCGTCGTCGCGTCATTCAGTCCTATGCGTCATCGACTGTCTCTCTCTCTCTCTCACACGTTATACTCTTGTTTGTATAGTCAGTTTTATTTAGCCGACGAGCAGCAGGCCATTGCCACTATGTCGGACACTCGTTAATTGCCGCGTAATGATAGCTGCAATTGAATTTTTCGACGGTCCCTTTTCATTCGGCGGTGCGAGCATTGTTAGAGAGCTAGCTGCAGCTGGTGTGTCGGTCGGTATTGAGAGACTGTGGATTTCGGTGAAATTCCATCAGCCGACCCTCTCTCTCTCTCTCCCTCCGGTTTATTTGCAGGTTGAGTTTCATCAACCCGAGGTAGAAAAGCCATTCCGGGAAAGAGAGAGAGAGAAAGAGAGACCTCTTTGTTTGCGTTTCTGCTGCTCTCTTCTCTCGTCGAAAATTAATTAAATGTAATTGAATTTGCCCGTAAATCACTAGCTCGGAACGAAAAAAAGAAAATCGATTACGCTGATGTAGGAATGCTAATTAACGGACTAAACGCGTTTCTCCTTAGACACAGAAAAAAAGGCCAGTGAATGATTTTAAATATTCACAAAGAGAGAGAGAGCCCCGCGCGTTGACGAGAAACGGAGACTTTGTCGCTACGCGATTTTCGAGCTTAATTGCGCTCGCTGTATATGCCCGGCTCGTATAAATCAAACAAGGAAATTCGTCTATTGTTGCTCTACGGATTTAGTTTTTTTTTCGCTATATTTCGATCAAAAATATTTTTTGATAAATGCTTTCCAAAACTCGCGCGAGCGACCTACTTTTCCGACTCTTCTGCAGACTCGAGCAAATTTTTCCCGCGCATACTTTTGAAAACACGCGAGTATACTCGCGACAGCTTCGAATTCCTCGAAAAGCATAGCGTCAGCCGAAAATGAAGCTGTAACGGATGACGGCATTAATTTCACGCGGCTCTGCGATTGATGCATATAATATACGCGTGTAAGTTAAATTTAGAATTCGCGCAGTCGATTGTTTGCCAAGTGATTAAAAGAGGCGCGTGGGGCGCTTCGAAAAAAAAGAAACACGACGACGACACCTGCTGTGTATACACACGTCGCTTCCCGACGACGATATTGGCTCGGGTGTAGATCAGATGCGCCGACGACGACGAGTAGCGACGATTGAAAGCGTCAATTCGATCGAAGGCGCGGCCGATGCGACGACATCAGAGCCGGCAGAGCTTATTGACTTTTCTTTCGTTACAGGCCGACGACTTTTGCTCTTCTAGTGCATATGCCACTTCATGATTCTTCTCGTGGATGTATACATTGTACGAGCTTTTCTTGCTCGAAGAAAAAAAAAATCGAACTTCGACGCAGGGTCGTCCTCGAAAAAAATTGCGTTGCCATCCATCCGATACACGTGCTCTCGAGCGTATTTTTCGTGTATCCGTTGTGTACCGTTCTGAAATTTTCAGATGGAAGCTTTTATTTGCCGTCTGATTTATTAGCACAGAGCGAGAGCTTTTTTATTCGCAATATCCAGAAGCTTCGTCGGCATATATTGATTTTTATCTCGTCGATGCTGCAGCAGCTGTCCGTATGTTTGTCGATAGGAGAGAGAGAAAACATAATGGATGCGCGCGTGTGCGCAATGTGTATAATAATAATACTCGTCTGTCTGACGAGCTCGTTTTGTGTTCTTTGACTTGTTCGCACTGAACGGAGGGACAAATATTTGAAGAGCCATTTACGCGCGGCTGTTTTGTATATACAAATATACTGGGATTATTATTGCACTTTCTGTCGCGCGCTGTTTCTCGCCAGGCAGCGAATTTTCAATTTTTCGCCGATATAATAACGCCAAGCCTGCTGGACGTTAATTGATTGTGCCCTTTCTATATACACTGCAGCCACACACACACACACACACACACACACACACACAGCGCGTGAATGTACATATCGACCTGGAAGCGTGAAACTGCGCGGTGCTGCTGTATATTTTCTTTCTATGTACGTTTCTTGCTTTAGCACGAAATACAGTAGAATGTAGAACTTTAAAATATAGCTCTTGGAATGTTTTCAAGTATTCTCTCTTCTCTCTGTACACGACGTGTGTGCGTTGCTACACTACAAACTCTACTTCTCTTTTTTTCTCTCTTCGAATATTCCTCGTAATCTTTACACGACCTCCGGGGAGACAATCTACGCTCGGTGCGGATCGCCATGCGTATACGCGTGTATAGCACAAAAGAAAACGATCTGCGATGCTCCTGTCACACGACTCATCAGTGTTTGCACTTCAAGCACGTCGATCCGTCTCTAATTAACTGCACTACTGCGCGAGCGGGAGACTCATTAAATTAATTAATACACATCAGCGTCGAACTTTCGCGTCAAACATATTCGTGTGAGTAAATACTGAGTGATTAACGAGTCGCGATTCCCACAGCAATATATCACGTACCCTCATATGTATCAATGCGAAATAAAAGCTCGAAAAGCTCATCGAATGATCTGATGCTGATGTTGTATTATCGTCCTCCCTTCCCCATAAAGTGAAGTACACGGGCAGCGATGGGCCGATACGCGACGGCCAGCCCTGGAACATCACGTGCAGCGGTGTACCAGCCGGCACGATGGTTTTGTGGAAACGGAATGGCAACAGCATCGGCGATGACTTGGCCACTGGCAACATGCACGTGGAACCACCGACGAAAATGCCCGACGGCACCATTACTAGCACCTTAGTCGCCGCCGCGGCACTTGAGAGACACGAGGGTATCTACGTCTGTGCTGAGGGCAACGATACCGGCTATCATCTCGCCATCGTCTACGGTTCGTAGTACTAGTCGCCCGAAAATATAGTTGTTGTTGTTGTTGTTGTTGTTGTTGCTCTTTTTTGTTTTACACCTGCCGAAAACTGGTGGTTTTTTTTCTCTATCTTTATTTTTCTCTGTCTACACTATATTCGCACAGCTATAACCGTTCGCAGCTGCACACCTTTCTTTCTTCTTTTGTACATATACTTTTCTGTTCTGTTATATATCTCAGAGGTGTATACGTGATCGCCGGTCCCTGAAAAAGGCTGGCGACAAAAAACGCTCTTACGTTTCACGTATCCCCGAACGCTTGATACCGCTTGCGCTATGTGTATAAATAAATCGCTTGATGTGGCTAATTTTTTTAATTTTACGTCCATTATACACAATAATATAACACCTATATAACCGAGATGCAAAAGTAAAGAAGAAGCAATCAAAGAGTAGAAGCAGTATACATAAGTTTTTCCGGCACTCTAACGGCGGGTCAAAGCAACGCAATTTGCTTTGCACTCGCGGAGGGTCTGATGTTATTCTTCAAGTTTACATTTTCATCCGCCATAATGGAGAGGGGAAGAGCACCGCAAAGAACCGAGAGGATTCTTTCTCCCTGCTGCTGTTTACTTTATTAACGCGCGAGAATTTTACTCTCTCTCTCTCTCTCTCTCTCTCCCTCTTTATTCCCCGCCGCAGCGTTATACAAGGGGTCGTAGATCGCTCCTTCTGTAAGAGAGAACGAGAGAGAGAGAGAGAGAGAGAGAGAGAGAGAGAGAGAGAGATAGAGAGGGTATAAACCGCTTGCGTACACTTGCTCGCCGAGACGACTCGAGCACTCTCATTCATTTGCTTAAAATCATCCATTACTTACTTTCAGCGAGCTATACCCGCATCACGTTATATTATGTGTGCTCCTCCCTTATATGTTGTTGTTTATTTTTTATTAGTGTGCGACGCTTTGTTTGTTTAATATTACAGAGTTTCGCAGAGCTTGCGAGACGTTGAAATTGATTTATTTTACTTATATATATATATATTGTATGTTGTATTCTTAGCTTTAAGTATGTAAATTTAAGCTTTGACGAACAGGTAAGGCAGCTTTGACGGAGAAAGAAGAGGAGGCAAGTATACACGTGCGAGTGCATCGCGGCGAAAATTTACTTTAATCATCGCGAACGTTTTGAGACTCGAGCTTTTCCGAAAAGTGAAGAATCTTGAAAATACAAATTTTTGACTCCGTACTCAAGGGAATTTAATATATTGTAGTATAAAATTCGATCTCAGTGAATAACCCTCAACTATATTACAGCACAACAAGAGCGAGTGTACAGGATGAAAGGGACATATAAGAGAATATAACGAGGGCATTTTTCTTTCCCGAAAGCATCAGACTCGCGGTCAAGCGATATATTATTCTGCGCGTGTGGGGCGGGTCGCTTAGCCGACAAATCTCGAAGCTCGGTTATATTCCCCAAGAAAAAGCTTCCTCCCCTGCACCCCAAAACTCTCGCGCGTTTGATACACACAGCACAAGTGTATCATATCCAAAGGTGCAAGGAGATGTAAAGGTAAGTGAGAGAGAGAGAGAGAGAGAGAGAGAGAGAGAGAGAGAGAGAGAGAGAGAGAGAGAGAGAGAGAGAGAGAGAGAAAAGCCAAGAGAGTATTCGATGGTATAGCCGGGCCTTCTTATCCGAGCAGCAGCGGGTGCTCTCATATTTCTCAGGAGAATACGCGGATTAGCGAGATTTATAGGTGAATTCGAGGCTCGACCCCGTTACTCTCTTTCGAGCCGGCCAAGAGAGCAGAGAAAGGCCGCTGCGTTGCGCGAAGACGCGCACAAAGCTCCTGTGTATGTGTGTTCAAGGGGAAAAGATCCTCTCTCTCTCTCTCTCTCTCTCTCTCTCTCTCTCTCTCTCTCTCTCTCTCTCTCGACCTTTTGCGAGTCAAATTCGCGAACACGTTTTTTCGCTTTGCCGAAACCCCGGGGCCGACGTGCCCCGAATTCTCTCCCTGGCCCCCGTAATCTCTCCCTGCTCCTGACCCACAAGATTTTCTCTCTCTTTCGCCGATGTATAGCGCCCTGTGTGACGTATACGTGTGCGCGCAAAGATTTTTGCCCCGAATCCCAGCGCCACTTATCTTCCGCACCTCCACCAGTTTTTCCTCTCTTCTCGCGGCGCGCCGAGAGCAAATCATAAATATCAGATGTCAAGCGATTTCACATTCACGCGCTGATTTTGTTTTTCTCCGAGACGTGTGTATAAATTTTCGTAAACCGCCTGCAGATAAGGTGCTTAATTCCTGTGTATCTGTACAGAGATTATCGTATCATATAATACCGGAATCAGAAACGGGAGCTTTGTCGAACGTCTGAGTAACGCTTGCGAGCGAGCTCCGAGGAAAATGAGAAACGCGCGAGTGGAAAATTTATGTGCCTTCGTAATGAGGAAAAAAGAAAGGTCGGATATCTCTTTCTCTCTTTTGGTATCTCCCCCACTACTACTCGGCCGCTGTGTGCTATACCTACCCCGGTTGATACGGACGTTTTGGCATGCTGCCCTTAACTAAAGTTTACGGCACAATCGCACCTAAAAGTAGAACGGTGGGAATGTATTAAAATCACGTTGGACGCGCCGAAAAATGTACTTTCATATCTCTCTCTCTAGATGCTGTTAGCTGCACCGCGAATTGATACAACCTGCGTATATAAAGAAAGGTCATGCGCCGAGTCTGTGTATGTGTGTGTGTGTGTGTGTGTGTGTGTGTGTGTGTGGTATTTACGGAGAAAGCGATAATTTCACGAAAGAATCGTTTACTGCTATAGGCGCAGTATAAAGCTCTGGGTCGTAACGAAATTTCATTAACCCCGTCACTCGGTCTCGCGGCAAGTTATTGTTTTACGAGTCGGTAGCAGTTTTGAGCTATGCTTTCGATCGTAAGGAAAGCTATGAAAGTACGTGACGCTCTCTCTCTCTCTCTCTCTCTCTCTCCCTCGCACCAAGTGTATTATATAGCTTATATATATCTCGAATGTTATATGCTGAATCCATAAACGCAAGAAACGCGCGGGAGCTTCGACGTTCTATTTTTGCGGCGTGTAACTGCAGCTGTCATCGCACTATCTCCTTTTTAAAATACCTTCTCTTTTAAGAGCCTCTCGTGGAAATAAAAATAAAAGTGCCACTTTCCAGCAGACCGTCTTCGACGTCTCTCATAGCAGCTTGCGCGAAAAGAAACACGTTTATTATATTTCTCCGCGAGAACTGTATATACAGAAGAATAAAAATTGTAATCACGAGGAGGGCGTCGTATATTCAAATATTTACCCCCGATTGTGAGACGAGATACGAATCAGCCGCCGGGAAATCAATACGATCCGCAGCGAAATTAAGAATAAAAAATTCGCACGTGTCAAAGCGCGACAGGAAATTACAAAGGCGCGCGCTAAGGAAAATAAAGAAGTAGTAGCGCTCAGGACTTTGTCGCCATATGCGAGCGCGAGAATATATAATTAAGCGTAAGTTTCGCGTCTCTATATACGACGAAACCCACAGTGGCGCTGGCGTCGGTCACGTGATTCACGCGCAGAGTGCGCGGTCAGGAGTCAAGTCGAGATTGATTTTAGCGTATAGCGGCGCTGCAGCTCCCGCTCAAACGCCGGATAAACTATAATTAGACGGCAAGCCATCGCCTTAGAACTACCTTACAAACTCCAACGTGCTAGCGAGCGAGCAAGCGCCTGCTCTATAATGCTACCGTAAATTTGAATTCACTCGCTCTCTCGCTCCTGCCAACGCTCGTGTCTCTCATTAACGCTCTGTCTTTAATCTCGATAGAACACGCGTTATAGAGGGCGTATCGATCGATAATATCGAGAGAGCGAAAATATTGTACCTACATCAGCGTTTAAAAATTCAAAGAGCCGTGTATAACGCGAGCTAATTAGGCGATCGAATATAATAAATTTCAAACACGTATTGTAGGCGCGCTGGACAATACGTCAGAAGATTAATCGGGATTAATGCCGGTGCGCTGCGTTATTAAATAATGAAATACGCTAATTAATATCTCCCGTAATCGGATAAATAAGCGCGCATAGCTGTAGCATCGTTATACGAGCGACGGGGGGTAGATGCAATTTTCATAAAAAGATTCATTAGCTGCACTGCTCGACTGACCGGTATAATTGATTTTCCGCCTAATTAAGCCCTCCGCGTACTGAGTGATCGTTAAGATTTTCACTGAATATCAGTCAGCTTGTTACGCAGCCTCGGCGCCCTGCGGTTATCAGCAAGGATTTGTTTGTCCAAATTGATTACACTCTAATCAATTTGGATTCTAGTTGTTTCGCCGCGTCAAAGAGCTGGCAGTCAAAAGGGAACTATTGAGTTCTACGTTATACACATGATGCTATTAATACCCACATACCTATGTTCGATGATGATTCTGTTCCACAATAGACAGCCTATCCATTGCAGAATTGAATACTCCGAATTACTCTCAACCATCAGCGTCAATAATAAATGATTCTTCTGAATTCTCTCCGTAAATCAAATTACAAATAGTTAACCAAACAGCGCAGAATCGAATTTTAATTCCAGCTATATACATCTGTATAACTAAATTAACGCAGAAGTTTTTAATAACACGAGCTTGTAATTTACAAAAAATCAAAAGTTCAATGTAGGTCAGCGCTGCAGAGTGTATAATACGCGTTCCACGAAATGGGAAAACGTCGGAAGCGTAATTTGAGCCCGGACAGCGGCTCCATTATAGCGCGCGGGGCGGTAATAACACGCGGATTGCCCGCGTATATACATAAATTGTTCAATACAAGCTATATTTGCGGTCGCGCGGTATATATAGCCCCGAGGCGAAAGTGCGTGGAGAGGAAGCGAGAGAAGTTAAACAGGCAAACACAATTTTTACGGCTTAACCGGGGTAATTGGATAAAATGCGAGGGAGTCAGCAGCAGCAGCAGCAGCAGCAGCGAGAGCGAGGATATAATAAGCGCGCGTTTAAATGAAGAGCTTTGCGCGCGCGAGAGAGAGCTTGCGCGTGTACAGCTCTAAACTTGTAGGCTATATAGATATAAAGAGTGCAAACGCGCGATATCGGCTCGTCCCGTTTATTATCAGGCTTTTGCGGCTAGCTTGTACAATGTTTAATCGATGCGCGCCGCGCAGCATCGGGAGAAAATTCAGGTCGACTGTTTTCATCGCTGCTGCTGCTATACTGCTCCGTTTATTCGCTCTTCCGTGGTATACGTTTCCGCGAGCGAGTAAGAGATGTGTATAGGTATATACACCGGGTATGCAGCATTCAAGGCTCGAATGGATGCGACGACGAGCGGCAAATTGCTCTTTTCCTCGCGCGCTCTCTCTCTCTCTCTCTCTTCTTGCCTCGATATTGGACGTGAATTACCAAGGTAAAGGCTCGCCTCCGCGCAGATGACGTTATCGTACGGGAGAGAAAAAAATTGCGAAGCTGCAGTGCGACTGACAGAAATGACCTCGTCGATTCAATTTTCCGTTGAGGTGAAAAAAGGTGGCAGTGCGGCGATGTTCTTATTATTATTATTTATGTAATCCGGTTCGAGGTACCTTTCGATCCGAACGTATATGATGTATCTAGTAAAAAGTTTGATGTTTTGCGTAATCGTTGCTTTTTTTCGGATGCGGTTTATGATTTCGGTGCTAAAAACAAAGTTCAGCGAGCAACTTTGCGGGTGGGGGGAAATGTAACGAAAGCTTAATTTACAGATAGGTATAAATGCCGAATATATTTTACCAAAGGTTAGGTTTGCCGAAAGTCGAAAGTACCAACGATTAAAATATACGATTTTCAAAAGTGCTAAAAAAAAATGTCACGAAGGGTAAAAATGCCGAAAGTTCGAAACATTGAAAATGAAATGCCGAAAATAAATGTTGATAGGTTAAAACAAAAAATTATACTTAATTATTTTAACCAAATCTTAGTTTTCGGCATTTTTATCCGTCGTAACTTTTTTTTGGCTATTTTTAGCTTTTGATATTTTTACCCTGGTAGAAACCGGAATCCCATTATTGGCTAGTTCTTAGACTGCGAATCCAACAACTAGGTTGTTTTCTTTGCCATTTCTTAGGCTGAATGAAACGCTTTTTAACCTATTTATTGGATAGTTCTTGAATTCACTCTGCCTACCTTGTTTCTGAGTACAAACAGCCCATTAAAGTTGGTCGAGTAACACAACTGAATTACACGTGGCTCATCGCGGTTCGAGGTTGGAATTGGAAAATCGTAGCTAGCAGGCTTGGATTCGAGTTTTTTGTTTAAAGTAAACTATAGAATAATTATTTGCATCAGAAAAAATTCTGTCTGACCGGGGATTTGAACCCACGCCCTGCACGAGGTCAAATAAATACGATCGTGCGCCTTAACCAACTAAGCCACGCAGACGTTCTTCCACACGAGCCCTGTTTACGCCTAAATATTAATAATTGTGTATCTTGCATCCAAAAAACTAATCGATTTATTGATACTTTCATAAAATATAATTCTCACCCATAAAAAATGCACAAGATATCGCTACATTTGAGGAATTTAAAATGTCTAGTTTTTTCACATTTTACTTAGCCAGTTTCTGCCTTTACGACCATTTTAAATAGGCACTTTTCTACCAGGGTACTGATCTGCAAATTTAACTTTCGTTACATTTCCCCCCACCCCAACTTTGCGCGTGTACATAACGTCGTAATTATGTATACCAAGAGTTCTGAGCGCGTTCGCGCGTTTTCTCATTAGATGCGCGGAGAAATATCTCTCGCGACCGTGCGATGAGAAACTTGCACCGACAAGTTGAATCGGATCAAAATTTTAATTAGAGTTGCCGCGAAGAATTTTCAAAAATCAAGCTCGATTTCCGTGCGCATCAGCTTTACGCTGTAAATTATGCAAGTACTCATTTTTAATTACTTTTTAATGTAATTAACGCAGTGCTGATTCAGATGCGAATTTTATTTTCTGCTTCCCAGAATTATGAAAATTTTAATTAAAACGCGGTATATGCGCTGATTTCGACAAAGATGCGTATGTATGGTATGTTTGTAATAAAATATGCCAACGTACACTTACAATATTTTTGGTTCAAAATATTCGATATGACGTAAAATTAATTTGAATAATGTTCGCATATATACAAGAATTATGTATACAAATTCATAATTAAATAAATAAATGCACGTCAAAATCGAAAACGAAATACGATCCAATTTAATCAGATATATACTCATAAAGCACGAGTTTATATTGATAACGAATAAAAAAAAGCTCGAAACAGCGTGCGTCAGACTTATAAAACGTAATAAATTCATAAAAACTTTTCTCTTACTCACCGACCGTGATGTTATTTTTTTGCGCGCACCTACGTAATAATCTACGATGAATTACGATGTATAGCCAACGATGTAGTTTGTTTTACACACCAGCGTGTGCAGAGCTCCATAGCTTCACGTAATTTAATTAATCATCGGCCTTTGGGCAAACGGAGCAAAACAGGCGTGAAAAGTTGAACCTTTGTAAAATCCTCCTAAAAAAACTTACATCATTTTTAGCGCTTTATTATAAAGCTTCATTTATCACTGCTTATAATATAAAATTACAGCAGCGTTGACATTTTGTAACAGGAGAAAAAGTATCGGGTAATCCGCTGCTTAATATATTACCTAGAAATTCCGAAAAATATCACCACCCGAAAGAACGACTTCGCGCGAGAACGAGTAAATTTTCGGCCGAATTCTTGCTTGAGTTTGAAGCGGACCCTCTCTGCATAATATTTGCCGAGAGCGGGCATACGTGTGGTCCGGCGAACCAGAGGACCGGCGCGATTGGCTTATGTAATGGCTGCGGTTACACAGGATTTCCCTCGGAATTCGCACCCGCATTACCCCCCCAAGTATCCTATATACACCTCAACTCATTTCCCGGGCTAATTCTCGGGCGCTATTCTAAAATTTACATTCCGCCCGATTGCACTCTTTCCTGCACTATAATATATACCTATGGCACACGTATAAACGCGCTCTTATTTCCGCGGGGGTAGGTTTTATATTCCTGATGACTTGGCGAAAGTTATATGTTTCCGGGGGAAAAAATTCGCGCATGAATCCGATTTTCCGGTAAATCTAGATGAAATTGACTCACTCGTATCTATCTCTCGCTCTCATCTCGTTTTGCGAAGAATTTCGCCGTTTCCGCCAATTTTACATCCACAGCGAAGTATATTTTGAAAAGTACAGCGAAAATACGAAAGTTATATTTCAATATTTTGTTTCGCCAAAAAGATCCGCGGAGAAAACCTAATGCATGCACGAATGGAAAAACACCGAGACTAGTCGCTCGAATAAACTGCTGCCACGTCGTTGGCTGTATAAGAAAGTGAAAAGGGCTGCGCCAATATACAAGAAGAAGAAGAAGCTCGTTTGCTCTCGTGTCTCCAGGACGATAAATTCCCAACGACTCGCGAACTTCGGCGCGTCCTGATTTATACCCTTATACGCATAAATCCGAGCGAAGCAACGAGACGTAAGACTCATAAAACACGGAACAAGATATTCCTTCGAAGCATAGCGAAGAAGATAACGCTTTGTGTGTGTGTATACTCAAGCTCTGCTACTATTTCATCGTCGGTTCTAATTTTCCGGACCGACTCTTCGTTTCTTCCGGCAATGCGACGACGACCTTTTTGTTCCCCTTATAAGTAGCTTATTTCCCTGCGATGTCGTGCGCGCACTCGACGGATTGCTCTTTTCGCCTCGACTTTCCTCGTGGCGTCTAATTTGTCGAAAAGCACGTACCTTCCCCACACCTGTTCTACGTTATACGTCTATTTTTCTAAAAGTTTCTCCGAACTCCCTCGAAATATGGGTACAGACTACAGACGCGAATTCGACGAAGCGTACATATCGCAAGCTCTACTTCCGCAACGTGAAAATTTCGTCGCGTCGCACTGGTCTGGAAAACGGACGAGCGAAGGAGTTGCGTAATAATATATATGGAAATGTTTCGGCGGTGGTGACGGCCAACTCGCTATGCTGGTGCACGTATGTATGTATGTGTGTGACAAAGTTCTCCGGTGCGCGAGCCGTCAAAGTTCAAGCTCGCAGCTATTGCGCTGTTCTTATTTCTCGCGGAGAGAGAAAAAAGCTCTGCGGTGACAAAAAGCTCGCGGGCGCAGCTGCCGCGCGATAAAAGCGCGAGACGTGCGCATAATTCAAACTGACGGCCGGAACAGAAACAGACGCGTCGCTCTACAATTGGCTTATCTTAATGCGGCCTGGTGCTTTTTCAAACGCTATACTGTAACGGTCTTTTGCGCGTATGATGCTGATATTATATATAATTATCGCGTCTTCGTTTGTTAAAACGTATACGCGATATATAGTGGATTTTTGGAAGCTCCCACTCAATTTTTGAAATTGCGGCGGACCGTTGTTTGCTTTGACTGCTTTGAGCCAACAGCTGGACAAAAGATGACTATTGTTGAGCTTTCGCTTTATGTACACGTACTCTCGTGCTCTGCTCCGGTAACAATAACGTCAGCAGGAGCAGTAGCAACAATGACGTGTCCATAAAGTAGATGAAATTTCCAGCTGGAAAAATATACAAATAACAATACACCATATATATAAATATACATATATATCCACTGCAGCGCAAAGTGATTTCTCGTTACGACGCGCTGATGAAAAGTGCCTGCTCCGCTGAAAGCTCGCACTCGCGCGCGTCAAAGGAGATATTCGGAGAAGAGAGAAAGCTCGTCGCGCTCGCACGCGAAGGGAGAGAAAAGGCACGTAGCCGGCGTTCCATTTCCTTCGAATAATTCGAGTGCACTTTGCACTTTCGGCCGCCGCCGCGTGGAAAAAAGGTTATGAGAGTCCATCAACTGCAGTCGTCGTCGTCGTCGTCGTCGTCGTTGTGTATAGTCTCGAGATATCTCTCTCTCTCTCTCTCTCTCTTTCTTGCTTCTGCGGAGTATATAAGGTGACTCGTAAATGGGAAGATGCTCGCCGGCGCAGGAAAAACGCTGAAGAAATCGAGCTCCATGCCCAGGTAGTACACGACGACGATGACGACGACTTTTCCTCTTTATATTTTCCAAGCACTACTCGTGTAGTACAGTAATACGCGCGTGCGGTGAGCGAGTAAAACACACAACGACGGCGTTGGCGAAAAAAGGCTGAGAGAGAGAGAGAGAGAGAGAGGGGGGGGGGTGAGGACGAGAAAAAGGAAGAGGAAAAAATGGAACGAGCCGAGGATCTCTAAACACAGCCGGTAATTACCGCTCCCGGCAATTTACCGGAACTTTACGCTTAATTAACAAAAGCAAAGTCCCGTTGTGTGCTGTGTGCCTCGAGAGGGTCTGCTGCGCTACTATACTGCAGTAGTATAGAAGCTCTCACGAGAGGCTGGGGAAATGCACGAAATTCGCCAAGTGTACCGGCGCAGTTGCAGCACACGTAAACCTGCACAAACACACGGTGTGTAAGCAAGAGAGACAGCAGTGTAGGAGAGTCGAGTGGCGGGGAAAAATGCCGTGAAAGTGGCTGAGGTCCTTTTCATTAAGTGCACCGCGTTGGCGTCTACAACAAGACGCGCTGCACAAGGCTCTGCTGAATCGACTGCTTTACGATTTCGCTTAAACGGCGATTTGTGCTATTTTTGTAAGAATATTTTTCGCCACATCGCGAGGGAGGCTGCGGGCGTAATTACGGATCGTAATTTGAATTTTAATGTGATTCGCGCGCTTGCGGAATTCGCGAAATTAAACTTGGAAGTGCGCGCGTAAAATTATAACGTCGTCGCATCATCCTCAGCTGATGCCGTCGAATTTCCGCTTAATTATACGCGCGAACAAAGTATATACGCAGCTAGAGCTTTTCTCCTAGCCACCGCAGTAAAAAACGTTGTCCCCCCCTCATATAATGGGATTTTGCGTGGATATACACACGCATTCATGCGCCGTTGCAGCGGAGAAATTAAATTTTAATTAACGGTGCTATACACACACAGCAGGTCGAATGAAACGAAAAAAAACAAAACAAAACAAAACAAAACAAGAGCCACCGCTAATCGACGAAACAATCTAGCTATCGTCGTTGTTTTCCTGTATAGCTAACGCTGCGCAGCGACGAGCAATTTCGCCGAGAGAATCCCAATTGCGGCGATGTGTTCGCAGCTTGTTCGTGTATCTATCTATCTATCTATCTATCTATCCGTTTAACTATATATATGAGACCGGGAAACGCGGTAGCGGCGCGCGCGCGTTCGTTAACGAAGTTTGTTAAATTGCGGTAGCGGATAAGCGTGTCCGTTCAAGAAGTTCCTTAACGAACGTTTATTAAGTCGGCCGTTGCCATTAGGACCGAAAGCCGCAGGCGCGCTGACGCATCAGCTGGCCATTACACATGCATTTGTCTGTGTGTGTGTGTATGGGTGTGGGTGTGTCGGAATCAAACGGCATCCCTCAATTTCGTCGGATTTGACTATAATCTCGCGTCGCCGGGTTTAGATTCTCTCTGTGTTCTGCTGCTGATGCAGTGTGTGTTATTATGTGTGCGGCGTCCGATTGTCGGCTGTGATGGATGATTCCGATTTGGGAAAAAATAATTCACGAGGTTGGCGAGTTTTGTGATTAGGAAGCCGGTGTGACGTGCAGTGGTTTGATTCGCAATACTGCAGTGCATTGAGGAAGCGATGGTTTCTGATTGGTTAGAAGCTTAGTATATTTTTAAATTAAAAAAAAAAGTTTTCTTAAAAGTCTGCGAAACTCTATTAACTCGCCTGAAATTTCCACGCTTAATATCACAAACAAGCCGTGTTATTTCGTAACTCAATAAAGATCTCGCTCGACCTGTCCCGTCGTCCCAAGAATAACCAACTCTATGTATACAGCAGCTCTAAAGTTTTATTTGCATAATCGTCCGAGGCGCGAGTATCAATTAATTTGTACCGGCCATTATCTCGGATCGGCCCCCGCTGGCTCGCGTAATGGATGCGAGCTAGCTCGCGCCGGCACTATCTCTCTCTCGGTTACTTAATTCTCACCCCCCTGTGCGCTGCAACTATACTGCACACTGTATATACCTACACCAAGTCTACGTGTATAATACATATATACATATAGACACGACTGCGGAGAGCTGCACCACCCACACACACTTCTGGAAAGAGAAACGGTAAATTACGGTTCCACCGAGGGAACAATTGCGCGCTCTGTGTGCTTACGGGGGATGATGGAGAGATGCGCGAAATTTTTGACTTTTATTATAGGCTCGAGGAAAATTTACGGTCCATTTGTCGGAGCTCTGCGGATTTAACGCTACTACGTACTGCGCCTCTCCTTGTTGTTGCGATCAATGACGCAGCTCCGTGTGCTGTTCCTATATATATACGTTTTTTACTTTTATTCTGATGCTTCTCTTATTGGACAATATTGTTAAGGCACTGCGCGGATGCCGAGATTGCCGAGCGAGCGCGTAAAATTTGCTCGGATAAAACGCTTTCTTGCGGGATTCGATAAAAGTACAGCCGACATTTCTTACACGCTCGTAAACGTCGAACTTTTAGACTCGACGCGCCGCGGCTGTAGCGTATAGTGTATGAGTGTATACATTTATATGTATTTACAAGGCATTGTGGAATCGCGTAATGCGAACGTTTACGGCTTCCGTAACGCTAGCGATACAATTAATTCCTCCCGCGACACGCTATGCACTCGGCCGACTTGTCCTCTTCTTCTTCAGGTTTATGCGACGTAGATATCACAGTTGTGTATTATGGTAGAAGTATATTGTGTTTGTAAAGCTCATAGGACTTGGTTGTTAATCGAAACGACGATTCTTTCCACAGACGTGACGATCAAGGTACTGACGAAGAACGACAGCCACGTGGAACTGACCTGTCCGGAAAACAGCAGCCCCAACGACATCGTCTGGACCAAGGAACAGGTTAAACTGCCAACTCATAAGAACATCAAACTCGAATCGGATGGTAGACTGATCATTACCTACGACTCCACCAAAGACGGCAATGGTGATGCGGTCTACGGTAACTACAGCTGCAAGGCCGGTAACGTCTCCAGTGACTACCGGGTCGTCAGTGAGTATCTTCGTGTATAATCATTTATATACCTCTATTGAAAAGGATGTATCGCATTTAACGCATGACGATCGTTTGCGCAGAGAAACCCGTCATAACCATCAACGAGTGGTCGAACAGCGTCGAGGGTGAGAAGTTCCACGTGGCTTGCTTAGTAAAGGTCAGCGATCCTGGTTTGAAGATCCTCTGGCAGTTCCAGAACAAGAACTACAGCAACTCAGAAGGTCGAGTCAGGCTGACCAAGGACACGGAAAAGAACATTAACAACGCGATTTTCAACCTAGACAACGTCGTAATGGAAGACAGAGGTAACATCACCTGCATAGGCTACTACAACGTTGGCGACAACAACGAGATGCACTACGACATCGCCACGACCTACCTCAGGGTCAAGGATAAACTTGCAGCTTTGTGGCCTTTCCTTGGTATCTGCGCTGAGGTCGTCGTTCTCTGCATCATCATCCTCGTCTACGAGAAGAAACGCAACAAGTCCGAGCTCGAGGAGTCCGACACCGACCAGAGCCCAGACACGTGAGTCGCTATTTTCATTTTGTGCATACTTGGATCTGTAACGAAATCCTCGCCTTCACTTGCTCCTCCTCCTTGCACAATCCTCTCCACACGCTCTGAACTCTTTTATTCCTCTCGACGGACCGATTGCGCATTCCCAGTCGAGCTTTGCCGCTCCGCTGCTTTTGCTGGCATTCCTTTATACTCTGTGGCAGCGATTCCTTTCCTACATATATACCTATACCATCAGCGGACAAAGAGACGACTCTCCGTGTAGGTCAGCTCGCTCTTTGATGGCAGTTGTTGTTCTATTGGGATGCTCGCGGCTTGCGCTCTGTATACTAAATCAGAACAATTGAGAGTCTTATCTCTATCGCGCGAGTATTACTATTGGCGACGGTAATTAAATTTTATCGTTTAACTCGAGCTTCGATCTTGCGGATATTCCACCGGCAATTACATTAATTGCTGCTCCTCAATATCTCTCTCACTGTAATTTTTATCGCAGTCCTTACGGCTCGAGGTCGCGCGGAAAAGATTCAGATCTGGATAGAATATTGAATCTCGCGAGGAAATTACACGGCGAAATAAATTATTTCATGACAACGGTGTACGCATGCTTTATCGAGTATACTCGAGTTCGTGATGGAACAACAACAAAGCTCACGTACTTGAAAATTTGTTTCCATTTTACTCACGTACGACCGAATTAACAGCGAATTCTTCGCCTCGTTATATCCTTCGTCATGATAATAATGAGAGCAATAACAATAATAGTAATCGAACGTTTCGTTTTTTGCGTCTGTCAACAGCAAGCCGACCCCGAACAAGGACTCCGACGTAAGGCAGAGAAAGTAAAAAAAGTCAAAGCGCAAGGACGAAGAGCGGAGCTGTCAAGGGGACGTTTTCTTCATAGGGAAGTCGCTCGGCTAGTCCTCTTTTGAGTCACAACAAGCGCGAGAGACTTCTTCCTGCGAATGATGTGTCGCACACCGAATACACAGATTTTTCTTCTTCCGATATCAAAAAGCTCGGGCTGACCGACGCTCTCCTTGTTGCGAACTCTGCAAGAAATCGAGATTAAAAAAAATAATAAGAAAGGACAAAGGGGAGATGAAAGGATTTAAAAAAAAAAAATTATTAGATGCACGCGGATGGGCGCCCGGCGGACTGCTGAGCTCGTCGGTTGGTTTTCAAGCATCAAATATGTAATAGCTATATTGTACACACACGCTTAAGAGTAAGACGAAACAAACCACTGATGCTCCGATGATGGAGAGGAGGTAAACTATAGTATAACTTGATGGGGGTAAAAGAAGAAATCGCGATGCAGTGCCGTTCTTGAAGAAACGATGTAATCGATTGTTCTTGAACGGAAACGTTGCAGGTAGGATTTTTCTTTTTTTCTGCACTTTTTGAGATTTTTTTTCTTGTAGTGAACAGATGTGACGAGCGCAAACAAACCGGTTTTCATCTTACTCTTGGTATACGAAACGTGAAATTTTTAAGAAAAAGATCTACTTACTTTTATTGTCGAGTTTGTTCGCTGTACGTCGTGCGCCTCGTCCGCTTATGTAATATTGTATCAAGCATTAGCGATCCTAATTGCGCGCATCGCTGTTGTCTTTAACACGATACTGTCATTTATTACCATTACGATTATATAATATAAATATATATATATATATATATATACATACATTATTAATTATATACAGCCTATCGTTACGATGATTTTTTGAGTATTACGTCTACGATTATAATTGTTATATTATTATACCATTGTGCTATCTCGTTAAGGCTATCCTTTAAGACCGACACCACGCTAGTGTTACGTAGCGCACGGATTTTTTTCGTGCACGGCCATGTGACTATATTGAAAAAAAAAAAAAAAATTTAAACAAAACGGGGGTGGTTCTTCGTTTCCTCGGGAGATCGCGATTAGTCACGCGAATTACCACTTCCGTCATCGACATTATAACGAACAAGCAACAAATTATGAGCCGTACATTTTTTTCTCAAGTACATAGCTAAAAGCAAACTTCTTATATACACAAACTCTCGCACGCATCCTGCGTCTATGCGTTTGTAATTCGTCATAGTTGAAATTTGTAACCATTCTCTATCTCGCGGACGAAGTACAGTCGACTTCTTCCAGAGGTTCCTCACGGGCAGATTAGTTGTTCCATATGAAAAGAGAAAATATATTATAAAATATATAGGAATCGAAAAGGAAAGCGACTTTCAGTAAAAGAAAAGATTATTATTCTGGTCGTCGTACGTTTACTTTCGACGATCTCCTGATGATACTCGAGAATGTTAAACTACCCTTAAATGCCTTTGAAGGTCATTGAAGTAAGAATAAACGATATTGACACGTTGAGTATGCATTTTATTCTTTATTCATGTTCCATTGCTTCTTGATTGTTCTTCTTTTTTTTCCTTGTCGAGGCTTGCGTCGACGAGCGCTGGAAGCTTATAGCAAGCTGTTACTTCGAGATAACCTACTTTCTTTGATTTTTATGTTTACGCGTACAGTCAGGTCTACGAACTCTGTAGTAGTGTCGAATGAATTTTATTTATGATAATACCATGTGCAGTGTAACCGTTTGAAAGTTTATTTACTATATACACCTGTCTCGACGACTCGTTTTGTATCAATACTGTTGAATTGGAAATTAAAGGAAATTTTAGACTATGTATAACTATGTGTTATAAAAAAAAGACTCGGCTGGGTTAAAAAATGTACAAACATTTTATTTCTCATCCACATACATGTCCGTTTCTTACGTCTATTACTGGAAGAGGGAAGTTAATTTGAATCATCAATCAATGTATAAATTGTAACGATAAGTAAGATTGATCATTCAAATCTCTTGAAATTTTCTTCTTTCCTGACGTGTTATACAATATATCAAGGACGGGGAGGATAGCTTACGTATAAATAACGCTTGACTTACGCTAGCTTTACCACGCTACATTACAGTTACTAAATTCGAGCAAATGTACAGGCGTGCTCCGTCCGCTTCTGTGCTCGTCACGTGCTGCAGAGCTTTCGTTAACGTATAGTAGAGATATTACATTTTATTAAATTAAAGTAAAAGAAATGGATTTCCTTCGCAATGGAGTTAGTTCGTGTTGCGTAACATACGTTATATATATTATATATATATATATATAGATAAGAGAAACAATCCGCACGCAAGTGACTGGCATCAGTTGAGCATTACTTATTTACAGGTCTTTTTAGAGCTTAAACCGACGATAAACTTTCCATAATGTGAAAAAGTTTGCGATTTCGTTCATCCGCGAGTGTCGTTAACGTAAAATTATAACTACCAAGCCCTACGCTGGCGTAGAACTTGATCGTAACTTCGACATCGGTATGGTTCTTTTTTTTTTATACAATGAATCGTGAAAGATATGGTGTCTCGATACGAAGAAAATCTCATACAGATAATCGACTTAGCGTTTACGTACACGTATTAATATATATATTATAATTAGAATACGAATCAACGATATACTTTCAACAATAATAAGTGTTATATATACAAAATATTACTGCACAATTTGAGTCGCAGAGAGAGCCCGCAAGCTCCTCGCGCTTGTTAATTATACAAAATAATACGACAAAAATCTATATGAATCCTCGTCTCTTTGCGGCGCGCGGACGTGCGCTAGACGATCGCGCACAGGGTTATCTTTCATAATTCAAGGCTCTCTCTTGAGAGAAACACGCTGCACCGTCACACACGATAGTTCTCTCATTTGGGTTTCTGATTGCCGTAGTCGACGTAAACGCGCACGACCTCGCCGCTGTACTTGCGCTGACTGGGCATGAAGTAGAAGTCCGGTTGCGGCTGTAGACTACCGGTATGATGTCCGTTGTTCGGAGCCTTGCCGTTGTTGTAACGAGGCATGTTCCGTCGATCCTGAGTATAGTAGCCTTGTCCGCCAGCCGGAGACATTGCCGACGATTGTCTCGGTCCCGGTGCACGAGGTAGACTGTAAGTGGCTCTGGGACCGGGTACCATCTGGCTGACGCTATTGCGCTGCTGATGCTGCTGTTGCTGCTGCATGTCGTGGTGCTGCTGTTCGTGATGATGTCCGTTGTCGGTGGTCGAGTGTCCGTTGCTCATCATCATCTCGCGAGGCCGCGAGAGACTGGAGACCGGCGGGGGTGGCGACTTCTCCTCCGTCTCGAAAGCTTCGAAGGCGAAGTTCGTGTTGGCGCTCGAGGAGTAGTCGCGCCAGGCGTTCTTACCGATCAACCGGTCCTGCAACGGAAATTTCTCCTGTTAAGGACAACAGAATAATCAGCTTTAATTATGGGGATCATAGTATACACGAGGATCGTATTGTTTACATATAACGTACATCTATAAGCGGTGGACAATGAGAGACGTGAGAGAGTGTACAGTGTGACAGAGTATATCGTGAGAGAGGAGTGAGATAAAGAGAGTGAGAGAGAAAGAAGCAGAGGCAAAAGCGATACCTGGACGAGAAAGCGGATAAGATTCATGCGCTCGCGCCTCTGTGTGCTTCTTTATCCGGCTCTCTACCAATTTTGGGAGGGCCGGTGCATGTTCGGCGGTAAGTGCAACTGCTGCTGGTGATGATGATGATACTGGCGTTGCTGCATGTCTTGATGCTGGCTGGCGTTGCCGTTGTGATGATGATCGCTTTGCCGGTGATAACCGCGCGAGCCGTTCATCATTGTGTGGCCGTTACCGTTGTGGCTGTTGTTGCCGTTGTTCTGATGGTTGCGATGAATTGGATTGCCTTGATGCTGATAGCCTGGGTTAAGTTGACCTGCTGATGGCGAAGTGACCAGAGGCAGCGAGTACACCCTCTGTGATAGATACACACGAACACAAGGTGCGTGAGCGCGCGAGACATGCAACACAAGCATAAAGCACAAGCTTCTTCTTTTTCTCCGTCTTTCTCTCTATATCTCTGTTTTTCTTNTTTTTCTTTTTTTTCTTTTTTTTTTTTTTTTTTTTTTTTTTTTTTTTTTTTTTTTTTTTTTTTTTGTATTATTCAGACAGTTATTTGCATACAAGGAACGTCGAAACGATAACGTTTTGAATTTCGAGTATAAAGCTACTACGACACATAGAGCGCAAAAACGAAACATTCAGATGGATTCGAAAGAAAGGGAAATATGAAAGATGAAGGAAGAAAGAGAAGTTTGAAGAGTGTATGCAGGACAGTGCCATTGAAGATAAAAAAAAAAAACAAAACAAAATTTTCATCCATATACACATAGAAGAACATGCAAGCGCGCGCGCACGAGACGAGAGACTATATAGTCGAGGTATTCTTTCAATTGAAAACTGCCTTCGATCATCTCGTCGTCGTCGCGCTCGCGAGACACGCGAGTAGTATACAGAAGCACAAACAACAAATGATAAAAACAAAAACAGTCAAAGAGCGTTCGTCGATGAATCTTTTACCTTTGTCGTGCGCTTCTTCGAGGCTTTGTAAATGGTACAGCTGGCCTGAAGAAGGGCTAACGCCAGCAACGCAGCCAAGCAGGCGATGACGATGTAGAGCTTTGTCGGCCCCAGTAACAGTCCAGCCATCAAAGAATTCTCGCTGCCCTGTTTGTCAAGGTCGTTCTCCTCCAGATCGTACGCTGTGAAAGTTTCGTAGTTCTTTCTTACTCTCACGACGGTTAAAAAAGAAAGATATTCCTAGATTAACATTTAGATTGGACTTACGTTGCTGGGAGCGAAGTACGAGGTAATGAGGATCGACGGTGAGCGCGCCGACTTTACCGCTCCTGAGGGCTTCGCTAAGGGCAGCTTCAGCCATGGCAGCAGTGTCGGATGGAGGGAGAGTTCGACCCTTGAGCTCGTTCTTGTCTATCGCCAGGTTCATTCGAGCGACTATGCCGTCGACGCCGTTCCTGTAGCAATAAGCGCGGGATAAGTAAGTTAAAATACTGTTTAACGAAGGCACCCGTCGAGGAAACTTTTCCTATCAACGTACTTGTGAAGCTCGCTGAGCTTGAGCTGATGGAAGCCCGGGACGTCCTTCAGAGCCGGGGAGAAGCTTCCCGATATCGTGTTGGACAGGTCTTCGAAGTCCGGAGAACCGGGCAGAGGAGCCTTGTAACCGTCGCCAAGACCTACCAGTCGGACCTCGACGTCGTAGAAGAATCGTGGCGGTGGTGGTGTCGTCGCACCCTCGTCGTCCTCTGAAAATTGAGGCAAATCATATAGCTTTGATTTCATTTTCTAGCTTGTGTATACAGCAAAGTTGTCAAGATGCTCTTACCGTCTATTCCGCAGGACTTGATGCAGACTTTCTGAGCCGAAACGATCGGCACAGTCTCGTGCTTGCGGATCTTCTTATTTACAGGGTTGAAGGTGCCACCCTTGACGGGGAACATCAGGTAGAGGCACTGGTCATCGGTGAAGGACAAGTCACGGCTGTCCTTGGTCGCCCTCTTTCTGCTGAACTTCAGAGTAGTCTCGCCATTCTCAATGCGGCCGCTGAAGTTGAAGATGTCCTGTGAACCGTCGAGCACCGGCGAGTTGTAGCCATTTATCCAGGTGTCCATCAGAAAGGCTCTTCCACTGGTCTTGTCGACCCAACCGAGGATTGCGTCCGTCTGCGTCTGTAATTTTCGAAAACAATCGTTTAAAGACTCCACGATTCTACGGGTATCGATTCTTCGAAATGCATAAACTCTGTGTAATAGGGTTGTACCGACCATTTTCTCGTCTTTCGAGAAGCCTATTCCCGTCCAGGTGTCGATGTTCTTCGTGACGACGGTGAAGTGAATTTCCTCCTAAACACGGCAAATTTACGATTACATAAAATGCATCGATCGCCTCGAATATACGAGAGAATTTATAAACGTACCTTTCTCGCTTTGTAGAGCCACTTTATGCTGTACTCGCAGGTGTAATTTTCCGGCGAGCAGTGCCTAGGATAATGCCATTCACCACCGCAACCGCCGCCTTCGAGTGACACTCCGCCACCGAAATCTTCTCTTCCTTTCTCCTCTGAAAGTTTTTTTTTTTCATTTTAATGATGCACGCGAAATAACCGTTCTTTTATTTCCAGGCTTTGGAGAAATTTTTATTGCTCGTAATTTCCTCTGAACATCGTGTGTCCTCGTAACTTTCTCGTTGATGAAAAATTACGAACGCTTCNTTCGCGCTTTTTTTTTTTTTTTTTTTTTTTTTTTTATTAAATAAATACAGATGTCAAAGAGTCGTGAGAGAGAACTTTGCTCTCGGCAATTACAGTCGAAATTCTCTGTTTGGAGACTCGACCTTTCCGAGAACACGGTGGAGAGAGAGGATGGAGTGTAAATATAGGTTCCGAAACTCACCGAAAAAGTTAATGCTCGCTACGCCCCTTTGGGACTTGTGCCCGTGGTATTTAAGCTCGTCAGCCTTGTAGAAGTCCTTGACACTGACTTTGCTGTGTTCGACACCGCTGGCTGGCACATGGACGTATTTGCCTGGTTCCTGGCCTTTAGCCCAGATGACCTAATAGTCAAACGAAATGGAAAGCGAAGGTCACCACCAGTCATTCATTGCCGAAACAGCAGGTATTCGGTGATATACCAAAGCATACCTGCATGGCTCCATCGATGATTTCATGGTCGCTGAAGTGCTCGTCGGCGGCGAGTTTCCTCCTGAAGAGTATGGTCGTGAGGCCGTCTCTCTCGAAACCCATAGCAGCCGTGAGACTGTCCTTGCCACCCCAGAACGAGTCGAGTCGAGGTGTCGACCTGTCGCGGGTGTAGTAGTCACCGATGCGATGCCTCATTCCTCGGGCCGATCCGATAACGATGTCGGTGCAGTCCATCGGATTGAAGTCGTGCTTGGGGGTATACTTGTGAAGCCCGGCGTTCGTTTGAGCGGCTAGTTATCATTTATTGCAGAAAAATTGCGTTACTCGGGAGAGCAAAACTAGGATTTTACCGAAGACAGTAGATATGCGTAGAGAGGAGGATATAGACGATGAGATTTCAATGATGATTCGCGACGATAGTTCGATAGAAGGGTAGAGTAGAGAGAATTTCGAAAAGATGAGTAGATTTTTGGCAAAAAGAATTTGAGAGTTTACCTTTAGGTGGTCCTGATTTTCCACCGTCCGAATGGGGCTCTGGTTCAGATTTAGGTTCGGGTTCGGATTTGGGTTCCGGCTCGGATTTGGGTTCTGGCTCGGAATTGGGCTCTGGCTCGGATGTTGGTTCGGGCTCGGATTTAGGTTCGGGCTCAGACTTTGGTTCGGGTTCAGATTTAGGTTCGGGCTCAGACTTTGGTTCGGGTTCAGATTTAGGTTCGGGCTCTGACTTTGGTTCAGGCTCGGATTTTGGCTCTGGCTCTGATTTAGGTTCTGGTTCGGATTTTGGTTCAGGCTCGGATTTAGGCTCAGGCTCGGATTTAGGCTCGGGCTCGGACTTGGGCTCTGGCTCAGACTTTGGCTCGGGCTCGGATTTCGGTTCAGGCTCGGATTTGGGTTCGGGCTCTGACTTTGGTTCGGGTTCAGATTTAGGTTCGGGCTCGGATTTGGGCTCGGATGTGGGCTCTGGTTCGGATTTAGGCTCTGGCTCTGACTTGGGTTCAGGCTCGCTGGCTGGCTCCCCTGTGCAAAAAAGCAACACATGCTACCATTTACACCGTCACCTCGTGAGAGTTAATTATCTATTAAGTTTGGATATCTACTTGGTGGGTATGTACGCTTGATACGGGGAAAGTTATTATGCACTCGTTGAACACCTTCTTTTACTTTTCTCCGCAGCTGCGCATGTATGCATTATAATATGCTATAGGCATGGAACACGGCGTGCGAAAGGAAAATTCTACTGTATGTATATGTATGCATTCTTGCATGCTTGCCTATGTATTCCGCGAGTCTCGAGAACAATTAGAGGATAATATCTTGCTTTCGCTGAAAAACAGCGAGGCTAATCAGTAATTTGCATANGGGGGGGGGGGGGGGGGGGGTGCGTGTTTTAGTCATTTGGGCCTTTTTCGCGCTGGTCAAATTATAAAACCGTTTGTCTCGGCTTCCATTATTTGTGATTACCATTTTTTTTTTGCTGGATAAAAAAACGGCATACCAACACCTACTTTCTACGCCGTTAATGTTTTATTTTTGCTTGTAATATTGCAGTGTTAGTTTGCGGTTTTCTCGTTCATTACGTTCGCAAATTTCATCTCGTATTGCTGTATAGTAATTTTTGTGCATTAAATTTGCAACGAAGTCAGAGCGTTCAATTCTATCTCGAAATTCAATCGTTTCGCAGAAATCGATCGCTCTGAATTCGCTTCTCGCTCTTGTTCGTTTTAATCGCAGTGTTGTCTATTGTATACAATACGAGTCTCATGCAGTCCTCTTTGCAAACTATAAACCAGTTACAAGGCTGGGTTCCGTCAGTTCATTTCATCCGATATTGCACTTGGACTCTATACAAGATCGTTGTGCAGTTGCAGCTGGTTAATGCGTGAAAAGTTCTCTCGTAAATACAGTGACTATTATGTATACTTGGCGGAATCTTTTCGATTCTGCGCTATGTGATATTGCTTGCGCTGTGTCGAACTGAATTAGGTTACGCCTTTGGCGAGAGAGATAGAGAGAGGAAATGCTTCGCGATGATAAGCGAGCCTTCGGACATAATGCGGGAGGAGTTCTTTAAAAAAAAAGAGGCAGATATAGACTTGTCGATTATTTCTGCCTCCTCATCGTATAATCGAATCGATTTCCATTTCGTCGCGGACGTTTATAACGATAAAAAGAACGTCTTCTCTACTGCACAAACCGACGGGAGTGAGATCACACTAATTAACGCTTGGGATGGTTTTTCGACTTACCGGTTGGCTGGGGATCGGGCTGCGGCGATCTCTTCTTGCGACCTGGCGACAACAGAGACAATAACAGATGAGACAATCGCTCTCGCGGGAAAGTCGAGTGAAAGTGGACAAGACAGCAGAGATATAAGGTCAATCGTTCGTAAAATCGAACTGTCTACAGCCGCTTACCGTTCTTGGTGCTGACGCGGTACGTCACGCTCGTCTGGACGGTAACGTCACTCTCGGGCCGAGGCGTGACGTCGTGCTTGGCCGAGCGCTTGTTGTTGCCGCCGGATTTGACCTGCGTCACTTCGGGCTCTGGTTCAGTAGCTGGTTCAGGTTCGGATGTGGGTTCAGGTTCCGAAGTGGGTTCAGGTTCCGATTTGGGTTCAGGCCTGGGCAGGGGCTCGGGTGACTTCTTGCCGTGTTCGCGGATCTCGGGTATGGCTCGGCAGGCCGAGGTGAGGCTACTTGGACGCCAGCCCACTCCAACCCAGCTGGTACCGTTGACCACGGCCACACCTTCGAATTCCTTGGAATCCTTGAGGATGCGCCAGTAGAAGGTGAAGTCGTCGGAGAAGCGCTTCATCGTGTAGGACTGGAGGTCGAGGTCGACGTTCTTCATCACCGAGCCTGGCGAAACACACACACACACACACACACACACACATCCGCTCGTTATACATCGATTGTATATATTTCCTTGCGTAACAAGGTGCAGCTTGGCGCATTGTTCGATTAATCGCTGCGATGCTGCCGCTGCTGTATATACTCACGTTTCGAGCATCCGGGGCCGAACCAGCCGATGTTGCAATAGCAGTGTTTGGTCGGCGAAGTCGTGCCGCCGTTGTCGATACAGGCGCCTTGGGTACCACAGTCTGAGTCGTCGAGACACTCCTCGTGGTACTGGCACCTGGCACCGTGATAGAACCTGTCGCAACGGCATCTACCTAGCACGGATCGCCCGTGTCCGCTGCAGTCCTCCCTGTAGGCGCGTTTGTCCACGATCTGTGGAAAGTCTCGACATTATTACTCTTCGATTCGCAATCGGTAATGGACGCGTATAGTGTGCTCGTTCAAGCCGACGCGCTTTCGTAATAATTGCTGGCTTGGAATCCACGCTGTATAGCGAGGAATTTGAAAAGAAGCACATAAAACTTTGCGCGCTCGGTAATTAAAAGAAAGAAAACGATTCCATCCCGTATAAATATATTTTTGCACGACTGGACCGAGATTCCAAGAGTGTTTTGACTGGAGCTCGTGTATACTTACGTCAACGTCGGCGCAGGACCAGAACCTGTAAGAGGTTCCCCACTCCTCAGCCTCGCGAAGTAGCCGGACTGTACAGTCGGTGCAGGTAAAGTTGGTCGGCAGCTCCACCAGGTAGTTTTGCGCGCTGCTCGTAAATCAGTCCGGGGAATTGCAGGAAACAAACGGGTATATGAGAAAAGTGCCGCTGCTTGCGAAATCTGTGTGTATGTATACATTGGTCGAGCGGTAGAACTACTTACGTTGCGTCATTCTCCACAAATTCGCTCTTTTTCGTTACTGGGGTAAGGTCGACTAGAGGCCTGTCCAGGGCGTCCAATATCTGCAGTCTGAATCCTCCCTGAAAGAGTGAAAGGTGGAAATTCTCATTTGAATGAATCAAGGTGAAATAGCCGAAGACCACATGCTTCAATTCATAAATCACACATGTATATACGAACATGACAACACGAGTATGGCAAATGGGTAAAAGCCTATGGATAGAAATCTTCCCAACGTCAAATAACACATCACAGCGTGTATCGTCTCCTTGCCCCACTTGCTTCCACGACGACATATTTCGCAACCCTCGCGCGCCAGGGGAAAAAAGTCAATCGACACTCGCGATTCTCATACCTAGTACCGCGCGCGGTAAGTATGCGCACACACACACACACACACACACACACACACACACGCACACATTAAGCGCGTAAGGAACGGCGCATTCGCAATCCGAGCGGCGCACTGCAGCGCAGCTCGCTTGCGAAATCTCATAACAGAAGAACGTTCCGGCAGTGAATTCCGATCGTGTTTCCCGCTCTCCATCTGTTCGCTCGTAAATCGCGAGGAAAATAACGTCCTCGTCGTCGGCGCGCAGGTGCCGGCAAGAATCCGGGAGAAAGCTACGGATGCTGCGCGGAACTGTCATCTCTCTTTCTCTCTCTCTCCCAAGAGCTCTGAGGAGGAGATTCCCTCCTGAGAAAGCAAGTATATATACACAAAGGTACACAGAGAGAGTCGTTTGCAGAAGAAACTTTGCCAGTTGCTCCACATCGCGCGCGCGCGAGAGAGAGCAAGAAACAATGCGAGAGGAGACTTTTTGCGCGTTTGTTCAATCGCGACTTTCCTCTCTCTCTCTCTCTCTCTCTCTCTCTCTCTCTCTCTTGCGCTCGCGCGCGATCCTCAATGTCACGCAATTATGCGCAGAAGAGATGAGAGAAAAAGCTTTAATGCCTGCTTTACGACAAATTTCCAGTTAAAAGCGTTTTTCCTTTCGCTTGGAAATATTGGATTTTTCTCGGATGAGAGAGCTCTGTTTGCGGACAGCTTGGAGTGGAGTTTTGTACACACGGTTAGATTATACGCGGACGATTAACGCTTTTGTCGAGTGTTAATGGCTCTCGTCTGGATAGATCGTTGATTGTTTGTGTTTATTCTTTCGTTTTGGAATTCCACGTTCGATTAACGGCCGCTGGAAAATCCAGAATACGCGTAACATTGAAACGAGCCTGTTATTCGTAACGGTAAATACGAGCGTATTTAAAAGATTCAAGTTTCCCGCCCTTAGGACAGTTTTCTAAACTGGGTCGTTCACGGGAAAGTCGTTTACTGGTCAGCCGTACTCTAAAAATCATAACGACCAAAAAAATCGGCTCACATGCAAATTCATTGCCGCCGCCGCAGCGACGCTAATTAGAAGCCGTAGTGTACGTTGCGCAAGGACGTTATATCTCGTGGTTACGCAATATTTATTACTTCTCATATACGCGCGCGTTTCTCAATATTCTAATCCAGCGGTAAACAGCCCGATGAATCGATTTTCTATACGCATATAATGTACGCGAGAGAGCTTTCGTCGGTCCCTTACGAAATACACTTGACACACGCGTGAAAAGGATTACCAAACGAAAGGATGACTTGTGTATGTAGCACTTGATACCGCACCGAGAATCAAGTGTATATACGTAGTATATGATTTCGTGCATCTTGTCCCGTTATATACTTTCGTAAAAAAGCAGGCCTCGCCGATCCCATAATTTCTCATCGATCTTTTCTCGAGAGACATTCTCAAAAGATCGTCCTCGAGACATCAGGGCCACCTTGCAAGCTCCTCGCGAAAAAGCCTGCAAACCTGCAATCCAGTCAGCCCCGAAATCGGCGCAAGGACCTTCGAAAAAGACGGTGTATAAAGTATCCAAAACCGGCTGTTCTCTCGCACACACACGAGTACGTGCTTCGGGTAATAAGCGACGATTAATACGTCGAAGGGAGCAGCAGTCCTCCTCGGCATTTACATGAGGAAGAAGAAGAAGAAGTCGAGAAGAGGTGGAAGGAGGGATTCCAGGTCATAACGGTGCCAGCGGTGTGCGTAGTATGCGCCCTCTCTCTCCCGTCCTCGGAATACTTCCTCGGCGGCGCCTCTGGAATTCGCATTAACATTTTTTTTTCTCTTCACAGAGAGAGAGAGAGAGAGAGAGAGAGAGAGAGAGAGAGAGAGAGAGAGAGAGAGAAGAGACGGCGATTGGTAGTTTTCTACGTACGCCGGGCTTACGGATTTTTCGTGGCGGATTAGAATTTCAAATCGAGCGGGTATGGAGAAGCTTATATGGGATTTTCTAGAGATCGTTGGCCCCGATTGGTTGAGACGAAATGAGACAGAGAAAGGGTATTTTCTCTCGAATAAGGTTCGATTCGATTTTTTTTTTCCGGTTTCTATTATTATAGACCACCTTGCGGAGCTTTCGTGTGAATGGATGAATCAACGGAGACAAGTGTGAAAAGACTGTTACTACGCACGAGACTGTATTCAGGAGTATAACCGTGAGGAATTTGATTAGTAATCAGCGCGTAAAGGATACACTCGTGAATGGACAGATGAATAAATGAATGAATGACTCGGGCAACTTTTACTTTTTCTCCGGGATAAGCCGCCGCGGCGTCCTTGACGCTCTACACTGCACAATATGACTCTGCGACGTTTTTTTTTAATTCTTATATATTATTCAGACACACGCATCACGATTATATTTTCATTCTTACGCGCGCAACAGATGCTTCTCGGAAGAGGGACAGGTGCAGGAATGCGAAAACATTTGCTCTTCCCTGGAAGCGCGTCAACAAGCCTTATAGCACTGAAAATATTTTCCCGGTTTCATAGTCGCTTGGAACACACAGGCTTTTAAAACACGTTGAAATGCTAATAGTCGCAGCCAATTTGTCTGGGGGAAAAATCTTACGCAAAAATACTAATTTCCTTGACGCGCGAGATGTTGATTTAGGACGGGAAGGACGTTATAACGGTTGCGGCATTCCAGCGCGCCACCGCCTATGGACACTATAGTATACGAGTAGAGAGAGAGAGAGAGAGATGCCAACGACACTGTATAGAGCCGATCGAATATCGCGCGCACTTAGAGTTACATGCATATATATAGAGAGATAGTGGAATTCTCGTAGTGTGTATAACTCTCGCGAGTTGACATAGAAAGTGCTGGACGTTGGGAGAGGTTGATGAGCTCAGTCTATTTTTAATCGGTTACAACTCGTGTGTGATCAATCTTGTTCTCGTTGCTTTGTGGGACTCGTTTTATTATTGAGAAACTTCCGCTGCGCTAGACTAGAAGCTTATCGTAGACTTATTGCGGCTTATTCCTCGACGATTATATGCATATACGAGCGCGTGTAATGAAGAGGGAAGAATCGATGTGTAGGAACTTGTAGACAGTTTTGTTTTTAAAGTGAATATAGTTTCTGCTTTATTCTACTTTATGAATAAAAAAAACAATGTATCATCACACACAAAATCCCCGTAACACCAGCTAAACCATCAATCAAAAAGTCGAGATAAGATTGTAAGCGACTAGTATAAAGCATGCCAGCAGCAAAGTGGACGACTGCATCGTAGTGGGTATATACAAGAGTGTCGTCATCCCCGCCGCGGATTTGTCTTCTCTCCGCAATTTTCAGTGCAACGCGCAGCTGGATTCCCATTTCTCGCGCGCGCATGTGATGCTCCTACAGCCACAGCGTTCCCCGCACGTAATAGCCCTCTGTGGCGAGAGGATGAACGTTATGCAGTTGCGCAAGGCTAAGACAGTAAGACAGCCCAAACGAGAAACCAGTATCGCACGCTCTGTGTATATACCTAGCAGGCATTTGGAAAAATAACCGAGACCATCTCTCTAATTTTACGTGGACGATGTTGTGATACATTTGTGGAGATCGTAGTGCGCTTAATTTGGAAAATGAATTGTGACATGTGTGCAGTCTCGAGTACAGAGTAGATAGTAGAGTACAGAGTATACACAAGCTAATTACAGGCTTTCACAAGTGCTCCGCTTAAGAACTACCGCACGTCATTAAGCGACACATTAGGCTAATCTCACGACGTTGACGCTCGAATCAAGTGTGTTTCGCAAAGGCTGTTTTGCAAAAGTAGCTTTTTATTATTAATTTCCATGGTATAGGTACGCGCCTGTGTCTCTTCCATCCTTGCTGCTACTAGCTACTACTCATGAATACTGACTCTCTCGGGATATGAGTAGTGTGTATTCCATCAGCGCAATCGATGCTATACGCGAGAAGCGACGCACGCGAGGGAATCATCGAGGGAAAAGTTGCAAAACGTTGGATTATGAAAGCTGAATCGCTTGTGATGCGCGCGAGAGGAGATGAACGAAAATCGACGGCGTCTGCTTTCGAAAGTCTGCCTTTTGCGTATGTAGGTGTATACGTTCGGAAAATACCGATGTCGCTTCCTGATTTTCTGCGAAGCTTCCGAACAAATTTAATAAATCCCACACCGACTCATCATTTCACAAGCGCCTATATGAATGCAACGCATTCTATCCGCAAACAGGTTCTACACAAACACTCACATATACTAGAGAGCGTAGGAACGTATCAGAAAAGCACACAAAGTTTTCAATCACTCGACGGCTTTCACACGCAATCGTTCGAAATGACACTTACAAAGACGCCGCGCGAAATTCCAGGCGCGTCACGCGTGTGTAATATATTAACGATCCTTGAACAAATCTCCACGACGAGCGTCTGTCGATCTCCTCGATGAGATTTTCGAAATCGGACGTGTCTACAAGTATCTACGTATATATATATATACTGTACTCACCCTATGCGGATAGGCCAAATGCCACGTCACGTTGAAGCTACTTCCAGACAGTAACGAGGTCTTGATGTCACCTGGAAAAAAGAAAGCAGTGTATTGGTTAATGCTCTCTCGAAGCGTGAGAAGTTCCGTATTCCATCTGTTTCGCTTTATAAATACACATGCATGCACGGATTCGATATAAATCGACGTGCATTAGATTAGAGCTTATATACTGAAAGAGTTCGCTTGTACGGCGAAAGCGTCGTCGATCTCATTTTGTCGCATCTCCATATAAATCGACATCGCAGTCGCTAAAGCGAGAGAAATCCTACGCGATTTCCCGTTTCGCATATATCAAGGTCATACCGTCGGGGCACACGACCTTCGAACGAAATCGAGCCTATACGCTCGCAAGAAAGAATGCAGCGCTTGCGTTTTCGCGAACGAGCTTTGTAGTAAAAAAAAATAATACTGTCGCGCTTCTGCCCTTTTTTTCTAAAACTCCTAGTTGCGAAACGCAGCGATCGACTGCAATAAATTTCGAAGCGCAAACAAGTTTATGCCTCGTTTTTTTTGCAACACAGTATACGCATACTCGGATCGTAGCGGACGACTTTTAGTGCTTCTACGTTGCGATAGAGACTAAACGCTACGCGATTGTTATGTCCGCTTTGGTGAGAGGCTTTGAGCGAACGACGATGATTAGACGTGTGGCAAGGAGCAATTGATTGAATTATATTCTTACAGGGGAGAGAAAACAGTGTCACCGCAATTACGGACGACGTCGCCGCGACTTTTCTATTATACACTATACCAATCCGTGCCAAGGATCAGCGCCGCGTGCGATATCTTGTTAACACTCGCTTGCACTAAAAAAGGATCGATTCTTTTTTTTGCTGCGTACCACAGCTGTTCCATATAGGCATCGAGAGAAAAAAAAACGCTTATTATTAAATAAATGTATTTGGCGCTACGACTAAGATTCATAACCCTTACGGCGACGATGATTCATCGAGAGCTTACGGCGGGAAATATGAAAAATGCATCCAACACGCAATTTCGCGCGAGCAGGTATATATATATATGCACGCAAGAGTATAGAAGGAGAATATAAATACACATAAAAGAGAAGCGGCGACTCGCGGGCGGTCCGTGGCGACGCCTACGCGCGTATCTTATTATCTCCTTCCTCGGCTCTCTCTGAGAGACCTCGAAGAGGTTTGCGCTGCGGATCAACGCACTCGTCGACCTTGACGAAGGGTTTATTATACATTTTTCTTTCGATTTTTCCGCAAAAAGGAGCAGATAAGCTAATAAAATAATTGATTAGGTAACTTGCGAGTGAAAGCGCAGGTGCCGCAGCGTTATCCAATCGAATTTTCGGTCGGCACAACAAACTCGACCGCGTGTTTATTTAGCGGATTGTATTGCAAAAAGCATCGGCTAGACGAAGAAAGCGTCGGGTTTATTATCCAACACCGCGTATAATTAAGCGAATATATATACGTCTACGCGCAGTCAAATTAGGTATAAATATAGCGTTGCGCATAGCTACACCCCAATACCAGCAGGCTAACGACCAGATCGGCTTCTATACTGAAAAAAAAAGTATAAGAGCTGCGATATACGATCTCGATTACACACTATCCGCGCCTTCTTCGAAGAAGCTCTCCTCGAAATAACGCGAAAAAAACGCTCCTCGACAATTATTCTTAATGACTAGGCGCAAACATCGCAGCTGCATAGTGAGAAAAGAAGCCAAGACTGTGCACGTGTGTATAGTGCACATACACACACAGAACTGACTTCCTCCTGTATATATATACACTAGCAGCATCAGACTACGGTCTCGCGTAACGCAATCCGGAAGTTTGCCTGGCGAACCGCGCAACGCGTATATACATAAACAATATATATAGCGTATACAGTCTCGTTCCGTTCGGCGCCTTCTTTCCACTTTCTGGCTCCATACTTCGCGAGAGTCCATGTGTCTGTATCTATTAGATGCCGGCGCCCGATTACGTTTACCCTCGAGTGCCCACGACCCCCGAGAGAGAGAGAGAGAGAGAGAGAGAGAGAGAGATGCGCTGTACACAGAGTGTATTATATGTATATCTCCCAGGCTTATCTTAATATGCGCCAGCTACTGCAACGTAACGAGCCTCGAGTCCAAAAAATGCGGGAGATCGTTTTTAGTGTTATACACACGAGGATTACATAAAAGTTGTCTTGCCGTACGCTGTGTGTATATATACTTTGCCAATTTTTTTTCTAGTCTAGCTTGTGGTGAACAACGATTTGAGTTGGATTAATGAGAGAAGGAGAAATGCGTGCGTGTAAGGTGAAAGTTGTAAGACAGGTGATAATATTATAATAGCTATACTGCAATGCGATAATAATAGAGCATAACGTGTTTAATGTGTGCTAATTGTTGGCAGTTGCGTGTTTTACGTAAAGTGCATCATCTTTTAATTTTCGCGTTACGCTTGTGTATACAACTCATTGACTGAGTGTTGTGTAGAGTCGATATGATAAATTTTCTGCTTTAAAATTTACTGACATCATGATTATAAAGTAACGCGGAACGTCGCTCTTTATAATTCCACGAAATTAAACGTAAAGATGAGAGAGAGAGAGAGAGAGAGAGAGAGAAAATTAACTCTAAAATCGTATACAAAACTTCCCAAAAAACTTCCTACTGTCATATCTCATGAGAACAATCGAGCAGCTCGTTAAAACTCGTCTTCCTCGCGAAAACCATCGTAAACGCAGTGAAAGAGAAAAAAATCCTCAAAGTTATTACCCACGCAACGTTTCCGTGTATTTCCTCTCCATAACACAATAATACACAAACCACGAAATCCGTTTATCCGTCGATACGATCGCGCGATGATCATTCGGAAGCATCAGGTATGCATATAGCACATAATCGGCTGCAAAGTACAGACCACCAGTGACATATACCGGCCGATTAATTATGCGCATTACGCAACGCGAAAATTCAATTTGCACACAAGGACCATTAAGCAGACAGCCTATTACGGTCAGGTCGCAATTGTCGCGTGTGTGTATATAAGACGGTATGTATAGATATAGAGGCGTAATAATCTCAACGGCTCATTAGCGCACGCACGAGGACGGACGACGAACTTTGTGGCCTTGACGGGTGTGTAGGGAGTGCGTTAAACTTTTTTTATTTGACGTTTGTGCTTTGTCATCCCTTGGTGTGGAAAATTAAACGGCTTGTTAGTTGGTCAAGGAGTAAGGTTTGCTATTAGATAATCTTTTTTGTTGGCTGAAATTTCGATTTCGCAATGCTCGCCAAATGAAAAGTAAATTTAAAAAGAAACACAAGAAGCCTACTCATCCTTTTGCCACACACAGGTATTCGAAAGCGCGTAAGAGAAATTCAGCAAATAGAAAACTCCTACGCTTAAAAAACTATTTTCCAATACAACCGTTTCGTTTTTTTTTTTTTGTTTTTTTTTTTTTGTTCGTCGCGAAACTGAACCATATCTCGCATGCAGTTGTCAAGCCACGCATACATCGTTGCACCAATTTCAGGCGCACAAATGACGCGTCGCGGGCGCAGTGACGCGTAGGACATGTAATTCCGCGCGTCGATGGAACGTATAATCGAATGCATAATTCGGGCCGTGCTGATGGAAACAAACGCATCATCATCATCATCATCCGGCCGAGGGCATTAACGGTGCTGCTCTCCGCTATTTCGCAATAAAACGTCGCGCATCGATTTAGAACGGCGGCGACGACGACGTGTGGAATTACAGGGGGGAGAAAAAAACGGCGCTCGGTTATTTAATAATCGTTCGATCGTGGCATACGTGTCACGCGTCAGTTTCCGCGGGCCGATCGATTATTCAACTGCCGCTACTGCTGCACATACGTATGGGAATTCGAATCCGTTATTAATTCGTTTTCCATTACGTAAGATGTATGTGTGTATGGATTGAATGGACCGCTAGTGTATACGTGCGGCAATTATAACGAGAGTCTTCCCAACGTTGCTTTTAATTATTTTACGAGCTTTTGTGTTTGGTGTGAGAAAATAGGAAGGCCGGAGCGACGCGTTGTAAGAGATTTTGTTTTGCGCGGAGGCGTTGTTATATTGTTTTCGCGAGTGTAGGTATATATACCTATCTGCCGAGCGGGATCTCGACGATCGATGATGGATAGCAATAATATTTCAATTTCAATTTCAGCCTGTACGATACTCGTGAACTGATACGTCGAGTTTCGCTAATGTTCCCATGATACGATTCATTTGCGTTAAACAGTGCATATTCTTATCGATAAAAAAAAAAGACAACGTGCAACGACTTTCGAATAATTTTTATACCTATAACACAATTAAGAAATTTCCTAGCTGCAGCTACTGCGCGAATTAACTCTTCCCATAATATAGCGATCACATTATCCAGCTAGACTTACACACTAAGGCGATGCGCACATCCACCTGCGGTTACGATGATCACGTCGATCGTCTCGCGTTAGCGCGCGCGCCTCTTATATTCGTTAATTGTGAGAGAATGCTCATATTATGTACATATACGTATATAACACTCCACACACTCTCTCACACACACACACACACACACACACACGTACATACTCTCTCCTAAAAGTTCCTCGTCTCGCGACGGTGAAAGTGTACGGCTTTGAATCGCGCGCGCTCCGGCGAACGGCAACTTCTTTCGCGCCGTTTTCCCATAAGAGCCAGCACGACGTGATTATGTGTATACCTGCTGCTGCATATATACCTACAGGCATATAACACACTATCTTTGGTATTTTGCGCGCAGACCGGTGTGAGCTGTATATAGCGTGGCTTACGTGTCGACAGGTGTTTTTGAACTTTGGAGCGACCTCTAGCGGCTGATATTTGTCGCGCGTAAAGGAGATTTATTATCTATCCGTCGAATCGAAAGTTTACGCGGATGATAATTCGCGGTCGTCGTCGTCGTCGTCGTCGTCGTCGTGGGGTTTTATACTGCAGTGCTGCGCAGCCAATAACTTTCTAGCCGTATTTTTATGTAAATATGAGACGAAAAGCGGAGAAACACAATGGAAAGGTTTGCAGCGTTGAGCGCGCGCTTTATCATAAATTGAGGAACTTTCTACTTTTTCCGGGGATTATGAGAGCCGCTTTATCGGCAATTACATACAGAGAGGGATAACGTTGTATTTCTGCGGTATACAAGTCTCATCGAGGAAGTATATGCACGGAATCTATAAGCAAATTGCAATAAGGGCGCGAGTTACGCCGTTGATAAATAATTCAACACTTCTGTGCACAGAGCTGCCGCATATTATGATCGGCTATACACGCGCAGAAGGAAGTTACGGGAGAGAGAACCGCAAGAACGACGAAAGTCTCACGTAATTATTTCCAACGATATATTCGCCCGAGCCTTCGTATATTACTCACTCTTATGGCTGCATATATATGTTAGTGCATACCCATAACACTAACACACACATAGACACATACTCACGTACGGGTATCAAGACTTTCTCTCACACTTGTTCGCGAGGGTATAGCTTATATTCATTCAATTTCCTATAGTATCGCTCTGCGCGCGATTATTTTATCTCCTCTTCGAACCTGCACGTTTTTCACCGTCACTTCGATTATATGTCGAGTGGAATGTATACAGACTCGCTTGGACTTTCGTTCGTAAAGTGTCAAAATATGATCTATCTTGGTAAACACTTTCATCTCGATGGAGATTAGGTTGAGAGCGATTTCGCTGTGGATTGTTCATGGAGAACGACGATTTTACAAAATGTTTTACGAGACTCGTTTATTTTACTTTTATTATATTTCGTGATAATCTGATTCCCGTGTGAATTAAAAACTATTTTTGTTAACAACATGCCGAGAGATGTAGGAAGAGTATTTGCAACTGCGAGAGCCGTAGAAATAAATCAGGTAGATCCGTCAACAGAAAATGTTGTTGCAGTTGCAGATATATTGTAGCACGAGTGGCTCAAGCAGAAAGCACAAAACAAGGTATAGTTTTGTCATAGGTAGCACACTCCTATACATACATTCCGCGCACATCAAAGTGATGAAGGAAACGAGAAAGTGCCTGTGCGCCACCTATCGGCGCTAGCCGGATACCATAGTCAGTCAAAAAGTTGCGAAGCGGTCTGGTAAAGGCCAGTCCAAAACTGACTTGTTGTCCGGCCAAAATTCTACATGCTTTTTTTCTGTGTTTATTATTGCAGATATGCATAGATCGACGTGAAATCAAAGAAAGAAAAGCACGAGCATCACAGCTGCGGCAACTTTCACGCGCACACAGAAGCATAATACTATACAGCTGACGTTGAATCCAGGTGAATTTTTCCTCTAAACACTCAGCTAATTTCAAATACAGCCATAATTACGTAAAAAAGACGCTCTCGCTCGTCATGGAAAGAGAGAAAAAAGCGCTCGTGCACGCAATAATATTATGTGCACTGCGAGAATCCTTTCCTTGATCTCAGTGATAAAAGAATGTTTCCTCGTTATACACTCATACGAACTGAACCAGAAGCAAAAAAAAGAAACGCTTCGCGTATAGTATAGGTAAACGCTAACGACTATCTCGCGAATCTAGCGCGTTTTTTCAAGGTCAGCTTCGTGCCGACTGTGAATATTCAGTCCTGAATCGTAAGAGAACTCGACGTCTGGCAATATCGCGCGTATCGGCTTGACCTCGTTATTATACGAGTAGCGCGTGAAAAACTTGCCGTGCAGCTTCTTCTCAAGCTTATATATATATTTTTTCGTCGTCGTCGTCGCTGCTGTTCACGATATCGAAAATTTCGACGTTAGATTTCTCTTTGCGGCCGCGAGTTTCTCGAATTCGTAATGAGCGAGGCCTCGAGGTCTGTGCGATCGAGCTTGAGAATATTAAGTGGTATATGTATAGCCTAACAGCTAGATATCCTTCCTGATTATTATATAGAAATATTCCCATGGCTAAATTACCAATTATAAAACCGTATACCCACGACATGCAGTTGTTCGAAGGCACGCACGATTTAATTAATTAATTAATTAATCAATTCTCACCTCTAGGCATGCCACATGGTCCAGCCGTCCTGGAGTTATCCAGGAAGTCGAGGTCGTACTGCCTGGCTCTAGGGAACGTCAGCGCCACGTGTCCCACGGCAACGTCGACGAGCCACAGTAATAATAGCGGCAAAGCCGCTCTCCGGCATGGCTGCATACTTCCCTCGCAGTTGGAGCTTATTTTCAGCAGCAGCAGCTCACCGCCGGCCTGCTCTTGCCGTCTCTCGCCTCATGGGGCACATACGACACCTGTAACAGGACAATTGCACTGTTCTTTTTTTTTTCTCTTCTCGATTTTACGATCGTAGTTTGAAACAAAAAACGATATCGGCTATTGATGCGCCATTGTGACATAACGACACCGAGAGAGGCTTTAGCACTGCTGTTTATTGCTATTGTGACGTCACCGAGTGCTCATATTCCTGAGCGTAGCGGCTGACGATTGTTGCCACGGATAATTGGAGGAAAAAGCTTACGCGCCTCTCTCGCCGGTGTTAGGCAATGATCTAGTTGGGAACGAGACGAAAGAAGTTTGTGTATACCATTGCACCGGTAATTATATTGCGCTAGCTATTCTTTATTTCTCCCTCTCGGATCTATCGAAATTCGATTCGCGTAATAGAAATTTATCGACTTGGTAAATCCGCGAATTATTTCTGTATACACATCTATAAAACTCGCTGAGCCAAGGCACACAACAAACGCGTATACTCGTAATCCTCGGCATCGGGTATTTTATCGAAGAAGAGGTATATTTCAACTAAGAGTGTCGTTTAAAAATGAAAACGAAGCTCGCGCGCTTGCAGATTTGATTGCGGAACGTAAATTACACGGAGGGAAGCGTGTATTTATTACACGCTCTTGCAGCGACGAGCGAGAACGTAATAGCGCGGCTTGGAAATTAACCACAGTGTACTGGTGCACCAGACGAGACATAAATTCATCCACTTTAGAGTATATCCATAGCGCTTATATGTATGGCTTTTCACGCGCTATTTTTGAATTTATCATAAGTGTCTTCGAATAACGACTTCCTCGCGATCGTTATTATACACCGATGAGAGCACTAAAGAGCTCGAAACCGGAAAGAGACGATGCGCGCTTTTCCGGAACAAACATTTTATCGAACTTTAGTGCAGCCTTATGGTTTCCGATTGCGAGAGAGAACTCATCTCTCCCGTAGAGATTTTACCGCTCGATATGCGGCTGTATACGTATAGTTAATTGCGCGGCGGATAAGGAGGAAAAATCATCGTATAGTGTGATTAGAAACGGACGTAATGAAACAGGAAGCGACCGTATGTGTATGTGTGTCTAGCGGTAGAGCGTATTCCTTCCTTCATCGGCGGGTGTACCGTATGTATGCGAGATAGAAATGCGCCTACTTTGAGCATCTTCGTTTGCGCTTTCTTTTTCGCACGAGTGTAAACGACCTGCGCGAGTACGTGAGGCCGTCAATCGAGTGTCACGTGTAACGTGGATGTGTCGTATCGACGCTCCGAGAATGGAGACACGTATACGTCGATAGATATTATACCGATCTTTTTGGACACGAAGATCGAAGGCTATCGGTACAATCTTAATTTCTTAATCAGCGATTGCTACGCAGCGATTAGGTTAATTTTTTGTTTACCATCTGGTGTCATGCTCGCGATTTGATTAACCCAAGTGATTGATTAGTCAAATCAAGAGATTCGGTTCGATGTTGAAAATCTCGAAAAATCGGTCTGACGATACCCGGTTATTTTCTACTCCGAGAGTTCTCTCTTTGGGTATCTCTGACGCATCGACTTCCAGACCGCAGCAGCTATACACAAGTGAATCACGCAGAAGAAGGTGCAGATCGATAAGAAATGAGCGAGCGTCACGTTTTGTTCTCTCCCTAACCGATCATTGAATACTCTCCACACGAAATTTCAAAAGCCCGGTATCAACAACACTCTCAGTATATATATATATATATACACGTGTATAGGAAAAACCGAAGAAAACACTGTGTACTGAATGCATCGCACGAAGGCCTCGCGGCTAGCATAAGGAATGCAAGCCGCGTACAATACACCGACACGCACACACGCGAAGGAGAGGAAAGAAGCCAAGAGAGAGAGAGAGACTTTCCTATACACCAAGCGTTTGCGGCGCTATACCAATCGCGTGGTCCAGGCGGCACACATATAGGCTCGGCCGCAGATGCCAAGGATGCCGAGGGGCCCAAGGCCGCGCGGATTCCTATTGGAGATCGGCAGCGTGTGTGTAAGGCGAATATTCACGTCTGCGAATCTGCCGATTTCTAGCCTTTTCGTATAATACACACTTTATATAAATAGCGTTTCATGTTTTATTCATACATTACGCGGTGTGTTGTTGGCTCTAAAATTAACACAAACGCGGCCGCTGAAATTCTTTTTGCGCAAGAGATCGGTTGCCGATTTTCCTGCGGCGGTGCCAATTTTTTTTTTTCTTTCTTTTAAACTCGACGACTCGTTCACGTCCGCGCGCCGCGCGATTAGCACTTTCGAAACTTTCATTGACTCTGTTTCTCGCGCGCAACCGTGTGCACCGAATGTATATATACGGCACACCTGACGAGAGGAGTCGTAATTCGGTTCTCGCGCGCGGCGCTAAACTGTGCGCTATGGTATGCAGATCTCTCTCTTTCCACGTGGGAATCGAGGCTTTTCACGTGACGATTTTGTATATATAGGAAAAATCAAAGTTCACGGGTAGATATAAACGCAAGTGGATTTGGATAGAGTTCAGTTACGAGCCGATTAACGGCTGTTGTGAATAGACTCGGAGTATAGAGTCATGACTCACTGCCTCGATTTTTCGGCTCGTGGGAAAGGAAGGATTCGATACGAGAAAGAGAGATGCGCGCGAGGAAAAACGAGAGCGAAAGGATCACTGCAGCGCACACACAGACAGAAGCACATTATATACAGTCTATATATAGCCTCGCACACTTATTTACCTTCTCGGGCTCCACAGGCAGTCAGCTTCGGAGGTTGACTCTTGCAATATAGCACTGGCAAACTCAATAAACACTGATGCATAAACGTGTAACGATCACCGGTCGAAAAAAAAAAACTCGCGCGCGGCCACTCAGGAGTCGGCCATTTTGGTAGCAGCTGGCGCACCTCGATGCTGTGTATATACGCGCGCACTCGAAAAGGGGAGCTGCTGCGCCTGCGAGAGAGGAGAGCTCTTGGAGTTGTATTATAAAGCGAGAGCCGCCGCCGGTGAAAACGTGACGGGGATCGGCCGAAGACTGAGACTCGGTCTCCACGGTGGTACCGGAGAGCTCTCTCTTTCCTCGATCGGCTCGACTCGGGACTGTTCGTGCCGCGCCGCCGCCAACACCGATCACCTACCTCTATGCGGCTCGACGAGTGTGGCTAACCTGTATGTATATGCCTCCGGCGAAAATGAGCGCCTCTCCCCTCTCTTTTTCTCTCTGTGCTTCTTTTGCTGCATTCCCGCCGCTCACCTCCTCCTCCTCCTTTGCGTGTGTATATACGTATGCGAGCATCGCTCCGAGGAGCGTCTTTTGCGGATTCTTCGTATGATGTGACTGGACCAGCTTTTAAGAGCGATACTATTGTTTTTGAGCGGCTTGGACTTTTTTGTCGGAAGATTTTGACGATCGGTTGGGGTATCGTGAAAAAATCGGCATAAACTAGTTACAAACGAGTTCTTTTTCACTCCCGATGACGCGAAATCCTAATGGAGTAAAAAAATCTCTTATATACGAACTTAGCATACCATCCGATAGACCGCGCGTCGTCGCGTCTTCGAGAATTTGTCAATTGAAAATCCGGGCGACGAGTCTGTGCGTCGCTCTCGCGGTGCCGTATATATATATTACACAAACCGGTTCCTTTGACCGGTGTATTTTTTCTTCTTCCCTCGCGCATCGACGTTTTACGGTTCCGGTTTACGAGCGCTGTAAATTTTGGCTCCGCTCGATCGCAACAGGTTGCACACCGATTTTTCAAATTTTCACCAAGAAGAAAATCGTATTTAACTTCATACCTATGTGCACAAACACACACATATAGGTTGGAGTCAGGTATAAGGAGTATTGCAGCGACTCCTCGGTGTGTCGCGGAGTTGTGAAACGTGCGCATTGTTTTGAATGGCGCGCAAGAGAGACCCACACGTGTGTGCCTGCATAGGCAGCCGATAAGAATGCATAATGATCAGGCAAGTATCCCTATGTGTGTGTAAACCGGAGGCGCGGAGTCTCGCGATGACTTTTTACGGCCGTATAGCCGACGCCGCCGCTGTGTGACACATGCAGCACACAGAGCGGAAGGTGGGCGACGGAAGAGAGGAAATAGACACACACGGGACGGTCTTCGGTGTCGTTCTTATGGCTGCGGTACGTCTATACATGTATATAGGTACTGTATAATGTATGCCCGACACGGAGAGTTCGATGCCGGGAGGGAAACAACGCTCGCATGTTAATCGGCACAAAGATATATAGTATAATATACGAGGAATGTATATATATTGTATACGTAGAGTCCTTGGCTCAGCAGCGAGATCGGCAGGGAAGAATGTGTAGTAGATCGGCGAGGTCGATCTCGCGAAAGGAGGATCAATGTCGTTTGCGGCGAAGCCATACATTTCGTACACAGTGCGCTAGCTGCGTTGCGCAACGTCCGCCGGGGATGAATATTGAAAAAGAAGAAGAAGAAGAAGAAGAAGCGTCTATGTACATATGCAGTGTATAGTAACGGAGCACCTGCGGTAGGTACTGCGCCACATACACACGTATATACACACACTTGCGGAGGATAGCGACGGGGAATTACTTTCTTTCTCTCGGTCGGTGTGTGTCTTCGGGCTCAACAGGTCGCGCGAGATCGGTGTATGCTGCAGCAGCAGCCTGTACCACTACTTCTCTTCTCTTTCAAGTCGTCCGAAAAATTTCATGCCTCGTTCGGCCGGACCTTTACCGCCGCGACGAGAGAGAGAGAGAGAGAGAGAGAGAGAGAGAGGCTGATTGAGGTTTTACAGGTTTGTACTTTTATATGTCACGCCGTGTCGTTGAACCGTTACCCATATTCCGATCGGCTGTACACTCTGGCTGTATCATTTTTTCTTTCTACACGCGACTGCGTATATTACACTCCATAATTTTTCTCGCGATTCGTCCGCGTGATTTACTTACATCGGATTGTCTACAACGTTGTTCACGCGGCAAGTGTTGGAGAGATGATCGTGTGCCGTAATGAATTGCAAATGCGCTATTGCAAGATCACACACGGCTCGCAATATAAAATCGCGATGACTGACCCAGAATTTTAACATACACCACTGGTCTCTCTCTTTCTGGCTCATGAAAGTGATACATATATTATTATTATACATACGCGCGCTTGCAATTATCTCTCGCGAGAGAGGTTTATATATCGGCTGGCCTAATAATTTACGAGTGAAAAATCGCTTCGCCAATGATAAATTCCTGTAATACTATATCTCTAAGACCCGAGCGGACATACCGATGTTATTTACAACATGGACGGGATGAAAATTTTATCGGCTACCATACTGCGCGTATCACAATGTATATAATAGACGTATATATACCGCTGCGCAACAGTCGTTAAAACGAGGCCGAAATCCAAGCTGGATTACAGTATATAATCCTCCGAGTAAATAATCAAGTCATTACACGATAGAGCCACGCGGTGAAGAAGAAGACGAGACGAGGCAAAAAAAACTTAATAAGGCGTGAGTAAAGAAGCGACGACGAGTCCTCGAGCTCGCGCAAGAGATCGATGAACGAGAAGGAGGACGACAGCAGCAGCACGTGGTAGTACCTTATAGTAGCGCATTCCGAGCCCGGGGAAAGCCTCTCGGATAAACAAGCTCTCGCGCGGTTCATTCGTTCCGCTATATACCTATACCCAAGAGCGGAGTGTAATACCGTATACACGTGAGTGTATGTAAGAGCAACCTGACTGGTACGACTGTATAGCACACTGCGCTTTTTTACTCGGTTCTATGTACCGCGAAACTATTAGACGGAGTCGCGGAAATAACTCTATCGAGTGTCCGAGTGTCTGACATTATATGAAAAAAAAAGCTGACACAGAATTTTATCAGTGCGCGAGTTTAATTGCTTGTGTATATAGGGGATATGATGTATGCGCTGTTCGCGAATTTTCGTTCTAGAGCACAATCGAGCTGCGAGATTTATACGCGCGATGAAAACTCGAATATGCCGTGGAGTCATTATACGAGTCCAAGGATCCAGTGGAGTAGAGTGTAACGAGGAATTCCGTGAGCGCGAGATAGAGTGACTAAGAATTTCCATTTTTCTTTTATACACGTACAGCGAATCTGATTCATTCTTTTGGCGTGATTCAAGCGCACAATCTTACATTTAAAAATAAAATATTTAAAGTTATCTTATCATTAATAGCATTGAAACGTGACGGAATCCACCAGTCACCCCTAAAAATAACGCTTCAAACCTGCTCGCAAATCTCATCCAGCATCACTGTGAAATCTATCCCAACTAAACACGCACACACATAAAGATCGCTAAAAGGTAGTAAATAAAATTTCTGAATTCCATCGCGAGATATATATACACGCAGTAGTAATTTGCCCCGCATATACAACCGCTATAGGAAAGGCGCTCCGTTTACGGGCACATAGCTAGCGCGCGCGCGCGCGCGCGAAAAGAGCCACTATATACTCCTAAGTCGAGCAGTCTTGCGTAATTGGCCTCGTTCGCGCAGAGGCGCCAGATTCAAATCGCGCGCGCGCGTTTATAATACACAAGAGCGTGCATATAACACAGGTTGCTGCAGTGCGAAGAGAAAGAAGAAAGAGCGAAAATAAAAGAATGAAGAGCGGGAGCGCGGCGTTTCGTCATTTTCTTTTGTTCCGAAATGAAGCTGCAGGCGAATATACAAGAGCGACAGCATATACACACGTGCATATAGAGGGCTCTTCTCTAATTGCGAGGTGTTACGGCCGAAGCTTGCTCGGAGCGCGCACCGGCTAATTGTCTCTTTCGACATTCTCCGGAGTCTTTGGTATGTGATCTGGTTTTTCGATATCGCCGAGCTCAGCGCGCTAGGGGTTACGTAATTTTACGCTGTATGTGTATATGCGCGAAGCTGTATATGTATGCATGTATGTATATTGTATATGTACATACATAGAAGCTTCCGCCTATGAGAGTCGTATACTCGGATAAATAATCGTTTGTTGCAACGCTTAACCTTGCGGCGACTTTTTTTGCGATTCTTGCGATCGAGGAAATAGTATAGCTATATAGACTTGTTTTCTCTGTAACAGGTGCGCGTGCTAAGCGACGGAAGTAGTCTGGTGCCTATTTCACAGATGGATCGCGAGACTTTCTCTCCCTCTCGTAGTTCACTCTATGTCTGTGTGTTGGGATCGATTTGGAATATCAAAACACGACATTAACTAACGTAAATGCCTTCTTGTGCATCGATCTCCTGGGGTCTATTATTTTTTTATAGGACTAGACTTGGCGCAGTGCGCTGCGCGCACTGTAGTAGAATATTGATTCATTAACTTATTAAATGAAATATAAATGCTTGATTGATATTTTTAATATTTGTTTTCTATTACGGAAATATATCAAACTTTACAATATATGATTGATTCATTTCGCGCTCATGTAAATTTCAAAATTGCCGCGGTTTCGTCACCAACTACCTTTTAAAATTTTAAGGTTATGTCTCAACTCAGTTCGTGTCAACGTTCACATCATGTCACTTTTTGTAACAATGATAATATTTACAATAGAATATTATAAATACACAACTAATAATTATTGATATGTATTATAGTAATATATTACATTCTTTGTATTAGGATCAATTTTAGAAATCAAAAACAAATCAAAAAATTCTAACGATACTTTTGACGCATGCGCACTACACGAGCCAATCATATTGACGCATTCTTGGCTTCACTTCATCCGGTCATGACTTTTTTATATAGGGATCTGAATGTCTAATACACGTCTCTGTGTATAACGGACTCTTTCTGCTCCAGCGTGACGAATATAAATGTAATAAGTATGGAAATGAGAAACTTTCAAAATTTTATGACTCTCGCGCATAGTTACGAGAGGGAGTGAGATAGCGGCGCTGCGCGATGATGGCGCGCAGAGAGTTAGAGGAGAATAAATACAATTTGCGATACAAATTTCTCGAGGTTCTTAAATATCCGAGGAAAAATTTCAATTTTCTAAAATTTGCATTTTTCAACTATAATTATAAACGAACTGAAAATTGCATGAATCGCACATTAAACAATTGCCATAACATAACGCGCTTATATCTGAGCGCAAAATCATTCGACTCACGCGCTTGCACGCACTCTGCAAAGTAGTTTCAATTTTTCCCCCGCGACTATCCGCGAAACACTCCGATCGTTACGTAAAGCTTGGAGGCATAGAGAGAGAGAGAGAGAGAGAGAGAGAGAGAGAGAGAAAGACTTTTAGAACCGCGCTAATTGCGAAAGCCAATCCCGCGGCATACCGGCGCGTTTAGCGCGGTTCCGATATCGAATTCCAATTGCCGAGATTCAGATTGCGGCTAGAGAGAGAGAGAGAGAGACAGAGATGTTTCCGAATGATTCACGTTGTGTACAGCGAGAAATTAACGAGCTGAAATAGAGACGATTACTTCGCTCGATTTAAACGGGAGAAAGTGGTAGTCCCATCCCTTGTGTGAAGCTCAATACACGTATACACACGATTGACGGTAGCAGTGGATGTATCGCACGTTATACGTATATATGCGCGCGAATTTTCAGCTATGGCAAAAGGGGAAGAGATTGCCATATAGCAAAGCTGAGAGAGGAGAAAGTACTTTGTTCGCCGTAGCGAGTATGGAGCACAGTAGTAGGAAAAAGAAAATGCCGGGAGAGGATCGCAGCGCGCGCGGCACCTCGGCGCGTATAATAGCCGAGAGCTCGCGAGGAGAGTAAATTTTTTACGACTAGGAAACGCTCAGCTATACTATAGCGAGCGAACCGCTGGAAGTCATTCGCGCGGTGCAAACAGGTGCGATTTTCTCGCGGAGCGCGTGGGAAAAATCGCTATAGAGAGGATTCATCGTCGAGGACTTATTCGGGAAAGCCAAATTGATGAGTCTGTGGTTCGAGTTGGAAGTGGGACACTGCTGTTTCCGGCTGGCCCGATTATTCCCTTTGCTTTGTTAATTATAACGACGAGAGGTTTGAATATTCATATAGAGTGGAAGAAAGCCTGGCAAAAAAGCGAAAACGTGAGAAAAGGCAATATGTATACACGAGAGGAAACAATAAGCAACTCCGGATAAGGAGTAGATAAATACACACTGCACCGAGCATTGTTTTGACTTTCGTCGGTCAGTGCATCTCTCGCGGATCATCGATTCGTCCTCAGCGATGAAAGCGCGCGAATCTCGGAAGCGTCCAGTGGAATAATGCCATATAAATGCCTGCCGGCACTACTGCTCTGCTGCTGTCCCTAATAGGGCTGATGGCAGCCGACTTTCGCCGTTTCCGTTATTCGCTGGATATACTAGAATGTCTTGTTTTCACTTTCGTTGCGGTGTACTCCTAGGCCGAGCGACTGTATATACTCGCGGTAAAAGAAAAGCGAAAACGGAAACGATTTGCCGCTGACGACGACGACGACGACGACGAGGTCGCGACCGTTCTTGGACTCTTATTTCGCTTGTTTGCTGCTTTGTGTAGCTGTCATATAACTGCATCGGTCACTTAAGCCATTAAACTCGCTCATTTCACGGGCTGAAGCTCGGGACTTTTTACTTTTGTTCTGGTTCTGCAGAGGTGGATTTTCGCTTTTTTGTTGTTTTTGTTGCGAAAATTGAAACGGGTTTTTCGGCTTGTAACTTCACGAGTGGCACTAAATTGTAAAATAGTCAATATTGACGATTTGTGATTTTATTCTTATTTAATAATCTAGTTTCATAGTTTGTTACTCATGTTTGCGGTTTTCACAGAGTCGCAACAGTACACCTATAACTAAACTATAGTTACACACTGTTTCTAGAGCCTACAACTCAAACAGCAATCACACAAATGTAACAGTTTCAATAACCCAAAAAATACTGGCACACATTATAATACCCAACTTGTTGCCTCGCCACATTCTATGTATAATATAAGGTAGAGACACGCAGAAAGGTCAGTGTTCCCGAGAACGGAGAGCGCAAAGCGCACTTGAGAATGCAGCGCGCAGAAGGCCGCCCCGCGCCGCCACGTCGCGCTCTATGCGTTTGAATTATTGAAATCAAGCTTGCGAGAGACTGCAGCGGGGCTGAAGACCGACTCTCTCACTCTCTCGAGAAAATGCAAATCGTGACTGGCGCGCGCGCGAGCTCGCGAGGAAAACGATTTGTTGGCAACCGGCGCTTCGTCGCGCGGCTACGAATGCTAAATGGCGAATTGCTGTTATCGCGACTACTATACGCCGACGACGACGACGACTGGCTTGCATTGTTAATGCAGCCGCGAGAAAAGAGTGTAATATAGCCTCCCGAGAGCCGCAGTTTCGAAATGAGAATAACAACTATAGGCGAGAGAAGAGCTAGGTATAACGAAGAGTATAACAGTGCGCGGTCGAGATTTTTTTACAGGCTCTTATCTTGGCTGAGCTGTGTGTATCTGGGGTGTATAGAGAGGTACAGTATACCAAGTATATTGAGTGCGCGTCGTAAAAAAACGTTAGCGTGATTGCTCGCGAATGACAGGTGTTATGCGAGGAGTGTACGGTATCTGCATCAGTGCAGTGTGCGCGACTGTATAACGCTATATTTTTGCGTTCTGGGGCGTACGGAGAATTTTTTAAATGAATTGTAACCGGTTAACTTGACCCGTATGAATACTCATTACGAGGCTGCGTAGCGAGTTTGATGCTTCTGTTGAGTTTTTCTTATTGGTATGAAAAGTTGTGGAGAATATCATTCGAGAAGTAGCCGACGTGAGATAAAGTGATATTTTCTTAATATATATATATACCGATGTAGAGGGCATCGTTCGTGCGCTTACCAGCAGAGGTGTTAGCTGACGTCGGTTGAGTAGAGCACTTTGTACCAGCTGATGCTCGGTTGATAGTTTTTGAGATCGGCCGTAGTTTAGCAGGACTGTGGGAAAACTGTGAAATTGTTTATCTAAGCAGCAAACAATATTTACGTTAATATTTTGTGTATGATAAAGAAATCAAATAATAAATTATAAGGTTGGCCAGAAACCGTTATTCTAACGCTCGGATATTTTTTTCTAAAACGGGAGTACGTTGCATAAAAAATTTTTATTTTCAAAACACTGGTATCGATTACCAAAACAAAAGCAGTTTTGGACTGGCAGTTTTGTTACCGGTTACCGCCTAAACTCCCCCGTGTCTGTGGAAGGTGAAAATAAGTGGCCCATAGGCACTTTTCCATTTCCCTCATAACAGTATGCGCGCCAAGTCTAGATATAGCGGTGTGCACCAATGCTAAAACTACCGCAGCTTTGGCCAAATTATTATATTATTTCACTTAATATGTCCAATTTGTCATACAGTAAAACTAATTTATTGAGACCTTATAAAATGCTGTACTTCAGACTTTCAAGTAAGTGAATTAATTAGTTTCTATTATTATACAGTCACAATTCAAATATTTTTTTCAATATCATTTCACATTCATTATACATATCTCGATTTAATTAACAAAAAATGGAGAGGACGTTCTCTTTATTGAACAAGTTTTTTTGCAATAAAATTCATCGAATTTTTCAGAATCCGGCTAATGTAATTCTCGCACGCTCGCTGCACAGTGTGTTTGATTAAAAAAATTTTTAAAGCAACGTCATCGGTTCCATCAGTGTAGCACGGGCATCTGGTTCGGCCAAATTCAGTTCATTTTATCGAGGCTTTTGTCGAATTTTAAATTGTTCCTGTCATTGACACGAGCTCACAGTGACACGGAAAATTTAGCCGGCGTGGCGCAAACTTTTGATAAAATTTTACGGTCAAGCGGCCAGTGTATGTCGTCCTAGTTCACTTGACAATTAATTAACGATTGGCTGACTTTGATGGCATGTAGCTGGACGTCGGCCGAATATCATTAATTATTTTATAATTAAAATTTTCCAACCAGCAACTGTCGCTCCTACACATCACCACATCCACCTAGATATATATATATACCTGCAGTCTCACCGCATTTTTATATCGTGTATATACGCAAGACTAATTACAACCGGCCATCGTAATATCGAATTTGTCTGGCTTCGTTGTGTGACGTCTGCGTATAGCAAAAAGCGAATGTTGGCACGTTCACCGTATTGCGCGATTTGTAATTTTCCCGGATTTTCTCCGGCAATAAGTGCTTCGCTATCGTTTTTTCCGAAGATGACAAGTCGTACAGCCGGTTCAATCATGTTCCTGGGAACGTATAGCTACGGCAATACTCGCAATCAGACTACGGCTTCGGGCTACGATCGGTACATAAGAAGGAAAGAAAAAAAATACGCAACGTGCACGGGATTATGCTCTGCTCTCTCCGTCTGGAGCGGAAAAGTCAAAGCCCTTCGAATGAATTGAATCAGAATAAATTAAACACTTTCATACTGCAGCTACGACAGAACGACATTCTATCCTTTACACTGAAATTGGAAGCCCTGCGCGAAAAGAACAAAGAGAGCTGAGAAATGAATAAAAGCTGCTCAAAGTATATATACCAGAAAAATCCGAGACGAGTCGAGTATGAGAGAGACGCACATACGCACAGTGAGATATTCGCGAAAGATAAGCAAAAAGATAACAGCAGTCTACTCGAATCAGCGGTTTTGGAAGCGAGTCGACGCGCATGTGTACACGTGAAAGAGATATAGGGAGAAGGGAGCAAACGAATAGTTAAGGGCGCGCCTCGAGTCGTGCTTGATGCTTCGCGGATCAAAGCATTCCATATTGCGAAACATATTACTTTTATCTTTTGCGCCGGTTATGTACATCCTCTGAATTTTTTATACAACGATATATACACGCGCACATCTATTCGACGCGCGTTTTATTAACATTCGTGCTTTTCCGCGGTGAGATAAAAAAAGAAGAGAGATTCCACGCTTTTAATTGCTGAAAGGAAAAAAGCTCTTTCAAGCGATACACACACGCGTATATATACAGGACGCTTCTGTTTACGTTTTACGTATGTATACGCGTGCACTGAGGCTTCGTGAAATTGAGAGCAAACGCTTTTTTAATCGTATACGCCACGCGTGTGTTTGCATTACACTCGACTATAATAATAAATCTTCCTCGACTCGTTCGTACAAAAGCTTCTTTCATTAGCGATAACGTTTACATCGAAAGCGACGTAAAGCGAGTTACATATGCGAGAACGTGAAACTGGGCGCGATATCAATCGTGGAAAAACCGATTTTCAGAAAATCGAAGCGGAGCGCGAAATGTATGCACATATTTATACGCAAGCGTGTGTGTACTAAAAAAAAAAAAAATGCGCATACCTCGCGCGCAGAACAGAGCCGACGTTCAAACGTATCGCTTAATGCCCCTCTGGCAGCACTTTTGACCCGATGCTGCGTATAGATATAGCCCTGCGCATCGCGAAACGACGTTGTTATTGCAGAATGTAAAGAAGCAAGCGTGGAATTCACGGATGATTGCTCGCATGCGCCCCCCCCCCTCTCTCTCTCTCTCTCTCGCTCTCTCTCTATTTTTCTCTTTGTGAAAAGCTCGGCACACATACACGGACACACATCACAGAGTAGCAGTCGTCAGTCAGCCAAGAAATTTCTTGCCGCTATGTATTGGCAAAAAGCGTCGATATTACATACGACGTGTGCAAAAAAAAGTGAGTTCGCAGTTTTCTTAAAAACATCTTCCAGTTCTCCTTCGCGACTTCGTCACGCTTCAGCTGATACGTTGCACTGCAGCACAGAGCCTTTGTCCAAGACAAACAAAACGGAGAGAGGGCTATGTATACGCGGGAATGCAGATACTGATTTTTTAACGCAAAGGTAAATATCGGGCAATACATAGATTACTGCACGAAGAGGTAAGTATATATAGGAATAGTGTGACCAGCGAGATTGCTAAAATAAGGCAAACTTTTCGGCTCGACTCACCCCAAGGACTCGTGCGGAGATTATGGGCCGCGGGTAAATTATCGGATGTTGGAAATCGATATGCGTGTACCGAGAATTTGTTGGGCTTTATATGCATGCGCTCATAAGAATAAATTTTGAGTAAATGATAAGTGAGACCACAAAATGACGCGAGTCAGATTTTCGAGGTCCGGTAAAGAGGCGATTTCTCGATCCTCAGGAGTCGACCTGCCGAAACAGAAAGTACATAATTTTCTTTGTTTTTTCGTGCTCTTTAAACCTATGTAGGTGAGATTAATCGTAGACCCCGCCGGGGCATCGAAAAAGACCGATATAGCCTCAGAAATACGCAATTTTGTAGGTCTGGTGCGGTTTTATTTCTCGGACCGTAGAAGTGGCTACGACAAGGCTCACTCTACGTATTTTTTTGTTTTTGTTTTTTTTGTTTTTTTTTTGTTTTATCATCTTCTTTGAGCCTATAGGTAGGTTAAAATTCGGAGCGAAAAAAACACAAGCGCGTGACAAATCCCAGAGTAGTATATACACACAGAAAGCCGAGGTAAAAACGAAGGTAGCTGGATTCGTATGTAGACGGCGATAATTACGAACCGAGGGGATGAAAGAGCGGAGGCTGCAAAGAAAAGAAGCATCAAGAAGATAAAAGCGGAAGCTATGACACATCCGCTTCACATACCAGACCATAGGTACAATCGACGAAAGATTTCCCACAGCTACTACTGGACGTGCGGAATATCTATTCAGCCAGCTCTCGCCTGAATCATCAGAGATTCTCTGGGGGCTCTCTCTACATATACGTACACACACACACACACACACACACATTGCACACAGGTGGCAGTCGGAAGCTTGCGCTCGCGGGCGACAAGCTTCTTAGGCGAATAGAACGCGTGTCGCGATAAGTCTGAGTCTGCCTGTCTGTCTCTCCGGTGTCTGCCAGACACACGCTCGAAACAATGCGGAATCCTACTCGCTCTCTCCTAGACACACGCGAAAGCTCGAGGCACCATATATACGTATAGAAAGCCGAGCAAGAGAGAGAAGAGAGTGAGAGGAAAGAGCCACTGGCAGAAAACGCTGGTAATTAGAGCGTGAATGCGGCCTGCTCTGCCCCTCGCACCTCCCCCGCTACTTACACCTCTCTCTTGTCCCAGGAGAGGGAGACGCGACCGATGAGAAAAAGTCGAGGGAGAAGAGTGAGCGAAGCTGCATTTCCTATCGCTTTTTCAAGCTCGCTAATTGTTTTTTCCGAGATCCAAGAGAACAGACGCGGCGCTTCTTACTACACGGCTCTCCCCTTATACCGCGCTTTCTCTCTTTCTCTCTCGGGTGCCGGCCGGCTATACTGATTGGAAGTCTTCGATCGACGCCGATTCTATGCTCGATTATTGGCCAATGACCCGTGCGCGGGGAGAACTTAAAAAAAAAAACTTGCAGCGAGCGTAGTCAGTCGCGGTGCCGGGCTTTCCGCGTTACCTACTTCCACTTAGGAACGGGATGTTGAAAAGCGATTTCATTGATTTTCCGATCGCGGGAAAGAGCTTTAGTGCGCAAGAGTGAGTGTGAGGTGTTATTGCTTGAGTATTTTATCGAATTATTGTTAGAGAGTGTGCGCGGAGTTGAATTGTTAATTTAGATTATTGAGGAGTAAGTGATGAAGTTTGAGGAAGCGTTGAACGAACGGAAGAAAATAGACTGAGGCATCGTTGAGATTTTTCGAGCTTGTAATATTCCATGTGCTGTGTGTCAAATCGTCTAATCTAAGTACGAGATTTAGTACAGATACATCAACGTTGGTTTCAAGTCTGTTACAATGTTTCAACACTTTCAACAGTTAAAATTTCAACTACGAGATTCAACCCCGTTTGAATAGCGCGCGCAGCGCCGGAACGAGCCCAGCAGTCCGCTCGGCGACCATCAGAGGGCGCGCGCTGCAGTTGTTATAGCTTATAGCTTCCCGCGGCAAAAAAATTAAGAGGGAAATGCGCTATCTGATGTGTCAAAAACAAAGTAAGTATATATACATACTTACTTTTGCGTTTTCACCTTTTCACGGCTGCCGCGGTGCGTTACGTTTTTTCTCGAAAAATCCATATCAACGCGAACATGCATGCATACGCGATCGCGGGTTTTATTTCTTTCGAGAACGATCTGTCGTGTGACTGCGTTGGATTTTTTACGTCAGCTCGGGGCGATGCCGCGTGTGCGTGTATTATATATCCGTGTCGTTGCGGTTTTTCTTATTCTCGAAAAAAGAGTGTTATACCTTTTCTGAAATCTTGTGTGACTGATTTAATGACTATTTTGTGAATATCCAGCTCTTTGTGCAAATCATAACCTGAAAGAGGATCGTACCTTGGAGCGGTAGTTGCGACGGCCGCTGTTTGGATTGTCGGTTGGGCTGGTGCATCTTCCCGGTCAACGTCGAAGTCGTCCTCGCCGCCATTATCGTCTCACCTGTGTACAAAAGGTAATTTCTTACTTAAATTTACTCGATAGTCTCTCGAGTAAAGTCTACTGCCGGTAGAGACGGCTACAGTCAAAACGCAGTCGAGGCTGTCAAGGTATTATCTCCTCAGATCGGCTGGTTTTTCGACACATATACCTACGAATCGTCGTATAAAACGAAAAATTAGAATACACTGCAGGAATAAAATCACTTGCCAATTCGACGTTTGACGAAGGGGACGGGCAAAGCAGACAGGAAATTTGTTTACACGCGTGATCATTGGGCGATTTATCCCGTGTCGAACACGTAGATATATACCTATATACAGAGTGGAGGGCTATGGCTATACCCGACTGTGTATACCCGCTGCTCGACTGCTCCCCTCTCAATTTCCAGCCCCACTCTTAACGAGAGGATGTCATGGGATATTGACTTTTCTTTATTTCGTTACGGTTACGGTACTGCCGTGGCGCTCTCTCTCTCTCTCTCTCTCTCTCTCTCTCTCTCTTTTCCATGAGAAAGAAAATCAGAAAGTCGAGAGGACTCTATCCGGAGGGGGAAATGAAGGACGCTATATTATATGGTTACGATGTTATTAGCATCTGCGGATCGCGTTTTATCACATGTTTTCGCGATAAATTTAATTTAAGTCGATGATAGGGAGGGTTTGCTCCGGATGAAATTTCTCTCCGTATCCCTGAACATAGTTATACTTTGTACAATTAATAGGTATGTTCGGAAATTTTATAAATTATTTCGCATGTTAATCAGAAACGTTCCGCAAATTATTTGAGTAATTCATTGTAAAATAAGGTAGTGGTACGCAAGATTGAGCAATGGTGTAGTAGTTTTTCTTGCATATTGAACCCTCCTTAATTAAAAGTTAATTATTTGTCGGACTTCCAGTAATTTGCTAGCGGAAATTTTTAATTGGGTATGCTTTCGCCCCTTTAAGCAACTCCTAAATAAATCGAAAGCGTAACTAAATACGTTTACATATATTTTTTTTTAATTTTGTTTTATTATTGATTTAACATGAAATTTGAAAATGTTAATGTAATAATAATCATTTCACTGATATAATGAACAACCGATAAATCATTACTGGAACAGGATAACATTACATGTTTGTATCGACTCTAGAATAATATGTTCAAGCATCAAAAGTGTGTAACAATTTTGTTACCCTGAATATTTAATGTTTATGATGATAAGAGTGCATATATTGTACACTTTACCTCGTGCGCTTATTATTTGCATGTTCGCTAATTTATTCGCTGTATATAGTCAGCTTTATTCGTTTGTTGGTTTATTAAATGATAAACTTTAGCATAACTGTCTAAATGACGCACTCTATATGTCATCATATTCATTTACTTGAGTATTACTTTAATCCATCACTCAGTCAGGCTTTAAAGTTACCATTCACTAGAATATCAACTAAACTACGACATACTATACTGACATTTAAATTTGATATTCCCATTTTCACACAATTGTATAATTCTTAGCTTCTTTAATATGCTGCAGTCGAACTCTAAAAAACACCTTCTCGTCCACTGCTACACGACTCCGTGACCGTCCAAGAAGACGTGCACCAGCAGACAGAGACATAAATTATCCAGGAATTCACTCTTAGTTTCCGACAAAACACTAAGAGTCCTTAAGGTGTTTTTTCCTCTAAAATCTTACGAAATATTCATTCCGGGCTATCCCAAGCATAAGAGAGCTGTGATGGTGTCGTTGATATGCTAAAGACGAGTGCATCCCCAGGACGATCGTTGCGAAAGATAAGGGGGACCCTTTTCCGTTGTCCTTTTTGGATGCTAGCCACACGCACACCCTAAGCGCAGTTGGGGGCTCCCAAGAAGATGAAATGAGATTAGAGTCTTAGGGAACCTGAGAAATTCGACTGTCAGGTATAGGAGAGGATCGTCTCTCCAACGACGACGTGTCCCCAGACGTGAGAGAGCTCTTGTTGCCGTTGGTCGTTAAAAAACTTTCAGATCTCGAACAGATTTTTAAGATCCATTGTTGGCCGATAAATCTCATCGAGGTGTCATAATAAGCCGTGCGGTGGGTCCTGAACGCCTCTCTCTTTTCCAACGCAATCCTGTTATTCGTTTCGCTCCGGCGATTTTAAATTCGCATTCGTCACTCAAAACTTCGGCTTGCGAGTAAGTGAGCTTATTTTTAAAATTCATTAGAACTCGAAGGGTGGCAGCCGGATCTAAAAATAAATCGAAAAAAAATCCGCCTGTGTACAGAGGACACACACACAGTCATGGGTAAATACGACGACAGAGCTTAATTCTGAGTTTCCTCTTTTCGGGCGGCGCTACTGGATTTTAACTGTTGACTCTGAGCGTCGTCGCTCTCTCTCTCTCTCTCTCTCTCTCTCTCTCTCTCTCTCTCTCTCTGTATACCGTAAACCATATTTACAAATTAAACGAGCGAACGTTTCCTAAAAAGCTCACGTACATACGGATAGCAGTCAGCCAGTCGGTGCGAGCCTGGGTAAATCGATCGATCGTTGCTTCATACATGTGTCGATGAACGTTACAAATCGCGCGGGAAAGGAACTCTCGGGGACGCGATGGGTGCGATAAAAGAAGCACAGGGAAAAATTTGAACGTCAGAGCAGTGCGCGCGGGAGTGTCGCGCAGCAATCCAATAAAACCGGGCCGCGCAAATCGAATCGGTTTAGCAGCGGCAGCGACAGCTTCGGTAATCGCGTTGCGTTGCCACTACTCCGGGAAATGATGATTTTCTTCTCCCTCTCTCTCTCTCGTTTTTTTTTTGCTCCCACTCGTCGAATTACACCAGAAGATTCTCGCGCCCCTCAAGTCTCGAAGGACTACTCTTCACCCGGGAATATACGTAGATATAGACATATATATAGATGTATATATGTAACGGATGGACGAGTAGCCGACATTTTTAGCGGTGCGAATTATCGCGCTGCTCGCACACAGGAGACATTCTTCGGGCTACCACCAGCGCGTGTTTGCCATAGAAAGCTGGAGCCGCGATACTGCGAGAGCGCGAGCGCTGTGTATACAGGTTCATGAATGCGACAGTGGCTAACGGCTGTGCCATTGACGAGGATGTGGAGCCGCTGCAGTATATAGCGGGAGGGTTCGCGCAGCGCGTCGACCGGCTGTGGCTCTGTGCGCGGGGCTTTGTTGGTTTAATCGACACGCTGACACTAAAGGCCGGTGTAATTTAAAGCCTCAAGTCTGCGCGCTCGACCCGCTCTCTGCGTTCGAGTTGCGTTCTGTTGATACGGCAGTAGCCACCCTGATGAACAATGCAGTCGTGTCGTCATCTCCCCCCCCCCCTCTCACTCTGCTCTGCTGTGTTCTGCTGGTGGGCTTGTAATGATCGTGAAAGAGCTGTGCGTTTATTCGTGATTTCTTAAATAGTATAACTGTTCGATTTATTTTCACGGAGGATTGTTTGCGCGTGTGTCTGGTTTATCCGTCTCTTTGTGTCGGATGGTCGTGATGTGTAAGCGTGGGCTGTGGAGAAATTGAATTCGCGGATTTTACTGCGCGTGGATTGACGATTTAAAAATGATTGGAGATTTTAGATTTATTCCCTGACAGGGAATAAACCATTTTTACGTTAGTCAACGTGTCAAAAAATTGCAGACGTTTTCTTCCGATATCAGCGAATTTAAATCTTATCGAAAGTATATCCGTGACTGCATTTACGCGTCAAAATCAAACGTGTTATTTAATTGTTCTTTATAATTAATAAAGCGGCTAATGGGACTTGATGTTTTTTAATTATGAATAATTTTTTTTTAAAAAAATATATGGAACACGCATAATATTCATTTCAGAGAAGCAGCACATGCAGACCAGTTTTAACACAATTCTGGTTAACAACAAGAACAGTAACATTTACGCCCGAAAAGCTTTTTAATCCAGGCTTTAGCAAACCATCTCACGCAACATTTTTTAATTCTTTTCTCGGAATTCCTAATGGAACATAAAATTACATTAAACCAAAGCAAAAACACGCCTCCACCGAAGAGCAAATCTGGCCGACTCTAAACTATCGAACCTCCTCGTCATCTATATATTATTACAACATACACCACCCCATTCCCCTAATACCTTCACAGGGTCCATGAAAGCACATATAGTGTCCCATAGCGCTCGGTCACTGCTTGTCGTTGCGCGACGCGTATATTGGCGTGCCGTACACGCGGAAAAAGTCATTCGTCAAAGTGGCAGTTTCGAAAACGTAATAAGCGCCGCGAATGAAGCAGCAGGCTGGCCTTTTCAACGTAGCTTTATACTCCTATCGCAAACGCACGCGTTTACGCGCATTCCGGCGCTTCGTACATACAAGTATAGATATACATATAGAAGCTTGTGACCGCGCAGAGAAAGAGAGAAGAGAGAGACGAGAGAGAGAGAGAGAGAGAGAGAGAGAGAGAGAGAGAGAGAGAGAGAGAGAGAGAGAGAGAGAGGGAGAGTAGGTATACCTATAGTGGCAAACGAGAAGCCCGCGGCGGGGATTTAGGATGCGTCCGTTGTCATGGCGACCGCATAGAGCGACTCCTGAAAGCCTTGATCGCGCCCCTCTCTCTCTCTCTCTCTCTCTCTCTCTCCCGTATAACAGACACACACACGCACACACACACATACAGGGACAGAGACATCACGCACGTTACGTGTGCTCTGCTATGTATATAGCGTCGTTCTATGTGTTATACGAAGGTACGTTACATAGGCAAAAGCCGCGGGCGAATTAAGAGTTCCGAAGGAGCCGCAGCCACCCTCCTCTCTCTAGCTACTGGCTTCTCTCTAATCACGAGCCCTCGATTCGCTCTCTTCACATCCCTCAAAACGTAACATCATCTTCTCGTGTGTATAGGTATACATCGCGTACACCCAGAGACGCCCTCGTATATATAAGCTTTCGCCAGACGTACATCATAATATACGCACGCGACGCGAAAAAAGCTCTCGCAAGCTCCGTCCTTTTTCTTCCGTCAAAGCGCGTCGCCGTATTATACGCAGCGCTGCGGGGAAGGAGACAAAAAATTACGCGAGAGACGCGAGCTTGATGCTTGCGTTCGACGTTATTAAAAAATGTTTATGACCTAGCGCAAATATTGACGTGGCGCATTATAAATTAAAATTTCTGCGTGAGCATTTTTATTGTATATTTTAGGCAGAGGGGGAGATTTATGCGCGACGGTTATGCCTTACGAGAGCGCGTTGGCGCATCTGCTGCGTTGAAAATAAATAGTCGTTTGAAGATTGCTCTCGTCGGGTCTATAAAAGTTGCGCGAATGACGAGAGCTTGCAAAAAGAGCACGCTTATAACCCGCTGAAGCTTGTTCTGCTGGACATTTTTTTCTTCTTTTTTTTTCCGAAACGACTGCAGCGACAACTTTATTACTCGGCTGGGAAAAAAGGTCGGATTTTTGCGCAACATTTTAGCGAACTCAATTAAACTCGGAAATTTTAAATTAGAAAAGCGTGAGAAAAAGTGAGAATGTTGAACTTTTTTTTCTCGTTTATTCAGTTCGTAAGACAATTTAATGATGTAAAGCTGCGTTTATTATGCTTTCGAATCGTTGCGCAGAGGCATTTTTGTTTAAAATTAAAAAAAAAAAAAGTTACAACGAATACTTTGTAAGCTAAGACACACAGAGATGGGTATAATCCACATTCTTCCGTCCGAGAGTCCAGCAGTGATTCAGCCGGCAAGATTGACGACGCTGTACATTCTCGCGAAAAATCAAAAGCAGAATTAAAAAAAGAAGTCGTAAAGCATGGTTAAGGAGCGTAATAAAGCCATATCTCGAAAGTAGCAACGGTCCGCCCGCTCGCCTGCTCTCTCACTCTCACATCGGCTTGAGTTATTAATGCCTTTCCTTCTTATAAAGTACTCAATTTTAGTTCTGTGCCGCGAAGAAATATTAGCCGTAATAAGGCCGCTGCCGCAACGAAACGCTCCCGTATATCAAGCCACAAAAATTACAAGCAAGAGTATGTACAAAGAAGATGTTAATAACGGCAAACTTCATCACTCGACACGATTGTCGTCGCGTCTTTCTTCGGTTCTTCGATCGCTTTTATCTGCGCATTTCCGATCGGGCCAATAGTATATAGTATATACTCGCGACTTTCCGAGACAAGACTTTGTTTTACTTTTCATTCGAGGCTATAACAGTAAGGAGTAAAGCGTCATTCGCAAGGAGGCCATTGATTTCATTTAAAAGCAATGTATCCCCACCGCTTCCTAATTCAGCTTTTCAATATACTTTGCTATCCTCTTGGCGAAAACAGAGCACACACAAGGCTCTCTCTCTCTCTCTCGTGTGTATTGGATAATCGAAGTTCGATATCCCAGCAAGATTTACCATTTTCTCGCGCTTCTCGTTGTTGCTTTTCTCTCCCTCTCGCAGAGGCATAAAATCTGGAGGTTGATTCGCGCGAGCAAAAGCTTGTTTATATCGCCTCGTAAAACGAGAGCGAGAGAAGCGGCTTGGAAAGAGTCGCGTTGTTACTACTACTACCCGCCAACCAACTTTTTTTTCCTACTCTCCCTCTTGGCTCATACCCTCCCTTGGGGAAAAAATCGACTCGACTAATCTTTTTCTAAAGCTCGGAGAATTTTGCAAGTCTTTCGGCATATCTCGCGCGCGTTTAATTTAGATAGACGCCGTGTCGTGTGCGGGGGAGTATACGGAGATTTCTTCGTTTTTTTCTTTTTCGCATAAATTTTTCAGCCTCGCGATTTTTATCGGCGACGATGGGAGAGAACCTTTTAGAAACTATTATTCGACTTCTTTACGCTGACGGTCTATCTTTTTTTTACGGCTCCATCACGCCGTGCGTTTAACCGCGGCGACGCTCGTATGTCGTCGTCGAACGCGCTCGCATGAATATTATCATTATTGTCAAAGGAGCTTTAATATTTCTAGCTAGCGGCGTTGTAAAACCGAGCAAAGCCGCGGAAAGCCGTGAGCATCAATCAATCGCAGAAAGAGCGAAGAAGAGGGAGAGCTTGGGAAAATTTGCAGTTGCAAGCGTTACACAAGCTCGCGCGCGTGCATAACCGGGCCGGGAATAATGTAAGTCGAGCGGAAGCGCACTTCCTCGGCGAATTCTTGCGCATAAAGATACACGACATTAAAATATCTGCGCAGTCGCTCGCCTCGTAAAATAGGCTCGCTCGCTCTCTCTCCCTCTCTCTCTCTCTAGCTCTCTCCCTTGCTCGCGGATGGAGTTTAACGCGAGAGCAGCGCAAAGTTTTGAAGTGCGGTAGGGCAGTAAAATTTTCGGCAAGTTTCCTTGGCTCTCTCTCTACTCTTGCCTCGCGCTCGCGCGTGGATTGTATGCTGTGCTCCGATCGTAAATCCATTCTCACCGGCTCTTTCTCTCTGCGGAATATGCGTGGGAGTATGGGTATAGTACACACTGCGGTCCAGGTGCCTCTTTCTCTCTCTATTGAGACGTTGTGTGTGTATGCGGTCGTATACGCACTGATGGAACGAGGGGTGAAATTGAGTTTGGGGAGGGACCGAGGAATTAATGAACGGATTCCGTGTGCGCATCGGGCTTTTTATTTCCGAGTGAGAGAGGGCATTTTATGGAGATCCGACTCGGCTGTGTTTGGGTGTATGACTGCACGACTGATTTAATTAAGCTCATTTCGCGAACGGGGTTGTCGTCGTCGTCGTCGTCGTTGTCTTTGATTGTATGCTAATTAGGCGCAGTCGCTCTCGCTCCGGTCTTAATTCTCTGAAGAATATTTATGTATACAATCGTCGTCCAAAGAACCTCCCACAACGAATTCTCCCTGAAGAAAAACAAAAATCGACGACTCAATCAAAGAAGGCGCGAGTCAAAAAAATATTTTTCGACCGGTCCAAGCTTAGAGTAAACGGCCGTCGAGAGAAGATATTCGACGAAACTAAAACTACATCAGGAGGAGGAGGAAGAAAGAGAGTTAGCGCGCGCAAGCGAGAGAGAGAGAGAGAGAGAGAGAGAGAGAGAGAGAGAGAGAGAGAGAGAGAGAGATGAAAAGCAGAAGCAGTATATACTGGAGGGGATGTCGAGGAAAGTAGGGGTCGGAGGGGCGGGATCGCCGCTGATGCTGCGTCGGCGCGTTCGCCGCTGCTGGAATCCCTCGAAAAGTCCGCCGCGGCAGTACTCGACTCTCAGTTGAGCGAGAGCCGTGTCCGAGCGATGAGCTGCAGCAGTTGTAGCCTACGGTACACATAACTGCTCGATGATCGCTGTGGCTCCTCGGCTTCTCCACTGCTTTTTCTCTAAACCATCTCGTCGTGTGCAAGTGCGTCGTACGTGTGCCGAAACGTTATTATTATTACTATATACACATCCTCTTGCTCGCGTTTATACCTTCCTCTCGTACTCTCTTTCTCCGTACGTAAACGTGTTGTGTCGCTGATGTGTGTATCATAGCGTATATTGTGCGAGACACGGGCCGTGTATAGCAACAATAGTACGTATATATACATGTAAATGCAGACTTTGAGTCAGGGTAAAAGGCTCCATATACAGAAGTTGCAGCGTCTTCTTTCGCCGCTGCCGCCGTCGTGGCTGTG
>CM053171.1:44260941-44270941 GCA_012977825.3 Pteromalus puparum | reverse complement strand
AATTTCGCTGCAGCGCTTTATTTTTTTCTGTGTATGTTACGCTTCCGCAACTCGTTTGTCATAATTCCTATTTATAGGTGTATATTCCATCCGTCGCTCTTTAAACCACCTCGACAGAAACATCGCGTCCCTTTCGAAAACACATTTAGCCCGCATCGATTCAACGCGGAAAAAGCTAAAAGCCCTAAAGTGTCGATGTAGCACATCCAGTCTAGCAGAGATAGAGAGATGCGTGCAGTGGACAGGCTGATGACCGAAGCTCTCGCTCGCTTCTCCGAGCGTCTCTCGATTCAAACTCTCTTTCCTTTCGCGCTATACTCTCTCTCTCTCTCTCTCTCTCGTTGCCTCTGGCGCTGCTCTAATAAAACTTTCCTACGACTCTGCAGCAGCAGCAGCAGTAGCCCACCTGCATCTCTTTTTTGCTTCTTCTTCTTCTTCTTCTTCTTCTTCTCTTTCTTCACTTCCGCCTCTGCCGCGTATATATTTTTCGTCTCGCTCTTTCTCGCAACTCTTTTTCTCCGGCTGCTGGCTCGCGTCGCCGCGTCTTTTCTTTTCCGGCCGCTCGCTCGCTCGCTCCTCCTTTTTCTTCTGGCCGTGTTTGCCGCCTTTGTCTTTTTCCTTATATACCGCTCGTCGTCGCTCGATATTTTCCCTCTTTGTTTCCCTTTTCAACGCCGCGGTCGCGCGCCGCCCTTTCTCTCTCTCGCTCTCTCTCTCTCTTCCGCGAGTTCATCTCTTTTCTTGCGCAGTTTCTCGTATATACACACGCGCGCTCCTCCCGCAGTCGCGTCTTATTATGTGTATCTTTTCATTCGCCGTCAAGCTCGTCGCTGCATGAAATTACACGGCGATGACCTACATTTTTCTCTGGGATATTTCGTATACAGCCAGTTTTGACTGATAAAATAAAATGAAAAAAAAAATCGAGTGAGCTATACAGAGCGAGCGCAATTAATACGAGCTGTGCTCGCGCGATTACTCCCAGGACTGTGTGGCGCACAAAGCGTACGCTCGGCTGAGTCGAAAACGGGCGCGCGCGCGCGTTTGAAATCTCGTCAAGGGTCGAGGCTCTCCAGAACGATTGCCCCACTCCGTCCTGTTCCCAGGCCCTTACATCATTTAGATCCCATTTAACACGCTCTCTCGCGCTACCTGGTGTGTCGCATTATACGAAACGCATGTTACTCCAGTGCTCGCATACGCGGTATGCGCGTAATGCGGAACTTTGCTCGCGCCTACCTGCACGCACAATGAATATACCTATGTACGTGAATATGTTTTTTTTTTCTGAGGGCGTGTATATCTGTTACTTCGTTATCGGGAGGCTCGTTCACCGTTCGCGCGACTAATGGATTTGTATGTACATAGGAGATTCTGCAGCTTTTATGTACGCAACATTGACGTCACGCACTGCGTATGACTGCTTTTATGAAATATCGAACAATTATTTTTGCCCCTTTTAATGTTTCGCCGAATTCAGTACGGCAGAATACGCGCTTCTGTGTTTTATTGCGGTTGTGCATATACGTATGCCGGTATATGCGCTTTTCGTGTGTTTGCCGACATATTTCCCACCGCCTGCAGATGAGCGTTTGAATGATATATATATGTATATATATATATATATATTTTTTTTTCATGCGCAACGGTCGGCTGACAAAATTTGTAGATCCATCGACGAGCGATAATGATGGATTTATTCTTTTGATATTTCCTACTCTAAAAAAGACATGTTAATCATTATATTCGTCCTCTGATTGGCTGTTCGTTTTACCGCGCCGTCAGCGTATGTTTAAATTTCTAACCTCGAAACGTGAAAATTGAGAAAATAATTATGATAATAGGTGTATTACGTTGTCCGGGAATCTTGATCTTTTTGAATCAAAATTTAAAGCTTACTTTATCAAACTTGATTTTTTAATGTTTATGCGTATACATGTGGCGGCACTATATATTCTAGAGCGATATCAATTACCAAAACAAGGTCGTTTTGGATTGGCCCTTTTGTTATGCGTTTGAACTCTCCGTGTCTCTAGCAGGTGAAAATATAGGTGGCGCATAGGCACTTTTCCATTTTCCTATACAGTAATATGCACCCTGAGTCTAGATATAGTGATGGGCCACCAATGCTAAAACTGCTTAGTTTGGCCTGCTGCTTTAGCCGCTCCCGCTACATCATGATTACTGGTTGGTTGATGGGAACGCACTGGAAGGATTCATATACACGATGCGTAGAACATTGGATTTTACGCGGAATCCTCACATAAAAGAGAAGGTTGTGACGTGATACTATATACCCTCGCCTTTTTGTTTGCTATTAAAAATAACTCGCTAACGACGCAGTTAGCTAAAATCTCGCAGTTTTTTCAGTTCGTTAGCGAAAAAGGTTACGTCATGTAATCAGCTTACCTTCTGCACGAAAGTTTAACCCAACGTTCTCTTTCCGTCCCTATTGATTAATTAATCCGTGAAAAATGTCACTGTACGTCCACAAACACATAAAACACACGGTAGCTACCACTGCGCTCTTAAAAAGAAAGGCCATTAATACAAAGCGCCGCACTGATTAGCCGCGAGAGAAAAGAAAGTCGTCGACTGTAAACGTATTATACGTATACACAGAGAGCTGCAGCAGAGTCAGAGTCTGGCGGTCAAGGGTTTACACACATGAGAGGGCGAGACTGGAGTAATCAGCTCTTCTCGCCCATTGTTTACCGCAAATGTCCGGCACTACTGCAGCCCTGCGCTGTTTTTGCCCTATTCTCTTTTCTCCGGCCCGGTTTAGGCGAGACTCCGCGCGAGGAAACTAAGTTTTTGGTCACTTGTTACCCGAGAGAAAGTTGCGGACTCTCATTGTGTTTTATCTCCCGAGCTCGAGCACTCGGCTATACTGCAGCTGCTACTGCTGCTGCTGAACATTCTTTTAAAGACTAACTGTTGATTTTGTACGTTAAGTTCTGTTAACGACATGATAATGGCGACTCTTTGGAGGATATGGTTTTGCATGATGCGTTTTACGCGGGCGGACGAGAAATTGCGTTTTAATTATTTATCGCTATAATTGATCGATTTTGTAGCTGCAATTACGTATTTCAACGAAAAAATTAAATACAAAATTAATTACTGCTTTACTGCATAATTAATTATGTGTACGAATTTCATCAGATTATCTTCCTTTGAAATTATGGATTTGTATATTGTACACTCGAACGCGAGGCAATGATGACGTATAAATGATTATCTGTGTCATTCGCTCGCTTTTATGACACACATCAGCCACATTCAGGATTATATAATTCCTATAAACAGAAAAAAAGCGTTTGATAATTCACACACGATCAGAAAGAAAAATGCCTACTCACGATATTCCCATTAAAACCAGCATTTCAAATAGAATCCACTTCCACACCGTATATAACGAATTTTAATTAATGCGACATTAATGAAACACATTCTCCCTCTCACTCCGGTGTATTAATCATTGGCTCGGTTAAACCGCTCACCCCTAACAACGGCTCCGATGCTGCTGCAGTGTGTCAACAAAGTTAGAGAGGCGTTAGTTTGCCTGCTTCGTATATACGTCCTCTTCTCTCGCACAGCGGACTAAATGAATGACGAGAGAGAGAGAGAGAGAGAGAGAGAGAGAGAGAGAGAGAGAGGGAGCGAACGCGAGCACAGAGTGAAATGAAAAACTGATCGAAGCTGTATCGAACGCGCGCGCGAACATCAGTACCATAAAACGGCGAGTAACGCGTGTTTGCAGCGCAGCTGAAAGCCGTGTGCCTCTGCGTATATGTGCTGCACGACTGTGTACAACGTGTATAATAGCAGCGCATCAATTTTCGTCTATGTATATAACGTGCGCTCGGCAGGAGAGTGCCTGCAGCTCGCTTGATATTTCGCTCTCGGTGCGTTAATGCGTTCAATTTTCGCTAACGAAAACACGATCCACTGCCGTGGACATTTTTTTCCCGCTTTTTTATTTTGTTTACCTTCACGCGCGCGTGTCTCTGAGTATTTGCATTTTTAATCGTTTTCGCCTGCTCGCGCACGCGCGAGCTTCGCTTTATTTGCTCGGCTTATTTAAAAAATAACACGCACCCGATGCCCGGCACGTATGTACGCTCTGTTGTTTCTCGACGCAACTCCCCGCTCGCACTCTGGATTGAAAAATGTAATAAATTTGCAATTTTCATTTCATCGCGGGGTATGTGCGAGCGGGTAATTCATTTTTCACGGTTTTGTATACATACCGGATCTTTGCAGCTGATGTGTATGAGGATGGACGTTAATTTATTGTTTTTGTGATTTTTTAACGATTATTCCGACAACTGTAGCGTGCTTTCAAATGAAATATGAATTTCGTTTTATAATTCTTTGGTTTTTGAATGAGAAATAAAAAGCGCGAAAAATTAAAAATAACGAACAAGCATTGAACAGCGAGTTTGTGAGAATCAAGCGGAAAAAAGTCACGACTGCACATTAGAAAGCACAAGTTGGTAATAACATAAGAGGATGACACTCGAGAGAGTGGAAGATTAGTATCAAGTGTACTTAACAAAGCTGCGCGTTGATCGCGCTTCCTCCGCATGCAGAGGCAGCGCAGTGAGTAAACGCCGACGAGCGGAAAAGTACGGAAACGAGTGCGGCTGCTCTGGCGGCTACACAAGCCCAAGAAAGAAACGAGCTTTTACCACGCGAAAGAGCCACACGGCACTACTGCACCCACAATTCTATACTCGCACAATGCAGAGCTGTGAGAGAGAAACGGCGCAAAGTGGCTCCGACACTCTGCCAGTCGAAAAGGACTGTAATCAGATATTCACAGCCTTACACACACGTATATTTATTATATCCTTGGATAAATCTGCGCTTTGCGCTCGTTTACTTTTGCTCGCTCATTTCGCGCACGAGCCGCTTATGTGCATTATACGAGGGTGCGCTGGATACTGTACATGCTAGCTACTAGTACAGAGAGGGAGTGAGAGAAAGCGTCGAGTGGCGCGCTGAGATTTATGTATTTTCGAGGACAGGGCTGCCGCCGCGGTATCTGCTTTACGACTCGGCAGATGAGCGAAATGGCTTTCTCTCCCTTTTGCCCTCCTATCCGCACGAGCTCGTGCTCACACTCGCGGATACAGGATTGCGCGACGATTCCCCACGGGAGATTTTCTCTCCCGACCACTGATCGTCGCCTCGCACACCGCAGCTATATATGCGTGTATATGCTATATACACCGACTTTACTCGCCTACGTCTGCGAGATATTCTATGTGGTGTACGAGTGAGGATGTGTGCTTTATAACATGTGCGGACCTATTGATGTTGCTGGTTGGTAGAACTTTTTTTTGCATTGTGTTTATTTGATGGCGTCGCGGCAACCATTCAAATCATAATTTAGAATAGCTTCAGGCAGTTATAGCATAAGCGGCCCAATCAGCAAGCTCAACAAAAGGCAGTTTATATGTACTGGGGCTCGCAGATTTATAGAAGAAATCGTACGCCACCTATCTTTACTCGCTAGAATTTCATAGAGCTTCAACGGTAGAGGATGAGCCAGTCCAAAAGCTAGGAAGCTAGGTCATCAATTTAAAAATAGCGTGAACTTTTCTTAACTGAACTTGTTTCTGTGTACATCATATTCATATTGAAAGCTTATTATTCGCTCTTTGACGTATGCAATACTTTTAAAAAAGCCCATCATTAAAATATAATGGTGCATTATTATACATTAGCGAGCTTAATGAGGCTGCAATATGAGAAAAGTTATTGAATGAGTTAAATTCAAAGTTTGTACCGAAACAACAACAATTTATTAAACTCATCCCGAATTGCCATTATTATTATCGTTGATCAAGCTGTCGGATTTAATTAACCCGAAAACATACGTGAGAGTTTGAAACTATTTATTTGTGTTTATCTTGATTAAAAAATGTATACTGCAAATTCATAAATAGCCTAGCTTGTGTTAATGTTGCAAGATATAAATAACTAACTATCGCATACAAAGAAAAAGAATACAGATAGAAATCCTATTAAAAAAAAATGATTTGAAATGGATTGAGTTTGAAAAATAACTTCATTCATACCCGCACTGATCCGTCATTCAACGCGTATTTTATAAACTTTCTTTTAATCAGCGTTCTTGATAACTTTTTGCGGTTCAGATCCCAATAATCTGTGATTGGAATTTCGTGCGTGAAAAAAAATGATGCACATAAAAGTTATACGCATTCCACATAAATGTGGAATATTGAAAGCATCTCTGCATTTACATAGTGATGTTCGATTTTCTCCTATATTACACACAATCGAAGTCACTGAATATACACCAAAAAAAAAGCATTAAATCCTCGTCCGCTGTTGTTGCTCTACTGTAAATCCGCAAACGCAGCATATAGTTCAGGAGCGCGTCAACATTGCAAATCAAAATTTGTAATCTCCTTACTCCAGAGCATTAACATTGTAATCCTGTTGACAAGCCGTTCATGCATCCAAGCCACTATGCGGCCTATACATTTATAGCGTATATAGCCAAGTATGCTGGGCCAAACTTATTGTTGGCTAAAGAAGTGGGATAGCAAGCAAGCGAGCACATACCTAGTTGGGTTCGAAGTTTCATTTACAAGTTTATTAATGTACGAGTTTTGATCGCGCGCAGCTGCCGCGAGAGAAGCTGCTGCAGTAGTAGCAGCAGCAGCATGTATACTTGGTCGCGTGAGTTTCGAGTAGGGCCATAGGAGTTTCTATCTGCGCTTTCACCAAGTATAACGACTAACTTGAAGCACGAAATTGTTGGCATAGGTTTCCAGCGTCAAATGACACGATGTCACAAGTTTCGTCCGAATTTCCACCTGCGGACTCTAATTGGTAACTCGCTTTTGTTTATACACCATGGCTGACTCGGGAAACGAACCTCTTGCTTTTCTTTGTGTTCTGCGTTAATTTGCTCGCGTTTATTATTACGACACGTACAGAGTTTATTATAACTTTGAAGGTAAATTTCAATTCGTCACGCTTCAGTGACTCCCTTTGATCTTCAATATTTTTCCTCCTCTCTCCTGTAAACATCGTTCTCAGAGGTCAAACTCATTAACACTACACGACGAATCGTCGCGTTCGCGGAAGAAGCTTCATCGCTTTACAATTTGCAGGAGAGTAACAATCGAGCTTTTCGCTACTGCGTTGCACAAGCTCTCTATATACCTACGCGCGCGCTTTCTCTCACAGCAGCTATCCCATAATGACATCGAGCTCTCTCTCTCTCGCGCGCGCGCGCGCGCCTGAGCCAAGAATCGATGCAGCCAGAGCCGTCACATTATCGTTATGTTTACGCTCGGACGATCTCGTACAATCGGTCCCTGGACTAAACTGACGGCGCGGCGGCCTCACCAGGAATTTCGCGTGGCTGGTCCGTTATAAAATACCCTCACGTATACGCGTACACCCACACATATTCACGGATGCGCGGATACGAGTGTGTGCACCATGAAGTCGCGTCATGTCGTCGTCGTCGTCGTCGTTTTATTCGAGCTGCGCGCGCTCGCATTTGGACGCCGCGACATAATAGGCTACTGCTGCTGCAGCTGCGCGGGCTTATAGTCGACCATTCGCGCATCGGAATTCCGTTTGGTCGCTTGATTGTTTTACCATTTGCAAATCGGCTAATAGTATCCTATCTCTGTATTGTATCTCTGTATTGATGGCCTCTCGAAGCTTCAGCTGGCTATATTTTTAAATAGACGAGCCTTTAAAGAGTCTTCGTTTTTTTTTTTTAAATAACGTTTTAAACGTTATACGCTGCTTTAATTAATCGCTCGAAGTTTCGCGCAACTTGAAGCGGTGAGTTCAAGTAAAAATCTATAAATGCAGCGCGGAGGGAACTTTTTAGAAAGGCTTTTCGTGTTTTTAGAGTCATTTATATTTAAATGCAAGCCGCAATCAAGTCAAGTACCGGCGACCCTTGGCTAATTTATTTCTTCGGCAAAGTAACCGCGGCTGCCAACTTTTTTTGGTATTGCACATAAAATTAAACGGAGGAATCAGTAAACAAAGTGTAGAGGAATATTGTGTAAATGTTCAACCGCTATGAGGACGAAATCGATATTTGTCAAAGGCGTAACAGCAGCTGACCGTTCATTGTGACCTGCAATTGATCGCAAAATAAATAATAAAAGTAGCGTGATTGGTAGACAAGTTCCTAAATAAATATTTCCTGATACGCGCTCGATTACACGGTAAATAGTTCCATTGTTTACGTAGCACACATTGTTGTTGTTAATGTTTACTGCGTTTGCACAATTATCTATGTGCAAACTGTACCGCAATTATCGTTGTCCTATACGGATATTGATTATAATATCGTTCAATATACACACAAATATTACGCTGCGCTTCTTTTTACACATTCACACATGGGAGGAATACAGGCACATGGGAAAATCAGAGCAACATTTGTCAGGCCCTTAACGGATGAATTAGTCGTCTGAACTCGATGAACTTGATTATCGAGTGACTCTGGACCCTCCGCACGAGGTCTGTGCGGCATAGTTAAAGTCATCTGGTCTTACAAGGCCGGAAACGGCCGATCACGAATAACTTCTTTCACAATCACTCTATCAATGCCATGCGTCATGTATGTAATATTTGTATAGCCCTGTTGACACTGCTTAGTGTACCAGTCAGATGTGCTGTGTACTGTATATATACGTTAGTAAATACACACGCATATTATCCTTTGAGCTCGCTGCAATTTCGCTATTATTTTACAAAGCGTTGGTTTATATTTAAATACGCTCGAATTTATGCTGGAATTTCTTGGAAAATCGGCTTTTTCTCGTTTCGCTGATGTACAAAATAATAATTATCAAATAATTTAAAAAACGTAAACCCAAGCGCATTAATAGCATGAGTGGCTGAGGTAGCAGACCACAGAAGGCAGTTTTAGCATTAGTGGCAAACCACTATATCTATATAGACTCAGCGCGCATATTGTTATGAGGGTAAAGGTAAAGTGCCTATGCGCCACCTGCTTTTACCTGCCAGAGACACAAAGGGCCAGTCCAACACTGCTTTGTTTTGGAAATCGATATCACTCTAGTGGTCCACAGGCACGTACATATATGCACAATTAAGTTTAATTTGGACTTGCAACATTTTTTTTGTTTAAAATTTTTGGGGTTAGGAATTCAAACATTGCGTGGTAAAACGAGCAGCCAATCAGAGGACGCATAGAATGGTTACCATTTTTTTCCAGTATTATAGCATAACACAACACGTGCAATTCCAACTGAACCGCTTAAATCACAGACGCGCATAACGGAACGAAAAAATAGAAAAAAGCTCGAATAATAGCATTCGTCGATCGCGCGACATCGATTAACCCATTCGACTGGGTTATCTCTCCCGACTCGATCGCTTTTCATTATCATCCGCCTCGTCTAGCCGCGTCTTTTTAATCTACGCGAAAGCGCGCGCACAGCACAAAGTCCCGCCATCGTCGCGACGAAAATAAAAGACTCCACGCGGGCGGATAACGAAAGGGGCTGTGCGCACAGCACGAGAATAGACCTCTATATATATACACACACATAGACTAGAGGGAACAACGTTGGAATCCAGGGGTGGAGAAAAAATTGCGGCTCGTTGAAAGTCGATAAGGCTCGAGGGGGGTGAAATGAAAGGGGCGATGCGGGGGCAGAGGGGGGCGATCGGCGTTTGAGGGTATTTATCCTAATTGTAATTGCGGGGCGCGGGGATCGTTTTCCCTCCCTCTTATTGCGATGACGTCGGACTACTACTACTACTACTACTACTACTACTACTACCAGCACCACCACTACTGCTGCTGCCGCGTCTCATAGCCGAGATGAGAGAAAAATCTCCGGTAACGATCGTTTATTCAAGATTCTTTGAGGATGCAGCAGCCGCGTTTGATGAGATAGCGGACAACCGGAGGAGATGAAAAACACGGGAAGAGAAGGGGGAGGGGGGGGGGAGA
>CM053171.1:44168514-44260460 GCA_012977825.3 Pteromalus puparum | reverse complement strand
GGGGGGAGGGGGGGGGGGGGGGGGGGGGGAGATAACGAAAAGGGAGAAGAAAGGGCCGACGCTGCTGGGGTACTGTAATCAGAAGTAGCGGCAAAAAAAGAGCCCGAGAGAGAGAGAGAGAGCGAGTTGAGATCTGGTATCATAATTCACTACAACGCGAGAGAGAAAGAGCTCTGTCTCTCTGGGCGAGCGGAGAGAAAGGACGAAAATTATTGGAGGCGCGGTTCTATATCACACACACCGGTCGCTTTTTTCGGGCAATTTTTTGCGTTTGATATCACACTTTCCGCCCCGCTGACTGCCTCATTCCGATATCTTCTTCTCTCTTTTGTTACAGTTTTGTTTTCGGCCCAATTTATACATTCGCGCGCGCTCTGGAGAATAACGAAAAAAAAAGAACACATCGATGCAGCTGCGGATAAAAATAAAACGCAAACAGTGTTGCAGCGGCTCGAATGTGAAAAACAAAATAAAAAAAATTATACATTGGCTCTCTCACTGCTGTTGACTGTTTCGCTCGAATGAGAACAATTCGGCGCGGAAGGCAATAATAAACGAATGAAAAAAAAGGTTGTTACTTTTGTACCGGTAAATATAACCGCGCGGAGCAAAAAAGCTCTGTGGCTTGATAATTCAAGCCACGAGACGAAGAAGCATAGACGCGCATACGGAAGAAAGAGCAAAGTGAAAAGCCGCGGTAACGATCGCATAATAAAAGTGCGGCGCTATATACGCGAGAGTTTAAAGCAAGCGGAACGAAGCGAGTCGCACTCGAAAATAATTGCATTGTCATTAATGAGAGGTTTATGGAAATTCGACGGTAGATTGCCCTTCCTACCATCAGCGAATCTATATATACGTATATAACGAGACAAATTGTCGTCGCGCGCGGTCGTATTCCTTGCAGGACTCTTCTCTCTTTCTCTCGTCGCGGATTTGCATTTAGAGGAGCGCACAGCGCGTGTTTCGATCTTTCGCGATTTCGGGTAGTTGGGATTTCTCTCAAATTGAAAGTACAGGAAATTCGAGCTTGTAATTTGATTTTATCGCTGTACACGCTCACTCCCTCCTCGGCTCCTGAAAATTTTATACGTAATTATAGACGGCGAAAGTTTGTTCAACTACACGAGCTAGCTCTCGAGATTTCCGCTCGGAAAGAATATCCTCCCCTCTCTTTTACCCTCGTATCGAGTTTCACGCAAATTGCGACGACTAATGAGAGAAGGAATAGACGCCGGAAGAAAAGGGGGTGGCTGAAGGGAAGGAGGGTAAGAACGAGACTTTAATTCGTTTATTCGCAGGTGCCGTTGTTATCGGCCGCGGACTTGGCTAATACCTTTCCGATGTTGAAGTTTCAAATTTCCCGCCGCCCCGAAACTTTCAGCTCTGAGTTAATTGCGCGGGCGCGCAAGCTCTCGCGTCTTTATCGCGATGTTTTACCGCGCGTCAACTCGAAATTTAATTACCCTCTCTTTCTTCTTGAGTGTATAAACTTCCGCTGCATTCGCGAAAGAATTATACACGCTGCGTGCTTCCGACTCTCGGGACAATAAAAACGATTCGCCGCAATTACGGATTTACTCTTATTCTCTTTCGGTGTGTGTGTGTGTGTGTGTGGAAGCCGCAGCCAAAAGAACATCCACGCAGAAGCGGAGGAGGTCCTCGATAACGAGCCAGCCGAAAAAGCCGTAACGGATGTTGGGTCGCGCTGCTGCTCTCTTATCTTTATCACCGCGAGATACGGGCCGCATTTTCCCGTCGACGCAGCAGTAGTGCTAGCATCNTCCCCCCCTCTCTCTCTCTCTCTCTCTCTCTCTCTCTCTCTCTCTCTCTCTCTCTCTCTCTCTCTCTCTCTCTGCTCCTCCCTATGTACGCGGCGGTTCCTCCGATTCCTTAGACCTGGATTTTCGCCCAGGAAAATCCTTTCCTCGTGAATATCTCTCTCTCTCTCTCTCTCTCTCTCTCTCTCTCTCTCTCTCTCCCTCTCTCTCTCTCTCTCTCTCTCTCTCTTGAGAGAGAGAGAGAGAGAGAGAGAGAGAGGGAGAGAAAGAGGTCCGCGGGCTGCTGGCAAATGATACGGTCCTTTGTCAAAATCGGAGACGGCTCTGCTGTCTCAGGAGGGCGAGGCTCTCTTTTTTCTTACTCTTCTCTCTCTCTCTTCTCGAGGCCTTGAACTTCGATTCGTTTCTTTTTTTTCGTCTCAATTTTATCTTACGAGAGACGGACGACTGGAAAACCGCAGCAGCAGATATAAGTCGGAGGATCAGTGGTCCGACACGTATCTCCACGATGTGTAACGAGGTCGCGCGCGAGGAATAAAGCCGCGATGAATCGGCGCGATTCTCTCGCGCATCCATCATTTCGAAAAAGCAATTGTGCGGTGTGTAGCCGCGCGACGGGGGCAACCAGAAAAAAACCGTTCAAAAAGTCACTTGCCTCCTCCCCACATTCATCATCTCTTGCTGGACATGCGCGCTTGCTGCTATTTTTCCGGGATTCGAGATGTATCTCACAGTTTAATCCACGATATACACTAACTGCGTGTATAAAATTCGTCGATCGACGCGTTACACTAGCAGTATATATACATTTTGACGAAAAGTGTCGAAAAGTTCGGCGAGCACAGTATAGTGGTAGCCAGCTTGATTAGTCCATCGATCAATGACAGCGAGTGTTTACTTTTCCGTCGTCCGATCAATTACCGGCTGATCGGAGGGAGAGAGGTAAGTCAGCAGCGGCGCAACCCTTCGCGCAACTTTCGTCGTTCGAGTCTTCTGTAGCAATTTTTCGACGTCGCTTGCGCGAGCGCGCGGGCCCCTGTTGATCGATTTACGAGTTTCCAGGCGTAGTAGCCTGCTGTTTTTTCTATCCCTATATAGCTTCAAGGCGCCAAGACGAGGAAAATATAGATCTTTACAGGCGACGATGGCTCTCGGCTTTTCCTGATTTCAGCGAAACGAGAAATTCATTTTAAGCTGCTGTGCGAGTGCTATACTGCAGTTGTTGCTTTCGCAACTTTCCACGAGTGTATCGAGCTTTTTTTCCTTTGTCGGATATTCCCGTCGCGTCGTATAGCGTAGAAGGGCTAAATAACGACGACCGCTTCTTATCTCACGACGCCAAAAGAGAGAAAGAGAGAACGAGAGTATTCCCCAGCGCGTGATCCCTCGGTACACTCTTTCTCGCTGTAACATAGTTTGCCCTTCAAAGTAAACTCTCGGAGAGTTTGCTCTGCGCGCGCGCGGGGAAAAAAAAGAAGTATAAAGTCATTTCCCACGATGTCGGGGTCGCGAAATCTTTTTTCTCTCCGGCAAAGTGTCGTCCAGTGCTGCATTCGTGTGCTGTGGAAGGAGAAAAAAGTTCTAATAAGCGATGAGCAAAGTTATACGCGTATTAACGAAACGAGCTGAGCGCAGCTTCCGAAGAATTAATCCAATCACATTGGTGTGTGTGTGTGTAGTGAGAAACTAATCCCCGATAAATAGTGCGAGACCCTCCGCTTTTTTTCGCTCTCTTATTATTTACTTGCGCATAGGTCCAGTTTTTGCAGTAACTCTGTGAAAATAGAAGCACAGAAGCTTCACCCATCGACCCGCTTTGTCGCTGTATATACACGCGGAAAAGCGGATAAGAAAAAAGCGAGAGAAAAGTCCAGCTAGCGTTTCTCCGCGAACGCGCGAGGAGTTTGAATTTGCCGCGCATCATTCATGCGTAACACTCGAGACCGCCGGCTAGGAGCTACGGTGGCTCAGGCGGTCGAGTGTTGGACTCGCAACTCGAAGGTCTCGGGTTCGAGCCCACCTCCCGCCGAAAAAGCCAGGCACCACTGAAAATCTAATTTTCATGTGCCTATTCCAACCGTATGCTTGGTGGTTCAGATCCCACTTAAAGCTGTAGGTCCATTTAGTCGGGGTGGTGGCGTCCTCTGACTATCTGTAGGTTTCCGCCAAAAAAATAAAAATCACAAAATCAAACATGTAAGGTGGCGCATCGGGTCTCAGCCTAGAGCAAGAGACCCACTGCCAATAAAATAGAAAGAAAGAAAGAAAGAAAGAGACCGCCGGCTCTTATTTTTCTCGAGACACACTACTTACACGCCTCGGGCGCGACGAAAGAGGAGAGCTTATAAATTTGAAAAAAAAAAACTAGCTTTTGTATATAAACTATTTTATAGGTATATTCGACACTTACGCACGTGTGTGCTGGCTTTCACACAGCGGGTGTTGCGGGAAACACTATAATCGTTCCGCCTAGTGATTTCGTATTCCGCCTCTCGTCCGCGCTGAATATTTTTCGGGAAAATAAGCGAAACGGCGAAACGTGCTGCACTTAGCATCGCAGCTAGCTCTCACGCATGCATATATGGATGCAGAGCGCGCGCTGCGTTCGCGGCCTCAAATTGGTGGATTTGTATCTCCTCCATATAACCCTTTGCACTGCAGGAGCTCTCTCGTTCGCGGCTTCGCCCTGTTCACGATATATATATATATATATATATATATATATATGCCTGACTGAGAGAAATTTAATGGAATACACTGCGCGTATATGGCCTCATCTGGATTTGCATAAACAAAGCGTTCCATCTCCTTTATCGAGTCGCATTGCTGCAAAATTTTCGCGGCAAAGAAGTTATATACATATAGAGCTGCGTCGACAGTTCAGCTCCTCCCCTTTCTCTCTCTCTCTCTAGTTCCGCCGCGAAAATTGCCAGACGATCCTATCTGGAAATACTAACATGTCGCACTGCGTCTTACCGCCTTCTCTCTCTCTCTCTCTCTCTNTCTCTTTCTCTCTCCCTCTCTCTCTCTCTCTCTCTCTCTCTCTCTCTCTCTCTCTCTCTCTCTCTCTCTCTCTCTCTCTCTATTTTCCCTATTCTCTCTCACTTTGCTATTTCTCTTACTAGGAAAATCGACCGCGCTTCGCGCGGGTAATATCGTTACGCGCTTCTTTCTTTATATTCTAAATAGAATCCAAACGTTAACATTTTCCTTACTCTATAATAATTATAATACGTTTGTATATATGTAGCTTGTCTCACCAATCATATATCACCCAATATAATGTAGGTTATGTGCTTTTCAATTTTTGAGGTTAGATATTCGTTATTTATTTTATAGCTAAATAATTAATTGTTACAAACCTAATCTCAGAATTTAAATTAATAAAATACGATCGTTTTTTTATTAAACTCGTTACCATTCAAATTCAAATATTGAATTTTAAATGTTGGCGCCATCTAAACCGGATACACATTGTAGACCAATCACGTTCAGCGCTAACTTCATTTATAGGCTTCACAACATCCGATCATGACTTTTTTAAGAGAGGATCCGTCGGATAGCATTTCTATGTGCGCTTTTTAAATGCGCGCCGTCTCGTCGAGGACATTTTTTTTTCTTCATACATCTATAATATAGACCGTCGCGACATTTGTATTCATCGCGCTCGCATGCACAATCGAGTCGTGAGTGCGGCGGTAATTAAAAAAATCAATCGACGAGAGCCGCGCACGACTGCCAACTTTCTTCTCTCTTATTTGGCGCGAACGTATTAATCTTATAACAGTAGCGCGCCAGCAACAGACGAAAATCTCTTCCTCTCCAGATTTGAAGATTCGTGTGGAACGTGCGATGCATATGCTGCTGCTCGCTTTTATTTTTCCATTTGATGTTAAATATACGCTCGCGCGTGCAAACAATCGACGCGCGTGTGCTCGGACATTTTGATTTTTAAGAGTATAATACGCGCGTGTTTTCGGTGAAATTTTCTCGCAGAGAATTCGGGTGTTCGGGATTTATGCAAGCTCTCGAAAATGACGTTAAATATTTCGGTGAGAGGATTTTGCGCGCGTTTTACTCTTTTCAACGCATCGTTCGGAATACGTGCATCATTATTTTTATGTCAACGTTTTCTTTATTTCGAATAAAATGAAATTATTTACACGAAACGAAAAATCTCTCCATATTTCCCACCAATAATAAGGTTCTCCGTTCGATCAATCCACAAAACGGATCGTCAGAAGTTATTCCCGCGTATAGCCCTGGCTGCAGTAGGTGATACGGAAAACAAATCGGTGCCACTCCTTATTTCGCACAAAATACTTTATTTCCCCGAGCCAGTATACGTACAGCAGTAGCAGCAGCAGCAGCAGCAGATTGTAGCTTTAGAAATAAATTGTGTGCGTCGCGATAGATCTCGCATCGGAGCAAAGTCTTTCTCTCTCTCTCTCTCTCTCTCTCTCTCTCTCTCTCTCTCTCTCTCTCTCTCGCTGTTCTTTTTACCCTGCACTACTGGAGTCTAAAGGAAAAAATACAGCGCTGGTGTTTTTTTTTTATCGCGACTATTATTGCCGATTGTTGGGATTTCCCTTATACTCCATCGTAGTAGCATTACAGGGAAATTCCCTTGTATACCTTATTTCCTGCTCTATTTTGAATTTTCGAAATTCCCGCCTATGCAAGCTGCGCTTTCATAGAGCGACGACGACCTATAGAGCTGTATTTTATGCAAAGCACCTCGTCGCCCGGAAAACGAGGCAAATTCAATCTCCCTCTCACGGCCCTAATATCGCAAATGCGTTTGATGCAGGTTCCAGCAAAAACTTGAGCGCAAAAAAAAATGCATAAAAGTTCGCGAATACACGGGCCCTCTTACGAGGCGCTGAAAAACGTTTAGCGCGTAATAACCCTGAGCTGAAAACGTTCAGAATCCCGCGATCGAGAGAGAGAGAGAGAGAGAGAGAGAGAGAGAGAGAGAGAGTAATGAAATTTTCACCGACCCGCACACACACTGGCTGTAACGAAGCGCGTAGCGATAAAACGCTTTTTAGAGAGAAAAAGAAGCTTTTGCTACGTGGAAGAATCGCCGTTAAAAAAATATAACGGAAAGGTTACAAGAGCAGTGCAGTAGTAGTCCCGCCGATGCACACACATCTTCAATTTTTCTCCGCTGCATCGTCCTCTGGAATCTTGTGTCTGCACGCGCGCACGTGTGTGTGTGTATATCCAGTTTCGCCGATATTTCCGTGCCTCAGCCGTTGCCACGGCGGATTTGGAAAATCGCCGGCATTTTTCCTTGCGTCTTAAATCGCCAGCGCGTTATATGTCCTTCTCCCTCCTCCTTCTCCTCCTAACGGCCGCTCTTTTATCCCGTCGGCTTTTCCGTTAAATAAAGATAGCAGCTCCCTGGTAGAAATGTAAACGGTACTTCAGCTGAAAATTCGCTTATTTAACGAAGTCAGCTGAATTTCCGTTTAGAACTCAGCTGAAATACCGCTATCTTTAATACGGGCTTATACATGGCGCTTCAGCCAAACTAAGTTAATTTTTTGTTAACGTATATTAAGAAGTTTCAACATTTAAATTATAATTCATAGCTTGACAATAATGCAAGAAAATAGTTACTGAAGAAGGCAATCAATAGAGATTAAATTAGAACATGAAAATCATAAATAAATCAATATCATAATTAGGAGTTAAAAGCAAAATAGTACATAACCTCAAAAATTTTTAACACAATTTGCATCCATGTATATTTGAATTTGGTAGGGATTATAGAGGGGTAATAAATAACAATATATATTCAATAAAAATATAAGTATCTTTATTTCTCCTAATCCTAAAATTACAGAGACTTGAACTGTACAAACTAGAACTACACAAATTAGTTTACGGTAAAAGGAAAGGACGGTTCCTGATTGAAGCATATACATTACAAGAGAATAGAAACTAACATCATAATAATTTACACTATTTCCAGTGTTTAACATTGCAAATAGCCTCACTTATAGATTTTAGGAGGATCTTATCGTTAATTTCTAATAGCTTCTTGCCCCTCTTGTATTTAATCACCCCAGACATTACACTGTATAGAGTGGTTGATGTAAATCTGTGTGTTCGCTCTTCACTCTGATTTCTTGCTGATCTCACCGCTGTAAACTTCTCAGCAACCTCCTTCGTTATAAAGTATTTGAGCATCTTCTGCAGGACTCTGGTAACGGGTAACTCATAGTCAAACAGGCCAGTCACCTGTATACTCTGAAATGAAAATAATTGATTAGTCTCAATAAACAATATTGAAATGTATATATGAAAGTGTAAAAAAACATACCACATCATTTTTTAGGAAGGTGCTCCTTTGCAGCTCGGTGTCAAATTCCAAAAATTTGTCAAGCGAGTTGATTGGAAATGAAAAGTTGTACTTCTTTTCAAAATCAATAGCTGCATCAGTCATCTTTGTGACTTTTTTGTCCAAGAGAAAATTAGCTATTTCTTCTTGTGATACCTTCATGGACTCAAAATCAGTGCGTAGACTATTCAGATTATCTTCTAAGGCTCCTTGTTTTCCTATAATCGTTGCTATGTCCTTGCCCATGCTTGTCAGCGTATTTATCAGGAAGAATTCAAAATCTGTTTTACAGTCAATTGTTTCTATCGCATGCTTGTCTAAAGTTTGTTCTGAAACTAAATGAAACAAATCAATAAAAATAATTAGGAATGCATAATTGCTTAAAATATCAAGTACATACTATCAGGTATACGATGATTTCCAAGTTGAATTGGTTGATTTTGGTCAAGGTTAGAGAGTGCTGGTAACCCCCCGTAGAGCTGCTCTCTTACTTCCAGTAGTGCTTCTTCGTCCTCATTCATATGAAAGTCATCTTCTTCGTGCTCAATGACATTTTTTGTTGTTGGGGCTCCATTGTTCTGGGTTGTCCTTTTAATCTTTGGAGCTGCAGGTTTTTTTGAAACTTTCTCTGAAAAAGTAACTGTAAATAAGTTTTTATTAAATTGATGTCACAATGGCTCTTACATCAAATAAAATTATAACATACCTTGCTTGTGAGTTTTTGTAAGTTCATCCGTAGACTTATCTTTTAGTGTGCGCTTCAAAGATCCCAATTTTTCTTGGAACTGTTTTTGTTTAATTTTATTCTCTTTTTTTTTTTTGAACATCAGCATAATCATTGTCTGTATCCTCAGTTAAGACATGAGTCTCTGTCTCAAGCTGCGCCAACTTTTGCAAAGCTTCTTCATAAGTCTCTGAAACAACAAAAATATTTTTTAAAGTTAATTAAGAAAATACATTTATATAAACAGAAGTATTTTGGCAACTCACTTGCTCGTCCAACAATCTCCACACGAAACCTTGGCCAAGATTCTGGTGCCGGGGACAGTTCTTTCACAAGACTGTGAATTAAGTCAATGTCTTCACTGGTGATTATGGGATCCAGGTACTGCGTTGTGCACTTTCCACTCTTTCCATCGAAGCCAAGCCAATCACTGTTGACAACATCAATTTGTTCTACGGCTTTTCTTCTTCCACGATGGATAAATCTCACCAGAGTGTACTGGTACACCTCATCCTCATCAGAATCCATTGTGCTGAAATACAATTTTATTTTATGAAATAGTTTTAGTAGTTTTTTATTTTAAGTTAAAACTTGAACTAATTTTACAGGTTAGAATTGTCAATATAATAAATGTTAGCTAATATATGCATGCAGTATAATTGAAATTAAAATTTAATGTTTTTTTAAGGTTCATTAAATTCAAGAACTTGAAATAAAAAAGTATTGTAGATACCTCATTTAGTTTTTCAGTAGCAGGAATTAACCAAAATAAGGTAAAAAACAATGTGATGCACGAAAAACAAATTGAAAACATTGACAGCTTATCCCGCGAGAGATAAGCAGTTCAAATAGTGTGAGGTTAGGTTAGTATAGGTTAAGAGACGGTGGCGCTATGGATTTGAATTTGAGTTATAAAATTTAAAATGTAGTTACCTTAATGTAAAAGTGGCATGACAAATGATTTTGTATCCTCTTCTGTAGATAAATTGAGGTTGAAATGGACACATTTTTCTTTGATTTGCTGCACTTGGATTTCAACTTTTGTCTTGGATAACCGGTCGATTTCCCAAATATTCAAAATGCCAGAATCACACGGGTCATGAAACATTGAATCCTTCTTGACATATCTTTGAACTGTAGCATAGTAATTATTATTAAAAGTCCTGAACTTAAAGATGCGTGCAACACTTTGATCTTCTAACACAACTAAATTATTAGGATGTCTTGTTGATAAAATAATTGTTTGATATTTTAACTTGACAATACTGTCCTTCTTCTTCATTAAAATTTCAACTTCAGATGTAGTACTTTTTTCTTTCTTCGAGAAAGTATCTTTCTCAGTCATCCTATGAAGGTACTGCGATACTAAATTAATTGGAGACCGTAAAACACTGCTTATGCTACCCAGATAAGACTCGAAAGAGAAGGCACTAATCTCATTTAATGAACCTCCTGCGGTTTCAATATCGTCGCACAAGTGAATTAGATTGTGCATGTTCAAAGACATCATAGTTTCTCCATACAGTGCTGGAGCAGAACGTACAAATTCTTTTAAAAACTCTCTAGCTTGGCTGATGTTGAACTGATCACTTTTGGTGCACAGCAATCGACATGCAACTGTCAAAAGCATAAAATGTCTGTAAATTTCATCAGACACTAAATCTTTTAAAACCACTGGTGCTGCATACAACAGAAAAAATTTAAATTCAACAGCCTTATACTTGGCCCACTGATCTGTTGATCTCATCCTCCTAGGAAATTCAGCTGGGATGTCGTTATAGATTGATTTTGTTCTGCGCACTAACTCACTTTTCAATCCAGTACTGAGTCTCACTTTATTAGTTGATGGCGATAATAGGTATTCTAATAATCGCTTAGCACATCCTAAATACACAAGGTGCATCGGGTCCAAGATAAACTGTGAAACCATGTTTATAGCTGGTTCCACTGCACTCAAAGGCGACACTTCAGTATGGCACTGGGTATCTTCAAAAGTTGAGAAACTTATATCTGTTCTTCTCTCTGCGTCAATTTGTAAAAACACTGTCACACCATTTACTTTTTTTCCTACAACTCTGCAACGTTCACATGCATGGAAACCAGAATGGCCTACAACACATTTTATAAAAGAACGTGCTGGACAGTCACACACAAAATACTTGATTTTAATTTTAAAGTATCTGTTTCCTATTTTCACTTCAGAGTTGAGAATTGAATTAAGCTCTTGCACAAATTTCTTGAGGTAATCCTTACAACTTTTAGGCTTTCCATTCCCAGCATAGACGGCAACAGTAAATGGTTTATACACATCACATTTAGTAAACACTTTGCACAATATAGGCCAGATTGTCACAACACTAGATTTAAACGGTGAAAAGCCATCTATATTTATTATCAGTTCTAATACATCTTCTGTGTGTTGTGTTACGTCAATTTTTTTTTTCAATCCATTTTCTATGCCTAGATAAATGAATTCTCCCATTGAACCATCGCTAACTTCCATCTTCTCAATATCCTCAAATTGAACATTACATTTCAATAAGGTTTTTGTAGACATTGGAATGGTAGGCAACAATCTTTTCTTGAGTATTGGTAGCAGCTTGTCAACATGCTGATGTGGAATATTGTTGTCGACGATCCAGGCTCTGATGTCATTAATTTCTTGAATCTCTGGTTGATCGAGCACTAATTCATCGTCACTATCACTGTATTCGTCCTTTTCACTACATTCACTGGAAACAACTGATTTGAAAAGTTCGTTATCTTCTGTGTAGCTGCTACTGGATGAAGGAGTCGACTCCAGTGATGAATCAGCAACTTTTTCTTTTTCTTGTTTTTCTTGTGATGCACAAAATTCCTGCACAAACTCTTCTACTTGAAGCCGTCTTCTTTTTTCGTCAGATTTGTTTTTTTTATTATTTGCCATATCTTAGGCGATTTAAGCTGGATGAGATTTGTTGCTCCAAAATGAGTCGACTTCTCAACGGTCAGGTTAGAGGTTATACACACTGCTATACGACGCGAGCATGCGAGCGCGAGCAGCTGAGCAGTGCGAGAGAGCTATAGCTACGCATGCGCAGACACATTCTCGCAGTACACGTCTGCACGATATTTGCACGTATTTATTACATATAACATACGTGAAATACAGGAAAATAAAGTAAGATAATTACAAAACAATGTAAAAACTTACTTTATAAAGTATTTTATAATAACATGGACATGTGTAGAGCCGGTTGTTATTACGAAACATTCTTTTATCATTTCGCTTACTATCGAATTCTCAGCTGAGTTTTATTCAATTTTAGCTGAAAATTCGTTAGCCACTTAGCTAAGCTCTAACATCATAGCGGAATTTCACCGTTAACTTTCTACCAGGGCTCTTGTGTTTTGTTTTCTTCATCTACCTCTCACACTCTCTATAGGTATATATGTACAATTATCGGCAACAAAAACGCCGAGCTGTCGCTGTCGGACGCAGCTGCGTGCGTGTTTTTTTCCGTCCATTGACGCGAGCAGCCGTTTGTTAGTTGTTCCGATTGAAAATTTAGCTCGCGCGTCGCCGGACAGCACAAACAATCGCTCTGCGCCGTGTGCATTCGTTTTTTTCCGCTGCTGCTGCTGCTGCGAGGTCTCCATCTCAATTTTCCCGTTTTTCGCACGCAAACACTTTTTTTTTTGCGCTCGGGCCGGTACAAAAGGCGACTGAGCAGGCTGAAAAAAAAGTCAGGGAAGAAAATAAAAACGGTGAAGGGGAAAATCGAGTTTGACGGCTGTTTGCCCGCGCAGTTCAATTAACCGATCGCTCTGCTCTGCAGCTATCCAAAGAGAGACGAATATATAGGCGAATTCGCATACGTTATCGGACAGCGCGCGCGCGCGCGCGCACGAGGCCGAGTTTGGATCGTAAAACCGGAAGCCCGGGGATACGGAGCAGTTTTGTCAGCGACTTCCGGACGGCGTTTCTCCCCTTTTACGAGCGACTGCAGTATGTGTGTGCTGGGCTCTGGCATGAAAAGCTTCTTCACTTGCTGTATATATAGGTATTTTTCAAATTTCCCGCGTCGCGCGTGCTGTCGAATCGATGAAAGAGCGAGTCGTCCCGGATGCCTCTATATGTACACACGCGTGTGTGTATATATACATCTATGCAAAGGAGCTTTCTCTCGCATGTGGGTATATATATACGTGTACGTTTCGCCTGAGGCTACAGCGATGCAGATGATAATAATGCGAGCTGCCGAGAGGCGGAAGGAATTTCGCGCAGCGAGCCGTGCGCGCGCTATCTGCGCGCATGAAAAAGTGTTTATTTATAAGCCGGAATACGCGCGCTTTTATGTCTACGTATACGTATTATGCAAATGTGTAATAACGAGGGGAGTTTCTCTCTTATTCTTTGACTGTGGTGATCATTAAACGAGTATAAGCGTAAATTAGTAGTTCGAAAATATACAGTTTATTCGCGTCTCCAGTATCGGTATATGATAATACGCCCTGCTGGCGGTAAAAGAGAAGCGGCAGCAGGTTCGCGCCTCTATGCAGGGCACAAGGTGCCGAATCTAAATTCAAATGAGGATCGACGTGCGGCACACGAGCGAGGCAATCTCGCTCGGTGCTCTCTCTCTCTCCTTGCGTCTGTCTTTCTCTCTCCCTCTCTACAGTGCAGTAGCGCAGCCGATAGCAGTATGTCAACGTCAGAGAGAGGGGGAGCCTGCACACAGCAGCAGCAGCAGCAGCAGCAGCAGCAGCAGCAGCTCCTCGAGGAAATCTTAATACGCCATCGACGCGCGGCGTTACTTAGAGGAGCTCCACGTCAGCTTATTCCACCACCAACAGATCGCTATCCTCGAACGTGAGGATCTCCTCCTGCCCTATTTACCGTAAACACGAGAGGAGATGCACCGGACGCGCGACGTATAGTGTATGCAGCAGTGCTCTCGAACTATGAGTGACGCTTTGGCCAATATTCCAAAGCGACAGCATCAGCCGTGACAAGGGAAAATTTTTCGAAATCCGAGCTTTCGTCGATGTATATATTTCAAAACGTGTACTGTGGTTCGCTGCGGAATTAAACGCCGGGTACACACACACACACACACACACACACACACACACACTGTATACTGAGCACAGCTGTCGATATAGCAGCTTTAATAGAGCGCGACGTCGCCGGGGCGCAACAAAACTTTTCCATTTTCTCCTCGCGCCTTGGCCGTCGACGTCCTTCTTGTATTTCGATTTCGCCTTAGTGGTAGTAGACGCGCCTTAGCTGCTGCAACGGAGCTTTTTCATTTTATCTCGCGCGCCGCGCTCGCCCTACTTATTACGACATGAACGCCTCGGCGAAATTAAAATAGCTGCGAACGTAAATTATTTTTCAACTCGTTTTTCGCCGAACAACAGAGGCTTATGCTTTTCGTGCCCAGGCTTATGCCCCCACTTTTAATTAAATTCTGCCCCGTTTCGTCCATTGTTGTTGGCAAATTTCGTTTTATACAGGCCGAAAGCTCCTGCTACTGCTGTTGCAGTGCTGTCCCGAGAGATATTGCGAGTAGTGATATTGTATAAACAGGAGGTGGATTATCGCGAGGAGTCGTATAATTACTCGCGATATTTTGCTCTACTCTGTTTTCATTTTTCTTGCTTTACGAGTGGATGAGGCGAGTATAAGTCGTCGTGATCCAGTGTATACGTTTTCGTATGAAATTTGCTGATTCGAGTATACAGTGTGGAAAGCAATTTCTGGGTAAAAATGTGAATACTTCAAACTTCGGTTTTCATGTCGGTTAATAACAATTTTTAATAACTTTGAAACTGCATAATTCGAAAGCTATGCTGTACATTTCAAATTAAGTTCATTTTATAAACAGAGTACACGGCAGCAGTACACACAGATTTCTGCAAAATTGTACGTCATAAATTAGTTTTATTTCACTAATTAGCTTGCGTACAAATTTTAATCAAATAACTTGTAAATTTCAAATTAATGTACTCCCATAACCCATTCTTATGTTTTACATTGCTAATTCAACATAATTTTATATACATTATGAAGTACATGGCTGCAGTAGATTGCCGCAGGATACAATTCTGTAAAATATCGATTTACTTCGAACTCGTGTATCGTTACATCAATGCAGGATCGTCATGCATAAAAAATAAGTCGTAAATTATCATAAATTTTGATTTCATCAAAAAGCAAATACACTGCACGGATTAAAAGCACAAAGCTCAACCGATCGTCAGGCTCGACATCCGATCTTCGGTTTGTTAAATTTTGTCCCTATAAAATAGCTATACGTACAATTCAGCCACAACATCATCAGTAGAGGGTCAGCTCGAATTTACGTGCGCGAATTAATTCGCCCCAATACGGATTGGATTTCGGGCTTTGTCGCGCTCGCGCCCTAGCTAATTGCCCTTGCACGTACATTCTATCTATACTGCATACGCATATATATAATGTAGCTGGTATACGTATACAGAGTGCAGAGCATCACCTGCGGGCCACGCGCGTGCGCCAAGGCCAGATCACGCGCGGGGATCCTTTACGATGCCACGCGCCGACTGATAGGCTGTCGATAAATGAATTTCATATTAACTGGTTATCGGTTTTCACCGGCGCCGTGTCGTCGGCTGGAATATTTATTGTTGATATGTATAAAGCCGCTCGTTTCATGCTCTTTCGATGCAGCTGCAGCGATATTTATGTACGTGGGCGCTTCGAGCTCATTATGTGTTTTTGCATTTATTATCTGCTGTCCGTGCGCTCGCGCTCGTTTTAGTTCATTACTTTTGAAGGGTATTCAATTTCGCTGGGACGGATTATGAATGCAGGTTTTTCATTATTTTTTTAATATCGACGTCCTGTTAATGCATGTTAAATTTGACGGAGATGGGATGTACGCACTCGATGAAAATCCCTTGATTGATATGCAATTTGGCGTGAATTAAGCGAGCGAAGGATTCGAAAAATTGAGAGTTTATATACACACCTACGCTACTGAATTATTCAGGAGGGCGAATAACTAATTCGAGCTTCAAGTATTTTCTGGCACAATTTAATTTTGCAAATTTCGCATCTAATATTACATCTTATATTCAAGTGCTCATAACCAATATAATCGCGTATAATATTCGACTTTTCAATTCAGCAAAAATAGCCAACAGATTATGCATTTTGCTTTCGAAATGCACTGCCAGCAGTTTTTTTTCCTGTGCAGGCAATAAATACATTACGACCGAAAAGTTGTCCGACGAAAGTTTTCATTAGAATAAGTGCAGCTCGTTAAATAAAAAAATCCGCCTCCTTTCGTAAAACCCAAGCAGCGAACGTTCGAAAGTATAAAAATAATAGCTTATTCAATCAGCTAGGAAAAGCTCGCAGTATAATATACAGGGTATCTCTTTAATTAACAACGTATTCCAAGCTCCGTTGTTTGATAAATAACCAAGCCAAGCGCAAATAAACCAGTCCGACGATGTAGCTCGATCTTGAAAAATACAATGCAAGCTTCGCAACAATACCTGTCCGTCCGTCGGTCGGCCGCCTCAGCGAAAAATTTCAATCAAACTTTTACACAAGTTAGCCTGTGGCGCAAATATCGAATCAATAAATAATGAAAGCTGGCATGACAACCCGATGGAGAAGCGACGACGACGGAAAAAAGAAAGACGAGAGCTGCGCCGCTGGGTTTGATCCCATCGTCGTCCTCGAAGGCTGCAGCGACGTCACGTACCGATATCTAAAGGATAGTAAGAAGCTTGTGTGTATAGCTATGTAGTAAAAGCTGCTGCAAGAAGCAGAAGGGGATAAGGCAAAGGCCAATGGTACAAGCGAGAAAGAGGGACGCGAATAAAAAGGATGAAAAAGGAGGGAGAGAGAGAGAGAGAGAGAGAGAGAGAGAGCGCGCTATAACGGGGCCAAATAAACCTGGAAATGCGAAAACAAATCTGCTTTGAAGTCGGGGCACGCCGGTGCGCCGGTAGATATTAACTTTTTTAGATTCTCCGCGTGAGCGGCATAAGTATTCGGTAGGAAAGAGCCGCCGACACTCAACCTACCCCTCTCTCTCTCTCGCTCACATATGAGAAGTATAAACTACGCGGATAGCGCAATGCAAACTCGTCCTTTACTCCTTGTCTCTTTGCCGCTGCCGCTGCTCTATATATATATAGCTGTGCAAACGACCTGATAAACGAAAGTTTACGTAAAATATGATCGCGTGGCGCGACGCGTTTCAAAAGCGCGGCTGTTATTTGATTACGCGTTATCATATTCTGCGCACAACGAAAAATCAATTTTTATATACAAAAATAGTAATTATTGGACTGGCATTGTTTCACCGTATATAAAGATAGACGTATACGCCGAGCTTTTTCTCACTTTCATTTATACATAGCACACCGCACACTCAACGTCGCTCAAGTGCGTATTACGACTTCTGCGAACTCACCTCGCGCACAACTGTCTTCTTTATTCAGCGAGAGCTGTGTGACGTTGTAAATTTTCTTCTCAAAGCGCCACGCGCATAATTCAACTGTCACTCCTATTTTTCCTCCTACTTTGCAATATTTCGGCTCCTCTCGAGCGCGTACACTCTGTGCGCGCTCTTATACGCAGCTGACGCAGTTTAAACGCTGACGATAACAATGTACCAGACACGCGCTGATGACACACAATAGCTATCCCTCTATATTCGTTTCACTGGTAATTAATATCGCATTTGTATATATTGTACATTAATTATTCCACTTTTGTTATATAGCTACATATGTATATACATCTGCATGACAGTTAATAACGTTTGGCGAGAGAACGCGTATTAATTAAAACGTATGCGCGCGTCCTAACCTGCATTTCCCCGAAAATCAGAACGAATCACTGCTCGGAAATCAGAGTCCTTTCGAAAAAGCCAATCGGTCGATAGCATCGCGCAGTGTGTGCGTTATATAACCGTATATGCCTCGCAGTCATAAAGTGAGGGCGTCAGCTCGAAAACGAAGGGGACAGGTGCGCGTACACAATAACACACAGTGTATAGTATCGCCCGCCTGCACATGGATTTATTCCGTTATCTCGAATCCGAGAGGCAATTTGTCCGGCTGACTTTTCGATCGCTCTCCCATACACGCATACCTATATATATATGCAATACTCCCCAGAACGAATTTGGGGACAGTTTCGTCCTTACAACTGCACCTCGGTCTGGCCTGCTCACCCTTATGTTTATCCACATGCTAATCCGCGTGTCTCTGCGTGTGACAAAGGCCTTGCGCGTGCGAGGGACACGCATACGCGTGTGTGTGTGTGTATATACAATATATATACGTGCACACGCACGCGTGCATCAGGGTATATGTGTACGTGAACCCGCTCGCTTGCATAATCGAGATATCGCGCGCGTCTGCGTATATACTGCGCGTATTCCTTATGCTCCAAAGCACGCAGTTGGCAAGAAGATGTTGGTGTGCATATAGACGGAGAGTAGAGCTCTCTGGCAGAGAGACTGGAGGCTGTGCAGCTTTGTCGGGGACAGGCTTGCGTTTGCTTGGGACTATAGCCTAGTTATACGGAAAGGGGATGGGTTGTGATGCACTGAGTTTGGCATGTAGTTGCGCGTGAATGATGAGTTGGATTTTCAAAGGTTATAGGTATATGGAGTTTGTTGTGTTTATGCTTATAATTGCATTTCTTTATGTTTGGTGTGTTATAACATGCTGAATATTTCGAAATTAATATAAACACGATATCAAAGCTTTCTTGAAATAAAACATTTAATATGCATTCGTACACTCGAAGCGGTTCTTTGCGCAGCAATTAACTCGTTCAACCAGAAACTTGATTAGCTGTTGACCTACTTTTGCATTCCTTTTTCAAAAAAGGGAACATTTTGCTCTTGATTACATTTTCCTAAAATTAAAATAGCGACTTTCTCGCTCACAAAATTGTAAAATAATCACGACGTAATTATAGCTTGGAAATATTTCTCTAATTTTTCATTATAATTGCAATCATTTCCATTCCTATTACACACGAGCTTTGCAAAACACAGTCACCTATGCATAACTCACCCACACATCCAATTCTTCATCAAGCTCGTCATGCTATACGAGAACTACCCTCCATGTGTATCCCATGACAGACAAAGTGCGAAAAAAGTCACCGTCGACAACATTAGACGCGATTAAACTTCACACCCGATCCGAGCATTGCACCTCATAACTTTTCCATTATAATAACACCCCATCAACTCAGCCGAATACAACACTCCAGTCGATCCTACCTGCCAGCTCCGTTGTGATTTAATATGAAACACCAGACGACGCTGCACACACGCACACGCATACACACACACACACACACACCGAAATCAGCACCAAATGCAACGCGATCTCTCGACGTACAGTATCGAGGCGAGCTTTTCTTCCGGCTGCGTAATAAATTGCGGCCCTTTTTCATCGCACCTGCCGAGAGTCGGTAATTTTCGTTCCTTGCGCGATTTATGGCCACAGCCCTGCCTCTCCCGTCGCGTTCCGGATTCATTAATATCGAAATATGGATTATGCCGTGCAAGCAGTTCGCTTCAAGTTATTTTGTTTAATCGCGCTAGCGTTTTGATTAAACATTCCCTCCGGTAGCGGTCGCTTGTCAATGGGATTCGAACGCGTTTCAATTAATCATGCCTTGACTAAATAGTTTGCTAATAAAATATGTATTAATCTCCGGCGAGCTTCGCCTGTACGGTATTTAATTAATCATCCTATAATTATGCGGTCAATATGTCAGCGTATAGAGATAATCCATCCATGGTTCAATGTTGCTTAAATAAATTCGTGTATAGAACAATTAGTGAAAAATTTAACTCGCTCTCAAAGTTTTTCTACTAATATTGGATGATATGCACTCGGCACTCGAGGAGTAACAGGTTGATACTCTCGTATGTAGAATGAAGTGGCTCGACCTTCTTCTAGCTCGGAGGTCGCGAGCAAGAGTTCTAACTTGCGCCTCTCATTCTCGAGCTTTGATAAAAAAGGACTATTAACGTCGCAGAGAAAATTTTTTTACTCCCCTTTCTAAGCTATTTTCGTTCTCGGTGCTTCTCCTCATATAACAAGTATCTTCTCTTGCGATGAAAAGTCCACAGCGATATAGCGCGCAAGACAAACAGCGAAGTTAATGTTTTTTCGCGCTCGACTTGTAAACGCGTCGCGCGCGGATTATTTCAGCTTCGAAAAGACGAAGCGGCATAGTGATCTCGTTGGGAAAACAGGTCGAGCCGTTGAAATACAAGGAAAACAGAAGAGTGCACGTACGCAGCTACCTCCTCCGGTGAAAAATGTAAAACGGAGTGTGTGTAATTTCGACTTTCTATACACTACAGTACTATATACACGCGAGAAAAATGCAACGTCTATGCAGTGCTCGACGTCGCCACGTAATAGCTTCTGTTCCGTTCTTCTCTTCTTCCGAGAGGAGATGCACTTCTTTCTCCTGTACTTTTACGATATCGAGCAGCTTTCAAAGCCCTACACCCCCCCCCCCACACACACACACACGTAAGGATTTTCTCAAGAGAATCGCTTTTTCATTGTCCGGACACCTGTGCTCTATACACGCGGCACAGATGGGCTTGTGATCGATCGCCTTGTAAGACTGGGGAAGAAATTAATAAGTTTTTCGCGGCTGCACGGCATAATGTCAGCGCGATAGTATATCGCGATAATCGAATTTATTTTCCATTTGCAACTCTCGAGTTGAACAGCAGAAGGAAGAAAGAAAAAAAAAGGAAATTCAGGTGTATAACGTCTCAGGGCAAGCAAAGTCAGCCCGTATTTTATCCGGCGAAATAAATAAAACTTTTTATACGCGGCGCCGCAGCGCGCAGTAAATTCTTTCGACGCGAGAGAGCGCCTAACGATGTAAATCTTTATTGATTAACTTTTTCTTTGAGCTTGATAATAATCCCATAGCGCCGCCGCGCCGGTGAGGAAACTTGAAAAACGCATAATACTTATACAACCCGGCGATAAAACGTCGAAAGATCTCTCGTGATACTTTTTGACATATACTTATACAGCTCTCTGTAGGGGTTGACGCAAAGTTTCGAATCCAAAGTAGCTCTCGTTTATTAGCGCGCGCCAGTGCTCGAAAACTTCCGAGCTCGAACCTTAACAAAACGCGTACAGCGTATACATATCGTATACGTGGATTGAAAAATTCAGGCACTAGCTGTGTAACACTGTGTCGATCGTTCGTTAGAGATCCCCGAAAGTTCGTCGGAACACTGCAGCAGCAGCAGCAGTAGCAGCAGGTAGCGGTCGGGAATTTGAATGCACAGAGCGGCCGCCTCGAGTATCCCCTTGGAAGGGTACAGTATAAGGAAGGGGACTGTGCTCTTGTTTCGCGCGATGTAAATGCAACAGCAACAGCAGTTGGGGATATTTGTTTAACGATCGGTCGATCCCTCGAGAGAACAGCGTGGCATAGTCGTCTCGCTACGGTCCAAGCATTTACCGTCGATTATGTTGGCGCAGCAGCGGTTGAGTGCCGACTATATATGCGTTATGTATATGTACGAGAGGAAGTGCATACAATGTGTATACAGGGCAGCTTGGAAACTTTGCTTGAGATATCGTCTCGAAAAGTAGATTTTACAGAGAGGTCGCCTTTGCTGCTGCTGCTCCAGTGTACAGTTGGATTACTCAGCGGCGGTTCAATAATCAGCGGATTGAACGTTGTGTGTGTGTGTGTGTGTGTGTGTGTGTGTGTATATATCTGGAACACAAACGCAAGTATAGTGCAGAGACGTGTACATCCTGCGCTCGGTGTGAAAGGGATTATAGCTGAGCTGAAGCAGGAGGATATCGAACTTTGCTCGCCAGGCGAACAGAGCGAGTTATTGTGTGCATATAGCGGTTTTCTAATCCGCAGCCTCTTGAGAGATATCAAGCCTGACGCACGTTTTTTTTTTCATTTATATAAACTATCGGAGTAGACCAACGTCGAGAGTTATTTTCCTTTCGACGCTTCTTTCTCGACTGCGCGAAACTTCGTTCGCATCTGCAGTGATTTGCATTCGAATCGAGCTCGCTCTATATATATAGAGCCAACAACTCGTCGTGTTTATCCTCATTAATGCGTCTTGTCGAAGGGACGCCAGCTCTCCGCCGCTTAATCTGCATGATGGCGTCCGTAGTTTTCTCTCTCGTCGAGTCGTTCCTTGTGTATATACGAAAATAAGTTAGCGATCGAGTCGGGGCCTGGCTGATTAAACCGCTCAGAATACGAGATGACGTATATACACTAGGAGAGAGAAAGAACTTTTGCGGGATGGTTCGCGGAATCGTAAGTACTCCGCGCCCTTATTCTTTCCGGGCTCTTCAGTCTTTCGCTAGTGCACTCGAGTCTCGAGCTCTACACATACACGTGAGAGCGAGGCGCTCTTTGATTCTTCGATAAAAGTATAGCGAGATAGAGAGAGAGAGAGAGAGAGAGAGAGAGAGAGAGAGAGAGAGAGAGAGAGAGAGAGAGAGAGAGAGATGCTACTAGCTCTGTGGCTTGCTTCTAGCATAACTTGCCGGTAGCATTTCGTATGGCCGCCGTGGATCCTCTAACTTTTGCGGTGGAGAAGAAGGAGAGAGATCGTGAGGCGACTAGACCTTTGAATGACCTGCTTTTTCTTTTTTCTTCTCTGTGTGTATAGGTATATGATGTAGGTATAGCCGAGGATCATGGATACGATAGAGAGAGAGAGAGAGAGAGAGAGAGAGAGAGAGAGAGAGAGAGAGAGAGAGAGAGAGAGAGAGAGAGAGGCTGATTTGTTCGCGCAGGGTTGGATTTGTCAAAGTTTTTACGTGACTCTCGGGGTGATACTTTGTTGCGCCGGGTTTTAGCGGGAGACTCTGTGGTGGGAAAAAGAAGGTGTAGGGGAAAGTTGGAAAGTGGGTTGAAATGACAGTTTCATGATTTTATTGAAGGTTATGGATATAAACAGCGCGGCGAGTTTTACTATTGAATATGCTGTGTACTGTTTCTATTATTTAATTTAATCATTGTATTTTCTTCTCGATATTGTCACCAGACACATAAAACCGACTTTAACACATCTTTTATTAAGTTCAACTTATGCACAGCTATTCTACTAAAAATACCCCCATAACTCTTAACCCTCACCTCACACACTCCAGCTATCACAATATTCATAAATACATCCTCACGAAAAGCCTAGCTCTCCCCGGAAAGAGGAAAAACACGTGTTTATTACACACATCGCGTCCACGGAACAACCGCGTCTCTGTGTTGTATACTCGTATAACGCACAGCAGCCCATATGCAGCGCAGCCTCTCTTTCTCTCCGAGCAACGACCCTATCACGACTCGTCGGCCCGGCGTTTATTTTTAAAGTCGTCTATCGAACCTCTACTCTCTCGCCGCACGCGCCGGCGATACGGAGTCTGCCCCCGGAGAATGCATCGCGCCGCGCACAAAAACGAGGGGAGTAAGTAGTAGTCTGCGCGCTACGAAAATGTGCGCTTGATGCTGCCGTAGAATTTATCGCACGTTCGCAGAATCCCCCTTTCTTGTGTCTATACTCGAGGAGAAGTCAACCGATAGATGGGTGCAAAACGAGTAGGTCCTCCTTTGTCGCGCATACCCGCCTCCCTCCGACAAATGGAGTATATTAGTCGTTGGAAGATTTGTTTGCTCCGTATCTTCGTTTATTTTTCCTTGAGCCTCTTCGTCCGTGTTATGATACAGCCGCGTGTGTTTATTTTCCTTTTCCATCGGAGATGATGATGATGATGACGACGCTGACGTATATAGACTCGAAGCTTTTACGAGAGAGAGAGAGAGAGAGAGAGAGAGAGAGAGAGAGAGAGAGAGAGAGAGAGAGAGAGAGANGGGGTTTGGGGGAGAGAGAGAGAGAGAGAGAGAGAGAGAGAGAGAGAGAGAGAGAGAGAGAGAGAGAGAGAGAGAGATGTGAATGCGAGCGTGTTTTTACGGTAATGAGAGATCCCCCACGATCCACAAAGCGCAGCGCCCGATGAGAACAAAAAGAGACCGCGCGCGCGTAAATGGGTTAAGGACACACACCTGCGAACGTAAAATTCCAAAGGGAAGAGCGAGAATAAAGGAGCTCGCTCGTTTTGCTGGCGAGAGAGAAAGAGAGTAGAAGTTACCTGAACTTTTTGCTCAAGAAAGAGAGGACGTTCCTTCGTCGCAGTTCGACGCACATAATCTCTCGCTGCGAATAAGAGAAAGCTCCCGAGCTACCTGCAAACGAGGTAATTGGGGCATAAACTCGCCTTAAGCCCGCAGCAGCAGCAGCAGCAGCAGCCTCTCCTTCGCGTGTTTGTTCGTTTTCCGGGACATCCTCGCGCTCGCGCGTGGCTTACAACGGCAACTCGTTAGCCAAATACTATTTATGCCCGGATCCACGTGTAATTCAGCTTTTTTGCGAGAGCTACAAGCCCCTTTCGTCAAAGCTGGAAAGAAGATTTTTTCTTTGCCTGGACTCGACTAAGCCAGAGAGTTGCGCAGTGTTTTAATATCCTGAGAGTGGCTGTGTGTGTGTGTGTGTATATATAAACTCGAGGACGGAAAATCTGGCGAAGAGGGCGAGCGCTGTTTTTTTATTATTCATGCGAGTTTTGAAGCTCTGCGCGCGGCCAAGAAGTTGCAAAAGAGACCGTAAGCTTTGTTCTCCTCCGCAGCAAGTTTCAAGTCGTTGCATAAATTTCGCACGTGTACTAGCTCTGGAGTACCTTTGAGATTTAATTTTTAAGGCGTACAACACCTCCATTAGGATTAGATCTTATAGCAGCTGTCGGTCGAACGGTGCAATTCACGTCTTGTCTTTGTCGCTTTTCATTGTATATACGCACGCGAGTTTCGCTTTCGAGAAATTTGCGCACCGGTTTGACACGTATTTTATACCCGAAGAGAAAACAAGAAAAAGGGGCAGGTAGCAGGAAAAGCGCTCGTGGCGCATGTTTGCTAAAAAAGACTCGCTGCGCGTACCGGCTTTATGCTTTTCTGCCACATTTCCTTTTACTCTCTTTATTCTCCACTTTCCTTTCACGCGCTGCTATTCGAGAGAGAATTTAAAGAAAGATTAATTATTTCTTAAGGCGATTCACGTTTTCTCGAGAGCCACGCGCGCTCTTTTGTCGAAAGAAGTGCAGTGCAGAGCGCGTGAAAAGAGCTGAAATTATGTCAGTAGGGAAATTCAAATTGGATCGATGTGAATTTTTCAAAACCAACCTAAGCGTTATTCTTTCCGCATGAGCCTCGGGAACAGGATTCGCGGCTTTGCGATTCTTTTGTACCCACCCCGTACACGTTCTATATAGATATATACATAGTACAGGCTCGAACATTCGGCTGTTTGGACCTCCGAGCCACTGTGCGTCCTCGATGATCCGTGTAACGCTCCTTCTTTCCGCGGCCGACCGCAGACAATGAGGGATTTTACGCGCCCTACTGCGTGAATGCAGCGGTGTGTATATATAGGTATATAGAAAGTCTAAAGAGAGATGGAAGAAAAGCTGCTCGAGTGTTCGTTTTGCCAGTGTCTCATTAAGAAAATCATAACAAGGAGCATTACCTTGGCCTCGTTCGTTTATATTCTGGTTAACCTTTTCGAGATACCTCGCGTGCTTCTGCTATACTGTATGCCACTGTTCGGGTGGATGGTTATTTGCGAGATTGTTTTGTTGTGGGGAGAGCGTAATCGAGTTATTGAAATTTTAATGCTTTGAAGTAACTATAGTAGTATACAATGTCTTATACCGTACAATGAGCAAGCGATTTTCTTCGATGCATCGAATACTATTTAAAAAAACTACATTCACTATATTACTAGCGACTTTGGGACCCGGCAGTTGATAGCATGAGCGGCCGAAGTGGCAGGCCAAACAAGGCAGTTTTAACATTGGTGACACACCACTATATCTAGATTCGGCGCGCACATTCTTATGAGTGAAAGGAAAAAGTGTATATGCGCCACCTATATTTTCACCAACTAGAGACACGGAGAGTTCATACGGCGACGAATGGGCCAGTCCAAAACTGCTTTGTTTTCGTAATTGATAATTTAGACACCCAACCGTACTTTTACAATAAAAATGTTTGGTACATAATTGAGCTATAAATTTTGATTTGAAAAGGTCGTGATTCCCGCGGCGGCAATATAAGGATAATACACCCCTTGTTATCAAATTTTCTCTTTTTGAGGTTAGGAATTACAACATTTAAAATACAACTTTTTATGATTTCAAAATGTCGGTTTTGGTCAAGAGACCCGTATATCATATTAACAAGCAATTAACTTCGTCAAGTATTACCCTTCAAAATTTTCGCATACGCAAATCTCTCAATTTTTCCACAACCCATCCGCGATCTGCACACACCACCGCAGACGTTGTCAAATTTTAACGAACCCTGGGAAAACAATTCCGCAGCGCGTCGTATTATCAGGAAAAATGTCGAGAAAAATTTCCACAGACTGTCAACGTCGTGGTTATATACCGCGCTGAGAGGTTCCCGCCATCGAGTGTACACACTGGAACAAGCGAGAGGGAGGGGAAAAAGCTCGCGAAAGAAAAGTCAGTATAGTCATTTGTCCTTCGCTCGTCGTTTGCGAGTCGTCGCAGCAGCTTTTCTTTTTGTTAATTCATCGTTAAGTCCGGTAATTGTCCAACTGTTTGACGGACGGGAAATTTTTTGCGACGCGAGAATACGAGCTAGTTTGCTCCGATATGACTCTCTCACTCTCACAAAGAGCGAAATAAGCGAGAGAGAGAGAGAGAGAGAGAGAGAGAGAGAGAGAGAGAGAGAGAGGGAGCGGGAAAAGCCATTCTTACGCAATCTAAAAGTTTTAATGACGTCGCAGCTCAGAGATAGCCAATATTCACTACGTTCCGTCACTTTTTCCTCTGCAGGCGCCCGTTGATTTCTCTCGCTTTTCTGCGCCTTTCTTTTTGCTCTTTCTCGTCCCTCGTCTTGCGCCCAGCAGTTTCTTCGCGCTCTTTTTCTTTTTCAATTTGCTAAACGAGCCAATGTCCTTCCCGCTCTCGGTCAATTGTTTGACAATTATACGCGGGAATATCATGGCTCGTTGACACAGATTCTGTCTCTTTGCTTCTCCGCGGCAGTGCGCTGACATTTTTTTCATTATTCCCCGAGCGCGTAAAATTCAAAGTATTATGTAAAGTTCTCGCTCGCCAGTGCAAACTTTGACCACAGATTTCTTTTAATGAGCTTTACTTTGCCTTAAATGGGGTATACCGACTAGCCCGAGCTAGACTATAATTACACTCACGCTTGAGCGAGCATTGCTATATAACATATACCTCTACTCTTTCTCTCTCCTCAGTCAAATCTACATCAACGAAAATAAAAATCCTAACCTTGCAAATTGTATTTTTCTGTTCCAGGTGAGTATATCGAGAGCTTATAAATACTTCAGCGAAAAGCAGCTCACATGCACCGCAGTGTCGTAAGTTCCCAGTGGCCGATATTTTTCAAAACATTATATGCGCCAGCGGATGCAGCAGCTACCCGACTCGCGTTTTTCCTCTCCCGAGAGGTCGCCGCGTCGTAATATTTTATTAGAAAAGCTCTAACGTATGGCTGTATTAAATAAGCGAGCGGTGTATAGAGGATGGCCGCACACACGGCGCGGGCATTTTTAATTTCCTGAAAAGCCTCGGCTACTCTCTTTCTCGGATCATTTGTACAGGCAATTTCGTGAGTGCAGCGATTCGTTGAAGCTTCTCACTCGCTTAGCTCTCTCTCTCTCTCTCTCTCTCTCTCTTTCTCTTTCGTGGCTTATGAAAAACGAATCTGCAGTGCGGCCTCTTCGGATCAGCGAATTAGCGAAATTAATAATCCAGTCGAGAGGACACTACTGCTGAGAGGAAGAAGAGTCAAAGGCTGAAAAACTGCTTACTTTAATTTCAGCTAGCGAAAGAATTAATTTCCTTAATTAATCTCTCGCCGCAAGGATCGACACGATGAACCTAACGCGCTACTTCCATTCTTTCGTTTGACGTACGGCCCATCCATAATACATCAGAGCTGTTCTGATCCTCGCGGGTCACCGCACTCGGATGAAAAATTCAGAGTATATACACCGAGACGCGACGAGGAGCTTGCAGCTCGCGGTTATATTTGTCGAAGCATAAATAAGCCGCGATTTCGGGGAGGCGCGTCTAAGGTGCCACATACAGGCACAGAGAACTACTTGCGCTCTCGCGTTCATTCTCTCTGATGGGTGTAGTCGAGGCATACACGGAGGGGTTATACACACGCGGAGACTCGCGTAATCTCGCACAATCCCGTCAGCCACACACGGATTAATTCAGCGGCGAAAGGCAAGTTTGGCTCCTGCAACTACTACTACTCTTCTCTCTCCCTGTGGGTACCGGTGCAGCAAGTCTTGGGGAAGCATAGCAAGGCAGAGTAGACGACGAAGAAACTTAAATTACGCAAAGCAAGAGTGAGCTTTCGGTCCTTGGCGCGTTGCTGAGCGCGGATTTCGCTCGATAATCGGTTATATATTAGAGCGTGTAAGTCGCGCCAAAGAACATTTCAATTAGGAGCACTGTGTGTGTGTGTGTGTGTGGGGATGGGTGGGTGGGTGGCGTTGCACAGCTCGAAGAACGCTCGTAAAGCTCCCCCGGAGCTTTTCCCAAGCAATTTCCTGCATGGAAACTTACAAAAGCTCCTCTAAGCGAGCTTTTAAGCTATAACTGCTTTCCGTCTCTCTCTCTCTCTCTCTCTCTCGCTCTCTTGCACTGCCTAGCGTCGTGCACCTATACCTCGGCTCTCCCTGTTCTTCCGCCGCAACGACTCTTTCTTCTTTCTGCACTCGACCTTAGCCCGACGAAACTTTGATCGTTCTTGAAAGAAGGAGCGAGAGAGAGAGGGCGCGAGATGCGACACGCTGGGTGATCTTCCGGACCGCTGCGGGAAAAAGAGCGCCCAGAGGATAAAGGAGCTTCCGTACACGCACACGGCATTTGTACATTTTTCAGAGGAATTAGATTCTTTGCGCTCTTAGACCTCTCAGCTTCTATATCCGCCTTTGTCTTCGGGCTGTTATTGCGGCAGAGCTTTGAGCTGAGAGCGTCGTTACGTCGATTACGGACGTGTATAATACAATCTCGGGAAGCGTCAAAGCCCGATTGACAGTCGGCAAATTCGATTATATACCTAGTTCGCGTCTAAACAGAAGCGTTACAACAATAATCATAGAAGCTCTAATCAGACGCGGTTAAGAGGCATATAATTCGTATGACAGTCGAGCACATAGAACGCGTCACTCGGAAAATTTGCATCAACTTTGCGCAGTGAGTCACCGTTCCATATACATGTATAGTCTCTCGATCGCGACGGGCTGTTTCAATCGCGCGCGGCTTGCTTAATCCGCGCGGAACAGAGAAGGGGGACTATTAAAGTTATTGATCGAAGCTCTCCGGCTTTATCCGTAGCGAAGGGCGCTAATTCGTGGCTTATATAACATAGACGGCGAAGCGCACACGACTATAGCCCTCGTCTCTTTGGGAGCGACGGGGATTAAGATAGCCTGCTGCCACACACTTTTATCTCAGCGCCGAATAAGAAATGTAATTTTCTCTCTTTATCCCGACCAGCCGCTGTAATATGCTGATGCGCATTCGCGTGTGGGCGAGAGCTGCTCGAGCGTAATTGCTTAGTCATTTACTTCTGCCCGATTAAATGCATTTTATTGCTTCATAGGCGAAAGGGAGAGAGGGAGGCGCTCTCGACAGACGTGATTTGGTTTTAATTAAAAACGTCGCCGAGCGTGTGGAGATGAGGCTTCGGTGGACTCTGAGATGGAGACATTCGGGCGACTGTGTAGCGTTATTATCGGCAGTTTTCTTCGTTATATATGCTGTACTGTGCTCGTGTTCAGCCCTCGTGACGTGGTTATTGAACTGATGTCGAGATGAAAAGAGTTTAGCTTGCGTGATTCTTACGTTTGAAAAATTTCTCATGGGAATGGAATGTAATATGTATTTTACGTTATAGTTTCTGACGAGAAAATATTATAAACTTGGAAAAATTTTTGATAAAAAATCGTTATATGTGACTCTAATCCAAACTCAATTATTCGACTGGCCCTTCTCCCACCGCTTAAACTCTCTGCGTTTCTGACCAGCGAAAATAGGTGGCGCAGAGGTGCTTTCCCATTTCCCTCAACGATGTTAGCGAGTCAAGTGCATATATACAGGTATGTCACCTATGCTAACACAACCTTTTACTTGGGACGCTCGTGCTACAACTGCAACCGATTTCTTTATTATATTGTTGGATTCGCGGATTAGGATATCTTTATTTTCTGGCAGTTCTTGCAAAGGGAATTTATACCTAACTAAATCCTAAATACGAATCCGGCGGCAAACGCCAGCGTGTATTATACATAATATACAAACGGCATAATGCGATATCTCATGGCTAAATCAACCGTACGATGAATGCCATTAGTCAAAGTGCTATCGCGCGTACAAACCAATACGCATACATATACTCGGCATCGGCAAAGGGAAGCTTCGAGCAAACGCCTGTTATACATATATACAGAGAAGCTAAAAGCAGCACACAACGTGGAGAAAGCTCGCGAACGGGACACTCGAGTCATCGACGCTCCTCTTCGCACATACGCTTATCACGTGCATACACATCTATATAAGACTCGAACGCGTGTATACAGGTATATACAATATACACGTATATATAAGATAACGTCAGCGTAAGCGTCTTGACAACGGCATCCTAAACAGGAAGCCCAAGCTATACGAGCGCCTAATGGTGAGCTCCACAGCGACTTTGGCTCTGCCGGCGTTGCACTTACCTATACACCCTCCTCGCTTTATACAATGATGTTGCCGGCACCGCCGCCGCTGCCGCTGCCGCCGCCACCACCACCGCATCGCATGCACGCGAACGAGACCATAACCGAACGCTGTTATGGCTATGTTCTCATGTCAAACCACAACCTAACGACCTCGCAGGGCTTAATACCGGCCCGCGACGGGGCTGTTTCCCATACACATATATACTATATATAAACACGAATATGTGTGTATACAACCATTGCTGTGGCGACGCGGTGATAAATTGCCGTTAATGAAGCGGGCTTGCGAGCGAGCGAGAGGAAACTTGTAGACATTCGCGGATTTGCAAAGAGTATTATGCATTATGCATACTATAAACGCTAGGAGCTTGCAATATAGGGGACAAGGTCGTCGTAACGAGCCTTATCCGATTATATGCGCGCGCGCGCTCTTACGTATTTTCACCTCGTTAAATCGGATGATGTGACGCGCAATGTCATCGTAATTGAAGCTGATTATTTTTGCGCGCCCGGGCTCGTTATACGCGAGATAATAATTCCGTAAGCTTGGAGATCTTCTCCCACTCTCTTCCAATTCGCCTTTTCAAAAAGCTCGGAAACGCAGTCCGGTCCGTGGAGGAAGAGCTTCCGCGGCAGGATCCCACTGGGCGATTAGAAGAATAAAAAGCTTTGGGACAAAAAGAGAGAGCTAAGTGATTGCCGGAAGTGACAGCGCCGAGTAAACGCTTTATCGCGGGACTAACGAGGCATTCCGCACGCGACTCACTCTCTCTCTCTTTCTCTCTCTCTCTCTCTCTCTCTCTCTCTCTCTCTCTCTCTCTCGTATTTCCTCGTGGTGTGCGGCGCAGCTTCAATGAAAAGCACCGACGAAATCGGGCCCGGCGTAGTCCCCGAATAAATCCTCCTTTTACGACAAAGATTTATTAAAGTCATTTTCCCCGTGTAACTACCCACGCGTCGTCCTTCTCTTCCCCGCACATTGTCTCCCCTTTCACCTTATCGTCGCGCGCGCGCGAGAACCGGTCCCTCTCTCTCTCTCTCTCTCTCTCTCTCTCTCTTTCTCTCTGTCCGTTTCCGCGTAATTATATATATATATTTGCCTTTGCCCTTATTATTCTCCTACCTCCTCTATTTTTCTTATAACTTCCTTTCGAGATCTTCATTAATAATCCCGCAGCTGCAGCGGACGCCCCATTATATTATTGCTGGTTTCCCTGTGCGCTATTTAAATTATCCCTCCCTCTCTCAGTTTTTTTGCGCGACGATCAGAGCGAGCGGCTATCTCGAAGCTCCGAGGGATATTATTTCCTTGAAGGGCCGAAAGATTCCGTGGCTAAATGAAGTAATTAGGATGCAGTGGGACGATTCCGCTGCCGCGCGTTAAATCAAAAGAGAGAACCCTCCCACATGCTAATGACCAGCAGTGCGGTGTAAGCTATATATATATATATATATATATATATAATACAGAAGAGAGTCCGCCCATCGCTTGTCCTGAGGAAAAATCTTGGCTGATGCTTTCGAGCTTTCGTCGTATCCTTTCTTTTCCCGAACTTTTCGCGGCAAACGAGAGCAATACGGAGGCTTTCACTTTTTTTTTCTCGGCGAACTACACGAAGTCCGGCTGAGTTGGAAACGAGCCAGTGTGTACGGCCTGTGGAAGACAACGATATTGCGGCGACACCAGCGCTGGAGGCAGGGATTATGCAATAAGGCGATCTATATACCCGCTGATGTGTTTTTATTAATGGCCAGTGAGAGATCGTTTCTTTTTTTTCGAGAGATAGAGCTATTTCGCGCGAATATTGATCGGCTTTATTGACCGGAACGGATAGATCGATTTTCCGTTGAGCTTTTTTTTTTTAAATCTACGCGTGCACGTGTGTGTATTGTTGGAATGAAATAATAACAGTGGGCTATCGGAGTGAGAAAACAATTCGTTTTTTTTAGTAATTGAATACGGGAACATAAAGCGAGGTGGTGCACACATATAGTGCAGCACGTGTATGTATGTGTGTGCGCGCGTGTGTGTGTGTGTACTCCGGAGAGCTTTCGAAGCTAAAAGGTATGGACTTTTAGAACATGCCTCTGCGCACAGAGTTTCAATTTATCATCGAATAATAGGTAATAAAAGCTTTTAGTGTTTTTCAAAAATGTAGGTCATAAACTTCGCTTTGCCGCGCGACGTCGTTCCTCGTATACCTAGGGCGCCATATATGGAGTTGCGTATGTTACACACCGAGTGAAACTTCTTTCAGCTGGCTTGTACAGTACACGCGTGTGTGCAGGGTTATTTTGTTCGAAGCCTGCATTCGAGAGAAAATAAATTGCGGGATTTCGAGCTTTCAAGTTGGCGACGGCCGTTTTTTAATTAAATTTTTTACGCTATGGTATACTTACAGGTCTTTTCGAATCGGAAAACACGTAATAACTCCTTCGGACATCCTCTCCATTCTCCCATACGATTACGGTTCCAGGAAAGAGCCAATAAAACGGCTCGCCAGAACAGAGAGATCCGTAACAAATGTATTCCCCATCTCGTCGATAACTCACGTGATCAACGAGCCCGTCGAATAAAGAGACAGTCCAGTTCGATCCTCGGGCTCTCTCGAAAAAGCATTTTTATGCTCTCGCGGCGGGTAAAAAGCGTCGCGTCTTTGTAAAACAGTAGTGGAGAGGAAGCCAGCCCCCTGATTTATTCGCGAAATTTCGTGCGTTCGAGGCGTCGTTAGTGTCGTGCAAGCTCGCGGTCCATATATCCGAGGCGAGAAAGAAAGCTGCGATTCCTACATATGACCGAGAGAACATACCAGCTCGACGCGTCGCGTCGATATTTTTTGCTCTACGGTGTTTTGTTCTCCTCGCGCGCGAAATTGAATTTACGTCCGCGTAAAGCGATAGCTAGCGGAAGGAAAAAGTTCGACGTATAGGTATATATACATGCGTAGAACGCAGTAAAACTTTATCCGGCGCTGCTGAGAGTAAAAACGTAAAGTAAAGCAGTGAGGCTGCGGGGGTGGGAAGGAGATCGACGTAATGAGCTCGGGGAAGTCTTTGAGGCCGTGGCGGCGAGATCAGAATCCATCGGGGGTGGCAAAGGGATGCCGAAAGTCGCCGGAGCGCAAACGCGGGCGCGGCAGAAAACGAGATTTAACGGATCGAGCCGAGCAAGAGAGAGAGAGAGAGAGAGATAGGGAATACTATATAGGTTGGAGTACTATAGACACGACTAGCATTATCCGAGAGCAGCTTGCTGTGTAACTTGTCTCGCGACTCGTATCAAAGTTGCCCCGCCAGCAGCAGCAGCAACAGCAGCAGTAGCAGCAACACAAGCAGGAGTCGTTCGTTCGTTCGGTATAGTGCTGAACCGAGACGAGTTCGGCTGGCTGTACACTGCTAAACGCACACGTACGTGTCGTGTGTATATATATATATATATATATATATATATATATAGTATTGTGTGTATATATCGAGAGAGAGAGAGAGAGAGAGAGAAACTTGGCTGTGTCCTAGTCTGATCCCTCTCGGGACGAGACTCGCGATTTTCGAAATTGCTCGCAGTGTGTCTCTGTGTATACGTAGCTTTAAACGGACGAGAATCAGGAAAGCGCTGCTCTATTGGGCCCCCCCCCCCCTGCTCTCCCTCTTTTTATGCACGACGTAGTAGTTTAACGAGTTTTTCGTAAATTCCAATGCTATACAGTATATACCTTCTCCTCCTCATTTGCCTCGCAAACTACACGCGGCTTTCTTGCGCAAAAGCAGCCGATGCTTCTAATTTAATTTTCCCGCTTTCAATTCACCCGGCGAGTTACTTCCAAATCGCATTTTTCCAAGCTTCATAGCGCCGACAAAAATCCCCGGCCAATCACGGCGCTCGGATTTTTCGATGCGGCCAAATGGACTCGAAGTCCCTCTCTCTCTCTCTTTCTCTCTCGTTCGTTTGCGAGCGCGACGGACTCTAGGGAGAGAGAGAGAGAGAGAGAGAGAGAGAGAGAGAGAGAGAGAAGCGGTCGAAATAGAGAGTTTTGGCCGCTCCCCCGCATGCAGAGAGAGAGAGAGAGAGAGAGAGAGAGAGAGAGAGCAACTGGACGGCTGCCAAGCGGCCGTGAGAGTGCCTCCACTTACCAAGTTACATATACACTAAACCACCAGGAGCTGCTGCTGGGGAGCGAATCCCTTAGTTGACTTATTCGCGGCTGAGTTTCATCCCGATTTTTGCGCGCGACTTTTATTTCCGCAGTAGCGCGATGGTGGTATTTCTCTCCTTCGTGATCGTTCTTTTTTTTCCGATGAATTCAGCGCAGACACTGCTGCTGCAGTCGCCGCTTTCCCCGATTTGCATCGCAAGCGAGAGCTTTGTGTATACACTATAGTTATATATACGGGGACTGGAAGCTAGAGCGATCAATTATTCGTAAGTCCGTAGTACAAGAACTGGTCCGGAATCTTTTCCGTAAACCAGCGGCAACACTGGGAAAGCTCGTCTCCTTTGTTATCCCGTCTCTCTCGCTATCTTTAATTAGCCCTTGGCTTGGCCTTTATTATTTCATTCCGCACTCGAGGCTCTCGTTGTGGCGGCCGACCGAAGCGCGCAAGAGGGCGCGAATTTATCCGCCGTTTATTACGACGATAGCTAACCCTCTTCTCGTGGCGGGGACGACGCCGGATACACACTCGCAAGCTCTTCTGTGGTTAATAATTCAACTTTCGCCTCTTCGCTTTTCATTATTTTTTTTCTTCTTACGTTCATCGCATTCAGGCTTTTGTATATTGCATTTCTCGCTCCGCTGTGTAGCTTGTCAAAACTCGTGTTTATGCGCGGCAGAGTGTTTTCTAGCTGACGCTGCGGAACAGCCGAGAGTCTTCATTAAGAAGTCTTCATTCGGATTCAGCTTTTTATATCGAGTGCGGGACGGTTATTAAAATAAATCCTTTGCGACTCGGTAATTACCTCAAGAGATAACTTTGAAATCGACGCGTATCAAGATTGCCAACCGGTGTGTATGAATTTTCCGCCTGTGATGCAGCCGTGTTCCACGATTTTCCCTTGTTATTCTTTTTTTTTTTTAGTTTCTCGGGAAATAAAACTATCTCGAACTCGTTCGAAGCACGTTCAAGAGAGCGCGCAAAGTTGTAGAAAAAGTTTGGCGAGAAAGTGAGCCAAATAAAACGAGCTTGTTCCAGATCTAGGTCGACTCGGGATTTTTGTTCAACAAATAATACGCTGTGCTCTTTCCCATGTTTATTTGAAGCGTATTCTTCTGTTTTGATGCGTTTCGAATTCGAGCCCGAAAAGGTGTATACAATGGAATTTAATTCAAAAACAAGCCATGTATCTTTATTTTTCTGTAAAAAGATTCTAATTAAATTTGAAAAATATGTTTTTGCCTCAAAGTGAAAGTTAATATTTCTGGTGTTTTCAATAATACTTTTCTAACAGCTTCTATCGCGAAACGATCCACTTCGCGCTAATGCAAACCTAATTAATAAAAACGTCCAACGAAAGACTAGCAAAAAAAAAAAAGAAGTAAGAAGAAGAAGAAACTGCTCGAGTTTCAGCGATACTCCCAACAGTTCTATAACAATCCAAATGAAGTGCGGCAGCGATAGCGCAGCGAAGTGCAGAGTTCCAATTAAGGCCTGGCAAAAATTCACTTGTAAAGAAGCGCGCGCGCCCTCGAGAGTCAGAAGAAAAGAAAAGGTCCCCCTTTTGTTTCGACTGTTTTTTTTTTCCTCTCTCTCTCTCTAAAGTTCCAATGAGGCCGAAGGATCTCCGGTAGAGAGCCGCGCGCGCGATATATAGTAGAGAGCAGTATAGTAGCAGTGGATTTAACGAAGCTGCAAACTTGGCGTTGAAGCAGGCTCGGAGCCAAGCATCGGGACGTTAACGAAACTAATTTCGGAAATCACTCACTTTCGCCCGCGGCTCGTGCGTGTGTATCTCTATACATCTTTCTCTCTCTCAGCTCTTCTCTCTCTCTCTCTCTCTCTCTCTCTCTCTCTCTCTCTCTCTCTCTCTCTCTATCCGGGATGTTTTCCACTGCGGATCGTTAACGTATCTCTCCTCGTCGGGGGAAACTTTTCAGCGATATGTTTTTCTCGTTACGACTTTCTCGCGCAGCTTTTATGGAGGAACGCACGCGTTATTCGATGAGCCTCCCCCTTATCGCGCTGCGCAGTGGCTTAAAAATACAAGTGTATAGATATAGCGGCACATAGCATTCGCCCCGCGCGATAAGAACTTTCTTCTGCTTTCGGGCTCGCGCGGAGAAATCATAAACGACACTCGGAATGACAAAAGTTTTACTCTCGCTCTTTATCAGATTATATATTAGCCACGGGAGTCAGCAGCGCACTGCCCTCTCTGGAGGATCTGGAGCTGACGATAAGCAGCTAGTGCAGTGGAATAAGATAAACGGCATCCCTCTCTCGCTGCTGCTGCTGCTGCTGCTGCTGCTGCAGAGGCGGTAAATTCAATTAGAAGAAAGCGAAAGAACGCGCTTTATATTTCGGCCGATTTTTCAGCAGCCGCCAACGGCACGTTCGCCTGTTAATAATCATTTCGAGGGTGGATTAAGCCTCTGCGCGCGCGCTAGAGAGAGAGAGAGAGAGAAAGAGAGACCGAGGGGTGGATGAGCCATATGCCCGGACCGAGTGCTTGCGATTAAAATTAACGTCTCTTCTGTGGAATTACAGCGCTTCGTTTGCGAGCCGACTATGAGAGCGCCGGGCTTTAATTTCGCGATGGGCTTTAATTTAGCTATTTTAAAACGAGCTTTCGTTGTGTATATATATATATATATATATGTGTGTGTGTGTGTGTGTGTGTGTGTGTGTGTGTGTGTGTGTGTGTGTGTTTGCGCGATAGCGAGATAAAGAGGATAATTGGTATATTGGGAGTAATTGCGCTATTGAAAAGCGATAGGGTTACTCTTCATTATTTCTGATACCCGAGCGCTCTTCTATCATATAATGTATACAAACTCCCTGCCCTCTAATTTCGATCAAATTAGCGAATAAATCAAGAGCGAGCCGCACGCACAAGGGTGAAAAACTACATTCAATCTCTTCTCGTAACGAACTTTCCCCAAACGATATCGGCTATTTTTTCGGCGTCTAACTCCGGTGAAAAAATCCAATTTTCCATCCAACCCCTAGCCTGACAACTCGAACGCGAAATTACAAGGTCGCGGTGTATTAGGAGAGCGAGGGGGGGGGGGGCGAAACGGAGCTGCGCCGCTAAATCATGCAGACACCGCCGAATAATCCCCGGATGCCGCAACACACACAGGGGTGCCGGGGATCGAGCACTAAACTGTGCAAAATGAAATTCGAGGCTGCCGCGCTGTGCTGCACACACAAAGCCCTAACGCCGAGAGGACGAAAAGAGATTGGCGCGGAGGGATGATGTAACGATAGTACGTGGCTCCGATTAATTATTGCGGTATATAGCTATAGCTGCTCGTGCGCACACGTTGTTGCGTATTACTTTCATTGATTTAGGAACCTGATGAGCTTTTGGCGGGAAATTCGAACGCTGGCTATAAGATTTGGCAAGAAGTTTTTTTTTATCATTGACATCAACGAAAAAACCTTTTGCATTGTGATAATGGATTTAAAAAAAAGCTTCCCCATCGACGCCAGGTATTTACCAGCTTTCAAATGGAATCGATTCCAGGCTGGCTCTTCGCAGTAGCCAAGTGGTTTTAACGAGAATTAGTCTAACCTCTCCAACCGAAAGGGCCGCAGCTTTTCCTGGAAAAACTTTGGCATTCTCGGTGTGACCTCATTCCCTACACACATACACACACATACACACAGTCCGAAATTATGCCCTCCACGTAGAGCCGAGATCGCGAGAGCGAAAAAATAAAAAGGAGCTTGCGAGCTTTCTTTCATTTTTCGAAAAAGTTGACTTCTTCCAACCCGCTGTGTAAAAAGAGTTGAAAAAAAATCAACCGAACACAAAGATGATTAAGGGAAGCGTTAGTTTGCCGTAAGAAAACAAAGCTCGCGCCAACGGGAGCAGCAGCAGCGGTAACAGCGAAATAACAAATCCAGGCCACGTTCCTCTTGCATGGAAAAGCTTCCGCGCTCGCGTTCGCGACGACTAACAGCCGAGTGCAACTCGGGCGCGAGGCACGTCTCTCTCTCTCTCTCTCTCTCTCTCTCTCTCTCTCTCGACGAGATCTACCGAGCTTGCGACCACGTGGGACAGCGTGTAAAAAGGAAAAAGGAGGCCGAGAGAGACACGGAATTAAATTTCAATCCCGCGAAGAAAAATCTGCCGCGAGCGGTGGATAACGCAGACGAAGAGTAAGAGAGAGCTAGAGCTTTTCTTCGAATCGTCGAAAATAAGTTTCCGTATCACTATTATTATTATTGTTACGTACACGCGGCAATATCAATCTCACTCGATTAGTTCCTACAGAGAGATATACAGTAGCGCGAAATTTCATCTTCTTGCGCGTCTCGAGTGCTTTTGAAGTGCCGGGTAATATAGTTAGACTACAGAAGTGTATATCCTACTAGTCGTATACCTTACACCGCCCCGAGCTTTCCCTGACCGATCAAAACAGCTGTGTAGCTGCAAGCACTACCTATGCTCGAGTAACTCGCCATACTGTACACACAGACACAGTATAGAGCCCTATAGTCGGATAAAGGCTGAAAGATCAATTACGCTGATATCGGTAGAGCTGCGCGCTTGCTATCTCCCTCTCGCATCTCACAGGCGGCGGACAGCGCGCGGCAACACCAAATTGCCTGGATTCTCCGAGCTACACGCTCGTCTCTCGCTCCGTGTATACAGGTATATATGTGTATACGTATAACACTGCGAGAGATCCTTCCATTTATAAGGAGCCGAGCGTATCGCGATAAAGACTCGAGGCAATCGCCCACCCGCTATATTTAATATTAAAGCGGAGAGAGCGGACTTTCCACGCTGTCTATGTAGGGAGCTCTGTACGCCCGCACACGGCTGCTGCTGCTGCCGTTGATTACGAGCTATTGTGAGAGAGAGAGAGAGAGAGAGAGAGAGAGAGAGAGAGAGAGAGAGAGAGAGAGAGAGAGAGAGAGAGAGAGCTCGATCTCGAGGGCAGCGCAGCTCTCCGGTATAATGTATACAGCGTAACGTCGCGCTGGACCTCGTTGCATGCGCCGATCGTATATCAAATGTGCCCGAGGCACGTCGGCAACAGCAGAGCAGCCTGTGGTGCACCGCCGTGCACCGGAAAGTCTTCTTCTGAATTTCGATCCTATACCTCTACGCTGCTGCTACTGCTGCTGCTGCTGCTATGCTCTGTCGATCCTCGAGCCTTTATTTATGGCTCTTTGATGCCCTTCTTATCGCTCCTTGGATTTTTCTCCTGACAACGCAAGAAACGTCGACGTCGACGACGAGAGGAGAACGGCTAGTTCATGTATGCGCCATTCGTCTTCTTCGCGAAATTGCGATTTCATACGGATTTTATCGTCTGTTACAGATAGAGAGAGAGAGAGCGAGAGGATTAACGTTTACCACGTTGCAGCTGCTCGCACTCTGCTTCTGACCGCACAATGAATATACGTATATACAAACACATGCGCAAGCGCATCGTAGATCAAGGCCCGTCCGAATCGCAACGGCCGGAAGCAGCGCATTGCGTTGGCCGGAAACGCTCGATCTATCCGTATACACCGCTAGCTCCTCTCCCGTCTCCGTGCGTATAGTTGTATATAACACACGTGTCCTCGTGTAGTGCTGGTATAGTAGACGGGGAGGATTCCCAGATTCGGAGGGCCTACTACCTGTCGTCTGCCGCTGCTACTGCAGCTATACTGCTAATCCCTCGGTGTAGGCGGTATACGTCTGCTGCTCGAGCGTATAAATTCACGACGCCGGCAGTATAGGGATCGTCCTTGTCCTGGGATACGCTTCTTCTTCTTGACTTCTGGCCGGCTGCTAGACTGTGACGTGTATGTATTGAGCGGAGGTGGAACACAGGCCTATACTGTAGTATCTACGGGTTTCCTGTTGTCAGGAGAAAGCTAACTTGGGCAGTTTTGTGAAATAATCGAGTATTCGATATTATTGAAAAATCGCATTATACTAGCGATGAAAAGAAATATATCCTCGATAAATTGGCACGTTTGTTTGGTGATAAAAAGCTGCGATATCGATATTCTCCATTGTGTAGCGAATGAAGCTTTTCAGAGTTATTTATTCGAAAGCAAAATACTCCATTCACCGAAAATATAATGACCTCGATTCATAAATTCTCCGAAGATCTCTTCCCGTTATTATTCACCCTCGTTTTATCTTCTAATTCCCCCTGTTTTCTTCGCTGTACCTCGCGCAGCTCTCCGTCTTATTCGCAATTTATATAGCTCGAAGTCGAATAATTAACTTCTGCAAACTCGCGAAACAAACGCACCTCCAACTCCTAGATACCATAATTGCATCGTTATCTTAGAAAGCAGTCGACTTCTCTCTCTCTCTCCCGCAAATGCGAACCAACACAAGGGAAGCTAAGTGCGCGAATCGGTACGAATTTTCCAAGAATATTCGAAAACGAAGTGTCTCTAACCAAAATACACTTATACCATGGAATAACAAAAAACAGCGCAAAATCAGCCGACGATAATAGCTCGAAAGCGAAGCTTCAGAGTAAACGATCGGACGCGAGTATATCCGCGAGCGTCTAGAATAATTCCAATTTGCAAGACGGCGGCGATGGAGGATGATCGAGCCACTTTACGCTCGATATAACGACGCGTAACAGAGCGTAATTGCGATCGCCTCGTCTAACAGAGCAGCGGGTTCTATGCGCAGAGGGTCAAGTGGCTGTGTGTATATATCTATCGCTCCCGGGGACGAGAGCGAAGCGTAGTTCCACTATACTGCACCGAGAGAGACAGACAAGCGTCGCGAGGGAGAGAGAGAGAGAGAGAGAGAGAGAGAGAGAGAGAGACGTTGGCTTACACGAGAGCTACTGTGTAGGGGAGAGCCGATTAATGCAAATGTCTAACCTATTGCGGCTCACGGGACAGCTGCCATTAACCACCTCGAACACTGAAAAGTCCGGCCGGACGAAGATGGACGCTCGAAAACATGTATACGAACGTACATTCGAAGATAAACCCCAGAGCGAAAACGTCGATAGCACGTCCGCACTTCTATACGTACACGTATACAATAACGTGAAATTCCGTTCGACGTGCGTTTTAAACGTTGTATCGCGGCACAGGTATACGCTTTGCCGCAAAAGATCGATGCCGGCAATGGAGGAGTCAAAGAGTAGATAGCCAAGGTGAAGCTAGAAGAAAAGAGAGACGAGGGTCGGCTCGAATTAGCCCCTGACCGCAACGCTTCAATTTAGAATGCTAATCAAGCGAGCGTTTAATGTCTCTATTTATACGTGTATTCGACCCTTGATCCCGAGGCCAAAGGGACACACTGCCAGAGAGGCTAGTCCTCTTCTCCGAGCATTACGCACACACGATGAAAGGAATACAACTCGGAGTCCAGATGAACAGCCGCAACAGCAATGCTTATTACGCGTACTCGCGATGTTTGCCTTTGAAGCTCGCGCGAATGGGAGGCTTATCTGCGGTTCGTTATAATTATGTAGGTACACCGAAGCGTTATATAAATCAGAAACGACGTCAGCGTTAGAAAAGAGCGAATATAAAGCGACACAAGTCGACGACGACTGGCTTTCCACGAGCGCTGTTATAGTCTGACAAATGATCGTCCGAGGCGTCGCCTCGACACTGTAAAAAGCTCGTTTTCTCACTCTTGCTCACAGCTTCTTTCCTCCAGCACTGTCTCCTTCGACTATTTGGTTAGCGACTCGTTTAATTACCCGCCGCTACGGTCATCGTCGTTAACTTTACGTATAGAAATTAACACATAATTATATCGACATTCGACACACACACACACACACACACACACACACACACACTCGCGTTACTTTGCATCGACTCACGCGCAATTAGTCGTCTTTTGGGGCTAAAGCGAGCTATTAGTTTTCTCATCAAGAAACGCGCTTGCGAGTATTTTCAACGAATTCTGCGCGAGCGCACATAGTCGCCATGGCGACCGGGCGAACATGATTATAGTTGGCACACACTAAAGCCTCCGTTAATTAACGCGAGCTTAAGCCATTCTCGTATAGCCACGCACGAAAAGCCCGGCTCTACTGCGCTCTCTCTCTCTCTCTCTCTCTCTCTCTCTCTCTCTCTCTCTCTCTCTGTGGGTATAGTACTATAGACGAGCTGCCGCTGCTGCTGTTGCGCGTATAGTCACTTTTCCAACTTGTTTCGTGTGTATAGTGTGCGAGAGCTTTGGCCGATATCAAAATGACTTTGTTACCGCGCGCTGTGCTGTGAAGAGCGAAGAAAATCGCGGAAAGTTTTATTACGACTGCGTTTCGCTGATGATTTATATACATCGGCTGAGTTTTCGAACAGGTGAATGCATACAGTGGCGTAGCTGCGGATAAATGTTTGTCGTTGCGCCATGGATAGTCGAAATGTTGATTGAAGCTTTCGAGGCCAGCTGTGAATTACACAACGCATTTCGAAATAGGATAGTGTGATTGCAGCGTGTACTGTTTGATTAAGCTAGTATATATGTTTGAAAATATTTCGTAGTTGGAGAATAGATTTGCAGTTACGAGTGCTTTTAACGGTGATTAATAATCGAGCCATTGGATCCTCGTTCGGTAATTTCAAATTGATTACGAGTCTGAATTGAAGTAATTTAATTTCGATGGATAATGATAATGTGTAATAGAGTAGGTTTATAATAAATTCCACTGCGCATAATTTCACCAGTTTATATTCGTAATATCATCAAAATTCCAAAACGAAAGCAATCCACTCAATTTTCCATCCCGAAGATCCGCAAGCTTAAGCGAGAGATGCACTCGAAAAAAGCTCGCGATTCCAAGACCATCAAAATGCGCTCGCTTCTCCGGGATCTCGTCATCCAAGCACATACACACAGACATACACGCACTGGCATCAGGAGGCGGAAATCGGAAAGCGGAAAATACAAAGATGGAAAAAGCTCGGTCGAAAAGGGGGTCAAGTTTTACATGCACAGTCGGCAGCGGCAGAGAGTAGTGGCAAAAAGCACTCCTCGATAATAGAGGATGTCGGCGCAGCTCTCGGCCGAGGCTTGGAGTGTGAGTTCGCACGACCGCACTTGATTGCGGAGATTTCGAAACCTCGAGTTGTAATTTCCCGCATTTATGGCCGCGCCGCGCTCTATGCTGTCGCTGCTGCTGCTAGCTGCTCTGCAGCTTTCGAAATGCCAGGCGCGACGCGTATCGGCTGCTGCTGCTGCTGCTGCTGCAGTTGTTGAGCTGCTATATCCCGATACCCGATTGTGCAGCTATTTGCATCTGGAGCAGTAGCGCGACTGATGAATTAACGGTGTGGAGTCGAGAGATGAAACGAAGGCATATCAACGCACAGTTTGTTTGTTGTACTATTGGCCAGGTTTGTCAAGGCTGATTATAATGTAACTTATTGTTCTCTATAATGACGTTGATCATCCTCGAGCTGCTATCGCGAACAAACAACCGGTGCTTGTATACTCCGCCAGGGGTTTATAGACACGCGCGCATGTGTGGCTGCGTTATAAAAGCTCCGCTATAGCTTCAAACTGGTACAGAGAGAGAGTGAGAAAGGTCGTGTATAGCATACAGGGGATGAAGCTCGTAGCAAAACTCGAGAGTGAAAGGGTATACGAGAGAGAGAGAGAGAGAGAGAGAGAGAGAGAGAGAGAGAGAGAGAGAGAGCAAGGGCTCACGAGGCCTGACTTGCGGTTCTATAAACCGAACCAGTTTATGGTTTCTTGCGGCATGTCGAAGCACCCTGTTTGGGGGTTAGTTTGGGGAACTATCGCCCACGCGCCAATAAAGCCTGACGCGCGCGAGCCCGTATATGTATATAAAGCACACACGTATGAGTGGTTATTGTGTCTGCAGACCTGCGCCGCATGCATGCGAGCTGAAATTTCCCGAGGTCCATCCGGGGCTTCGTTGTGTTCGTCCTTCTCCTTAAATACGCCAGTGATTTTCTTTGGTTTAGGAGGATAACATCTGAAATTTTGAATTTCCCGCTCGTATATCTTAGTTTTATTAAAGCACATTTTACTCAATTTCTCAACATGGTAATCACCGAACCTTTCAATTTCAAAAAGCAAATTTCAATATTTCATTACGTCATCAACTTTAACATAATTACGATGTAGCAGCAGCAGCAGTCGGAGCAGAAGGCGCGCCGCGCATCCAATTTGTAATTAACAACTTCCTGAATAAAACTTTCAGGCGTTAATAATAAGTAGCTCGACGCGCCGGTTAGCCTCTTTCTATACGAATGGAAAATATGTCATTTCGTGGATGCTGACGGATATTTTCCTTTCCGGAGCACTGCTCAGACGCTCGCATTTTAGCCGGATTATGCGCAGCGTACGGCTCTCTATGCTAATGCCAAGTTAGAATCAACAAATTTCAAGTTTTAAGTACAAGAGTACACACACACACACCCCTTCAGTACGCGTATATAGCAACGGCAATCGCGGCATCGTTCGCCAGGAGAGATATTAAGGTGCGCGGCGCAGAGTTTATCCAAGCCGAAGAGCTTGCGGCTGCAGCCGTCGAGCTTTTCGAGCGAAAATAAAAGAGATATGTACCGAAAGCGAGAGTCGCGACCTGAAAATGATGCCTATCCGCTGTGCTGCTTACCGTCTGTTTAGTTTCGGATTTAGGTTACCAAACAATTTATTTTTCATACTTTGAGTTTACGTATCTCACTGTACACTCTCGAGCGGCTTAAACGATATGCGCATTCGAAAATTCGAATAATAATAATACGCGCACGAATGCCAGAGTATACCGTTACCAACGAAACTCGGTGATTTCGTGGGTTAATTTAATTACGAGAGAGGAAACCAGAGGCGTTTCACTTGGCTGATATGTGCGGTACATATAATACGCGTTGGTTTCTAAATCATATACGAGTATTATAGTAGAACATCAGCCGTTAGTTGGAACAACAATGAGAGAGAGAGAGAGAGCCTATAGCTTGTTTACAAAAGCGCTAATTCTATTATGCAAATTAATACACAACGCGAGCGTTCAAAATCCGGCCCGTGGCGTTAACATCGAAAAACAATAGCTATATAATCTTCTCCCAGTCAAACCGTGCGGAAACAATTCCTGGAATCTACGAAATCCTGACAACTCGTCCATTTCGGTGATTTCGTCACACCAACACACACCAACACACACACACACACACACACACACACACACACACACACACACACACACGTCGCACAAAAGTTATATCGCGCGTAGAGTCGCCGGGGGAGAGAAACTCGCTATTTATCAAGCCTAACACAGTACTTTTACGTTTGTCGCGCACGTGTGTATATATATACGTATATATAGGGAGGTCAGCGCGTAGTCGTATGATTTATCGTGGCAGCTCGCCTCGGGTCAAAAAGACAAGGCGCGCCAAAGAAGCTCGTCGCATCGTACTTATCGTTAGTTAAGGGGAAGAGGATAGGAAGCTACGACCGGACGAGTTCTTCTTCATCGAGATAGGAGGGGGAGAGCGAGGGGGATGAGAGAATCCTCTACAATGTCCGCAGCGAGGTGGAAATGAAAAATGGCGCAGCGCAGTCTATTCGGAAGAGATGCAACCCCCGCAGCTGTCCTTCTCTCGCTCGCTCGTTCGCTTCTGCTGAAACGAAGATCGACGGTTGCGTGACGCACTTGGATTATGAATGATATCGGCGAAAGGGACGATTTATCCGATTCGAGAAAGTTGCCGATGTGTATAATGAGCAAACTTGTACTAGGTCCTCTTGAGAATCTCGAGGCTATGGACAAAGAGAGCAACGAGCTTCTGTTTTTCGATCGAGCTGCGACAATAGCGCCTGTAAAAGTTTCGAGATGAAAGAGAGACTAGCTATACTGGATATCGCTCGTTATATTGGATTTTGTAAATTCCCTTAATTGGCAGGGAGAAACTCCAAGTTATTTAATCAAAGCGAAAAAACTGCTGTGACCTGAATCTTTTTCCCGTCGGATATGATCGCTTTGCGATTTTTAAATTCAATCTACGTCGATATACTCGAATCAAATGAGATCTGAATCGTTAATTAAATTCGAGCCGAGTATACTAGAGGCTCGTTGGCCGAGAGCTTCCTTGTTTTCGTAGCAACGGAAAGCTGCAGCGAGCGATAACGATCTCTGCAACCCTTTTAACCCGCTGCTGCCGCGCGTCGCTCTTGTTTTCGCCCATCAGCTGGCGCACCGTCTGTTCGTTTGCGCTGCAGCAGCAGCAGCAGCAGCAGCACCAGCTTCGTTATTATCCCGTCCACTTGTCCCACTGTACGCCGGAATATCAAAAAGGCACGATTTCCGTTTACGAAGTCGTCGCTGCAGAGTGCGATGATAATCCTCGTTTTTCGTTTTTGGCGGGAAAAATTTTTTAAACGTCTCGGATGACAAAGCTGCCGCGCCTGGTTTAACGTTTCAGCGTGTGTATATGTGTATAACTTTATATACGTCGGCGAAGCAGACCTCTCAAAAGAGTAAAAATAGCCGCGCAGCACAGAGCGGAAAAGAGCCGAACAAAAGGAAAATAAAAATACACGCGTTATTCGAGTCGGACCTATATAGCTAGTGCACCATGCAAGCGTATACCTTCCGGGATGTCTCGAAAAGTTGCCAGAGAGTCGAATTTTTTTTTCGCAACTTTATTTCTGTATATACCAGCGGCAGTAGCAGCTCGGTTCGAAACCATTGTGCACGCTTGAATAATTGTTATGTAGATTCAATTGAACCCCGCGAGCTCGACTCTCGAGTGCTGCGTATGTACGTGCTCTCGCCACATTTCGGCCGCTATTGCTGCAGCACACGAGGGTTCGCATTACCGGCTGTGACCCCTTCCCCATAAGCACTGAGAGATAACGCGTTTAGTCGAATTTTTTTTTTCGTTTCAAGCTCGGAAGAAACGTGCTCGTTACTCTAGATTCAATTCATTGGGGTCGATCAGGCTTAATTGAAAGCACACACTCGTAGCGCATAGGGATGAGGGGGTGCTCGAATTTCGGGATTCATTACCTCTATGCGCGAGAGCGGATTCTATCTGCATACTTAAATGGCCGGGCGTTGCTCGTTTCCATCACCGGAGTATCCGAAGACTAATATAGAGGCCCAGTAAATCAGTGAAGGGAACAATGGGGTAAGGGGCTTGCAATATGGAGAAAGAGTGACCGTAAGGTTATAGTACGTGTGAGAGCAAGAAGGGCTGAAATATTCGACGTACAAGTCGCGTAATATCGGCTGCACGGACACCTTCTTACTCTCTCTCTCTCTCTCTCTCTCTCTCTCTCTCTCTCTCTCTCTCTCTCTCTCTCTCTCGATAGTCGCGGAATGAACGAGTGTGCGGCTCTGAGGCCGCACGAAGGAGAGAATCGAGAGGATGAGGAATGGAGAGAAGCGGTATATATAGCAGCAGAGAGAGCGAGGTTAAGTTAGGGGCCGGCGCGCGATCTCTTATCGAGCCGAGAGAGAGCGAGAGAGAGAGAGAGAGAGAGAGAGAGAGAGAGAGAGGAGTCTACCCACGTTCGCCTTATCTTTCTCGCCCTCCGTCTTCCTAGTCGAACTTACGATCTGCCGTTCGCTGCAGCGCACCGGCTATAGCTATATGCACGTGTAGGTGTGTTTCCATCCTTCCTTCTCTCACTCGCGCTCGCGAGGCGCGTATATATAAATGTGCTTTATAGCGCGGGTATATCGCGTCAGTCGCGGGAGAAAGCTAGTGTGCTGAGTATGATTGCGAGAGCTACTGCACCGCGGTGTGGATGTATATATGTTCAATTTAATTACTCGAGTTAGCCGAAATTTTCAAATATTTCAGCTGGAATATCGCGCTGTATACGACGTTGAATATTACTCTTTCGAATTAATTTTGACGAATCATTTATTGGAGTTCTAATGAAGATTCTGGCTCGTGGAGAGTTTATTAGTTTCCAGGCAGTGATTTTGAAAACTTGCTCGGATGTGGTCGTTATTGCGTGGGAGTTTTTGTTTATTGGAAAGTTTCGAAGCTCGTTGTTCGGCTGCTGTGAGTATATTTTTAGCTGTAAAACTTTTAGCGGGTGAATTATCGATAGCAGAAAATTATTGACAGCTTTGATTCGCGAACGGTTCGCGTGGAAAAAACTGCAGGATGCTCGTATAAAGTTTTAAAACGAATTGGAAAAATATTGTAAAGCTCCTAATGGATCAGTGCGGAGCGGATAAGCAAATATTTAAAGAGGGACTAAAAAGTTGGGAAAAAATTTTCTCGAATTCTTATTAGACGATATTGCGATGAAATTTTAATCGCTCTAATGGATTTAAATTATTTTACGCTTTGAGTTAATTTTATTGTCTACTAACTCTAATTATTTTTTATTTTCCAGGCTTAAAGCAACGTGGTTCTACGGAGTCGCCGAGAGCAAGTAAGTTTTTGCGCTGCATTCAAATAATTACTGTCTTCCTTCCGTAATTCGTTGAGCTATTTAAGTCTACCGCAAAACTCGAGTACGTCGCTTGTCTCGTTAGCTGAAAATATTTTTAGAAAGCGACGATGAACGAAGGATTCTTTTCCAAAACTCAATTTCAAATGATTTCCTGCTCTGAATACTTCACATACACGTACGCATTTCAAAGTTCATGCAAAAATCCAATCGTGATTGACGATTTGACAAAGTCCACGAATATTCCCGCATTCGATTTACGCGAAATCAAGCTGTACACCGCCATCCTGGCTTTTCATGCATTCGAATCCAGACGCGCATCAGCGAAAGCTCTCAATTAACCCGCGAAAAGCTCATCAAACAATTTTTTTTTTCACGAGCAATACCCGAAATTCCAAATTCTCAATCAACCGAAAAAATATACCCCCCGAACTTTCATCATCGCGCAAGTCAATAGCGCGTGTCCTTGATCCACCCCCATGGCCGTCAAAAAAGCGACGTTCCAAATTGAGAAACGGCGGCGCGCAAGTCCGGTCCAAACAAATGAACGAACGAACGAACGAACGAACGAAGCTGCAATGCGTGCAATGTACATCATACACACACAGCGCATAGCGAGAGAGAGAGAGAGAGAGAGAGAGAGAGAGAGAGAGAGAGAGGGCTGCAGGTGCGAGATAAAATCGCAGCTCGTTACGGCCGGGTTGGCTCTGCGGGCAGCCTGGCAGTTGGCAGTGACGAATATCTAAATTTTCGGGGGCGAAGGGTCGTCGGGCTGCACAGACTGGAGCGTATAATACGGCAGCGCGAGCGCGCGGGCGGCTTTTTAAAGCCACTCATGCATCACAATTTGGTGGTGTAGTCGCGGCCGGTGCGCGAAAACACGGCCTCGAAACTGTCGACGAAGCGCGAGCGAGCGAGAGAAAAAGCCGCTCGCGAAAATCGCGAATTTCGCCCGATGGCCCATAAATCTGTCCGGTGCCGCGAGACGCGAATACGAAGCTCGATATTATGTACTGAGGCTGCTTTTATATAGACTCGCGCCGACGCTTGCATCTGTGTGTGACTGTGTATACGCGTATATGGCTATATACGCACAAGCCAAACGAGAATTTATGTCTTTTTTCGCGAGCGGGGTAAAAATTCGCGAGGGATAATAACTTACGATGATTGTTTCGAGCGCGAGAATTTTGCGGCGGCCCAGCCGCTGACAATTTCCGACGTGGCTGGCACTGCTCGGTGTGTGTATAACTGATACTGATTGATTGATTCAGCGATTTTTCGCCGGGATTTAATTCGATTATTTCAGCTTTTTTTCGCGCGCTGCTACGTGTGAATATAATTTGACACTCGTGCGATGTTCTCACAGAATAGCAATATGCTGTAGGTATAAAGCAAGTTTATTGGTGAAAACAGCTCCGACGAATTCCATCTGAAATTACTCTCGAAACTGCGCGTCAAACAGGAATGCAATTACTAATTACCTCGTCTTTATGTGCGCGCGAGCAGCTAGTTCGGTTTCAAATACGTCAACCCGAATCAACGATAAATATACGAGTTGAAAAAAAAAAGAAAATACACGGCTTCATCAGTCAGAATCGCGTGTTCGGTTTTAAAACATCGCTCTCGATTATAGCAATTCGAATCAACTGGCCAAATTAAAAAAAAAGTTCGTCACGTTCCCCACTTAATAGCTCGCTCGGCAAATGATTACTTGATTAAAGCCGACGAGCTTGCACACGTGCGCGAATCAAACTCGTTCGATTGGCGGCTCGTCCAAAATTTTCGCATCGCTAATTGCTATCCACTATATAGAAGCTTTTGATGAAACAAAAAAAAAACAGAGAGGAGGAGGAAGAGGAGGAGAAGAAAAAATAAAAATGCGCGCGCGCACTCGCTGGTAGCAGCTAAATCCCATTTGCGCCGGAGGAAATTCTCGAAAACAAGAAACTCGAGGAATAAAAAGAAAAAGGCATATATACACGGAGTAGTATAGAAGGTATGTATGTATATACGTATACATATACTCGTGTTTCGTCGGGAAAAGCCGCAGTAACCAGCCGCGCGACGCACTAAATCCTGGGGAGCGAAGAAAAGGGCGCTAACGCAACTGCGGAAAAGAGATTCTGAAGCGCAAATGTGGTTTATGACGCAACCAGAGCGCAAGTGCTGCTGCCAGCAGTTCGTTTGTTCCTCTGACGGCTGCGAAAGAGAGAGAGAGAGAGAAACTCGCTTCTTTGTGCGAACGGCATTCTTTCTGGATTGCTGAATTTATGAAGCGAGAGTAACGAGCCTCGCAAGCGCGAGCTCCACCCGTATCGTCTCTGATAATTTCATTTTCTTACTGCTGTGATAATTTTAAATTTTACGTGGATTATGCGAGCTATTCGCTGAGTGCACAGTGCGGTATAAGCTGAGTATCAAAAAAATATGGGCTGTATAACGTGGAGCTTCAAAGAAAATACATTTGGTTATACTGGTCAGTTCTTTGGTATACGGTCCGAAAAAAAAATGGTTTGACTTATTCGCTAATTTTTAGGTATGATAATTCTGAGTCACTGAGAAACAGTTTTGTCGATTTTAAGCAGCCATTTCCTAGAATCTGGCTTATTTTAAACCACATTCTTTCAACTGCACAGCAAGCACTTTTTCCAGCAAACACCGAGCAACTCGGCTCTTCATCAGAGCGCAATAAACGGATGAGAAAAGAAGCTCCGCGGAGGGGTGGTCCCCGACGACAACGACGACGACGACTACGTTGGAGTGCGAAAGCCCGATAAATGAGCCAGCACCGCCTTGCCGCGATGATTGTAATCCGGGCGTTCATCGAGCAATTTTTTTCACGGTTATCCGCATAATGCGAGCTCGTATCGGCCGGCTCCGATTATTCGACGATAGGATTATCTGGCGAGGGGTGTCTGCGCAACCGGAATGAAGGGTCGCTCCCCCGTATACCTTCTGATGCAGTCTCCATTGCTATATATAATACATACATATCAAACGGACTATATATATATCTATGCAGACGCATCAAACAATCGTCAGGCATAATGTTCTCGCGCGATCGACTGTCGTCTACTCTGTGCTTTCTCTCTGTCATCTGGGGATTCGAGTCTACCCCGAGAGTGTCGTTGCACCGAGTGTACGTTAACTACATACTGCTTGGACCGGCGAGAGATTCTCTGTCTCTCTCTCTCTCTCTCTAGATTCTAATCACCGCACAGTATATATACGCACGGCCCGATATGCGGCCTGCAAGTTTAAATTACTCCCGGGAAAGCTCGCGCGCGCAAAATAGCACGGCTCTGTCATACACTCGCGCGAATTTGCATGATGCGCCGTTCGAATTTTGCGCGCGAATGCAAATGCCGTTATCGCGAATGAAGTCTGCGTCAAATCTCATTTAAAAGGGGGGCAAAGATCGCGCTCTCGCACTCTGCTCGGTCATCGCGTTGAACGAAGGGGGTGGAGAGAAAGAGAGAGAGAGAGAGAGAGAGAGAGAGAGAGAGAGAGAGAGAAATCGGAACAACGCGTATATAGGGAAAAGGGGGAGAAGCTTGATTTGAAGTAGATACGCTATGCTCTGCGGCGAAAGTTTAAATTATCTTGTCCGGCGAGAGGGAATCCTCGCGGGAATAACGCGGATTGGTCGAGTCTGATTAGTTTGGCGGTCCCTCGCTCTGCTCTCGTTTTATCTACCGCCGCCACCGCGCTCCGCGATACCGAGGCCTTTCTGCTTTTAGCGCTAAGAGGGACGACACTGTGTGTGTGTGTGTGTGTGTGTGTGTGTGTGTGTGTCCGTCTCTCTTTCTCCGAGAGATAGTTTTCACCCCCAGGAAAACAAGGACCGAGAGGAGAAAAACAAGCCCGAGAGCGTTTCTTTGAGTCGTGTGCTCCACGTGCGGCTCGTCCTTTTTCCAGAAAGAGAGAGGCCAGTGAACCTCGGCTAACACGTCCGCAGGATGGGACGCACTCTCGGCTACTGCTGCTGCTTCTTCTCTTTTTTTTTTTTCATCTTCTTCTTTTCCTCCCCAATTTCTGCTCCCTAACAAAACTGCCGGCCAGACGGCGAGCGCACCGCGTGCGCGGAAAAACATTTCTCGGACGCCTTCCTCCTCGTCCTCCTCCTGGGGTATAATAATTGTCACGTACTCGAGCGTTTTTTCAAATCTTCTAAGCCGTGAGAATGAAAACCGCGGGATATATCTAGCTCTTTTGGTGAAAACAGCGAGAGAAAGATGAAAGTTATCAAAGTTGCTACAAGAAGAACTACACGGGCGTAGGGAAACAATTAAGTCAGGCGAAATAAAAACTTTTTCCATTTCCCTCCTACACACTCCCACTCTGTATCAATACGAGAGAAAGCTCAGCTCTGATTTGACTTTAAAACGACAGCTAAAAAGTCCGTGCTGAAATTTTCAGCAAGTTTCGCGCGCGAGCTAAAAGGATAACAGAAGTCGCTCGCTTTGCTTTTCCTTGTCCCTCTCTCTCTCTCTCTCTCTCTCTCTCTCTCTCTCTCTCTATTTCTCTCTACGCGCGACTGCGGAATTCGTTTAATGCACTTTCTTCAGCGAAAGCGCCGGCTTTTACCGTTTATTGCGTAAAAGGGAAAACCGCGTGCGTCGGTGGCAAGGCGACTGCAGAGCACAAGCGGTAATCTTATTTGCGGATGAAACGCCGAGCGACGTGTACTTTGGCCGTCGTTTACTCGCGGAGATTAGTTGCTGCGTGTGTGTCGCGTGTTTTTTAAAAAGTCTTGTTCTTGTTGTCTTGCGAATCGATCGCTTGTACGTAATGCGGTATTTAGTGCGAACAGCTGTGCGAGTCTGTATTAAGCATTTATAGATCGGAAACTGCCGCAGTAGCATATGCGACGACATAATTTCCGCTCTATTCCAGAATCGCGCGTTGCCGCAATTTCAATATTGGTAGCACTGCTTATTACTAATTACGCTGAATTTGCATGCCGAAGATCGAATTTCATATTTCAGCAGCCGTACCGCGTTATTTACCGTGTAATCCGCAGGACGACATATTTAGTGTATGTGTATTATATGTTGCTGCACTTTTGTTCTATTATCGGACGAATTGCTTTTAATTCGTCTGATCTCTTGGATATATTTCGGTGGCAGCTGGTGAAATACATTAAACGAAATTTGGTAGTCGAGCTTGCGATCGAATTGATGTACTTGTTCATTTTGATTCGGATTGGATCGCTTTTTGGCCAAATATAGTTTCACAAAATAAACTTCAATCAAGTTTCCTCATTCAACGACTACTTAATAGACCTCAGTAAACAAAATGCATTCGAGCATCGATCAAATGCCAGCAATGCTTTTTACATCAGAACTTTACAAAGCATCCGATACCCCCGCAAAAAATACGCTACTGTTTAAAGCGCGGCCACACGTTCCTCGCATCGAAAGGATATCAAGTCTCTCGCTCCGTTGTGTACTCTCTCTCTCTCTCTCTCTCTCTCTCTCTCTCTCTCTCTCTCTCGCCGGCAAAGCTTTTCGATCCAATCTGTGTTTCCGGTCGGTGGTCGGCCACTACACACAACTCAAGCCCCGGCGGAGGCGCACGCCGTATTCGCTGGCTGTATACGGAGGCCGGGGCAGTTTTAACGAGAGTTGTTTCGACTTGCTTCAGTAATTACGCGGAAATTACACCGGGCATTCCGCACGAACAATCATCGACCCCCCCTCTCTCTCTCTCTCTCTCTCTCTCGCAGCGGTTTGTTTCGCGGCTCGGCCCACAGCCTATTTCACGCGAACGCTTCCTCCTTTTTTTCCCTTCGACCGTTTCGTATATGGTATCTACCTATGCGTGTGTATGTTTATATGCGACGGATGAACTGTATCCATGGAGCGGATGAAAAAACAAAGCGTTGATTTGAAGAGAGAGAGAGAGAGAGAGAGAGAGAGAGAGAGAGAGGTGGAGGTGTGGGAAAAAATTCACGCGTGAAAAAAAATCGAATGAAAAGCTATCGAGAGACAGACGCACGAGCGAGTATTTTTTCATTAAATCAGGAGCGATAACAATAAGCTCGTTTTTTTTCCACTGTTCGGCCGGTGGCTCCATTGTTTATATCGGCGATTTTTCGAGTATATACGTATACATACATGCGGGCAAGAGTCTGTGTGTGTGTGTGTGTGTGTGTGTGTGTGTGTGTGTGTGTGTGTGTGTGTGTGCGGTTACCTGCGAAACGTAAGCCGAGGAATTGCTCTGCCGTTGGAAACGATCGCATCCGGGTTCCGGCGAGCGACACAAAGCTCGTCGCATCAGGGGTGTCGGTCGGAGAGAAATTCACAATGCTACACTGGCTTTCTGCTGCGGTGCCGGTATGTATACATAGCTCGATATGCTGCATCGAGAGAGAGATAGAGAGAGAGAGAAAGATCCTTTATCACTAGCACGAGCATACCGATCGCAAGCGTTCCGACAATGATATCCTCGAGATAAAATCCATCCATCATCCGACGATGCGCGTTTATTGCTCGAGAGAGAGGAAAAGGTACGCAAGCGCGCTTCGAGTAGAGTATTATTGCTTCGGGTTAAACGGAACACTATGTGTAATATATGCAGAACCGAATTTCGACGCCTCTTTCGCGTGCTTCATGTGATTAAACCTAATCACCCGCGAGAGCAGGAGTTGGTTTTAACCTACGAAGGATTAACTCGAGCGGCTTATCTGAAAGTCGGCCGCGTGGCCGCGTGCGTTGTAATTCGAAAATCGATGGTATAACAGAGAGTTTCGGTCTTATATATAATATGATTTCTTCGACTAAACACGCTCGACTGGGCAGCTCCGCTGGAGCCTCGAGATAACAAATCGAACGTCGAACGATCATCTCTCGTTATGGGAGTCGCACTTCACGCACGCGCTAGGATATTAAAAGTATATATATACAACACAGCGCGCGCGCACACACACACACACACACACACACTATTGAAGGGGAGAGAGAAGTTTCTTATCGCTACTGCGTGCGTCGAAAGAAACTTCAGCTACGCAGCTGGTGCGTACGACAGTATTATATCGCGCGCGAGCTGTGTACACGCCGATGTAAGAAGAGCAGCGGGAGACGCGACGACAAAGCAAAATGTTGATGAATTTTCCAAGCCAGGCGTGCAGGCGACGAGATTTACTTTAGACTCGATCGATAGTCTGTGTGTATATATACATCGCGCAGAGAAAGTTTTACCTTTGGATCCGGAGAGAAGAGAGGAAATCGGTGTAACCGGACCGAACGTCGGAAAAAAGAAATCCCGAATAATTTCGCTCGTAATCCTCCTTCGGGTTTTATTATTGCCCCTACACGCTGAGCAGAAGCTAGTCGAATTAACTGCGCGACGAAAGCCTCCCCCTAACACTTTTATCCAGTGGCATGGATTCGCGGAGGCACTTTGCATTTTCGGGGGATGAAGCAGTGCTCCTGCTCGTCTCCCAGGAGCCGGCGTACGGAAGAAGAGAGAGAGAAAAAAAGCGTTGGTAGGGGGCGGAGCTGTAGCAGTAGCAGCAGCAGCAGCCTTGTTTTTTACTATCCCTCTTTATCCTGGCGATAAATCTCGCGAGGCTCTTCTTGCCCTGGCAGATTTAACGGAAAAAAAGAATTTGCGATGCCTAACGAGGAACGGCTCTCTCTCTCTCTCTCTCTCTCTCTCCACCCCCGTCCGTCGCACGAAATATCCTGTGTACCAGTGGCTGCCGAGGATGAAGGAAAAAAGGAGCGAGAGAAGGAGAAGTGTTATAGGAGAAGCGAAGCAAGAAAGCTCTACACTGATACTCGGATAGCCCCGGAGTTTCGGCTTATCTCGGGACGAGAGAGGCTTGTAAAATCGATAGCTATCGACGCCTCGAGTGCGTCTCTTCTTATCGCTCTTGTAATTGATAATAATTTAGCTGGGCTGATTCGTGAAACTTATTTAATCGAAACGTCTCAGAGATTGAAGTTGTGGGAGATGCAATGTGTATTCTTGGAACTGTGGAGTGAATGAATTTCTGGATTTGTATTTTGTAAGTCTTTTGCGAATAAAAATACGAACTGGAACGTAATTTTGTTTCGTTGCAAGTAGTGAAATCCGCGTGTAGTCGGACAGCTAGAGGCGAGTGATGTATTTTGTTACTGGAAATGTTGAAAATGAAAACTGAAAATTTCAAAATTCGAATTCAATTACGCAGGATTCGCTGCACTCCCTGCAGCTGTGCTTACAGGATCTTCCAATAAATGTACAATCCTCGAAAATGTGCAAAGCCAATAAAATGATTTTTCCAAACATCCAGTCAATACGCGCGTGCGTATTTTTAAACAATACTTTTGATTTTACCGTTCCGTTTCCATTATTTTCCACCACAAAAAAAAAACAACAAAATATCAATTTCTCTCTTTGTGTGTCGTACAAAGCTCCGTTAGCGAGCATTTCGCGTTTACACCGTGTTCTCCCAGTTTATCGAAAATAAAAGTACAAAGCTTCCTGGATTATATACACGTATACACGAACTCTCAAAAGCTTCTCCTGTCCCTATACTGTCTAGCAAGTAACACCAGCACTATAGCACAACAGTCGAGCGACAAGCCTCACAGAGAGAGAGAGAGAGAGAGAGAGAGAGAGAGAGAGAGAGAGAGAGAGAGAGAGAGAGAGAGAGAGACTTACAGCAAACAACAGAAGCGTCTCGTATTAAAGAATTTGCAATTCGGAGCGGTTAATTGAATAGATCTCGAGACCCATTGTTCGGCGCAACAAAAGATGTGTCGCGACCGCGTTGAAATCCCAAGGACTCGCTAGAAAGTAGGTAAATACCCGTACAGATAACTACTTTCTAGCTATATACACACACACACACTCGCATCGAAAGATCGGAACGAGAAGTCGAACAAGCGGCTCGTCACATCACGTGCGAGCTTTCGCGATAGTCTCTCTGTGTATAGGTGCGGACTGCAAGTTATAATTACTCTCTAGGAAGATAACTACCTTCTCGTTTCCTCGCTACTTGTTTCGTGGCCGCGTAGCACTCTAAACTTCTTCGTTCGCACTCTTGCGAGAAGTTGCAGCGAGCGAGCGCTGCACGGGCCAACTCTCGAGAATTTGGGTTGCGGCGATACTTGACAAAATTCGTGGAAAGAGGAGAGTATCCCTGGCTATATACGCCCGCGCGCACGATAGGAAACTTTGGGCCGAAAACTCATTTAGCCTTGGAGAGAAACTTGCAGCTGGTGTATAATACACAATCATACAAGGACACACTGTACACACATATACTGAGCGTCATTCCGACTTGGCCTTGTAGTATTTATAATTAAAATAGCTCTATAAGATATTTGACGTGTGTGCGCGGATGTACGGAATGGAACTCGATCGAACTTACCCTAGTGTTTCGGAGAGCACACTTGGTATTAATAAACTCGCTGTGTCTTCCTCGCCATTAGAAAGTCAACGTTGGAGAGGATATTCCGAAGAGCAAATGAAGCCGTTGCACAGTGATACCGGTATATAAATGTACACCTCGAGAAAGAAAGCCGTCCTCGTTTGTCTTACTAAATTGATTCAATCACCGGCTCCCATACCGATTGCCAGAGTTAACGTCAATAGCGAAGAGCTTCCTTCCTTACACTTTCCTCTCTTATACTCTCTTTCTTGGTACTTTATTTTCCATTTCCATCAGTCGCGGATTGCTTTATCAAGATTCAGTCGACGATCGATCTCCGCGTACTTCCTCTTCTGCATCGACGGAAGCTATTTACAGACGGAGTAAAAAGGAATAAATAGAGGGACGACATTATTTTTTACGAGTCGCAATCAGCAGAAAATAAACATTGCGAGCAACGATAGCTACCGAGGGGAGTGTCACCGCGTATGAGAAAAATATACAGTCAAGTGGGAGAGAGAGAGAGAGAGAGAGAGAGAGAGAGAGGGCGAAACAAGCGAAGAATCATGTTCACCTCGGGTGGCATCAAAGATGTCTGCGCGCACAAGGCAACGGACGTGATAAAAATATATTGGGGGCGAGAGAGCGAGCGATCGCTCGATATCTGTCTCAGCGAAGAGGAGGCAGTTCCCTTAAATTCTCCCGGGAAAATTCGCGGGGAAATTGGGTGGGGAACGTCGCGCCGAGCGGCGGAATGATTGCAAAGATTGAATGTACGACGATAAGGTCCTGAAGGAGAGAAGACTCTTCTTCTTCTCTTCCACCTCGGCTTCTTCATCCTCGGCAGCTTTCTCTCTCTCTCTCTCTCTCTCTCTCTCTCTCTCTTGTGCCAGCAAAGTATTTGCTATACGTGTGCGTGTAACGGATGACGCGCTTGCAATTGCTCGTATAAATTTTTTTTCTCCCATAGCTCCTCCGGTGCAGCTTTCGAGCTTATATGCTCGATGAGATCCAAGGAGGATAATAGTATTTAAATCTTCCCGTGAGATTCCGCGCTTTATACGACGAGAGCTGCTGATATATATACACTATGGTATACAATTTCCAGACTGCGCTGCCGCGTGGCTTGTACGAAAGTTGAGTAGCCATTTTTTCGCAATTTGCATGAGCATACATCTTGCCGGTGAACGAATTTGTTTTATTTTTTCCTTCTCTCTCTCTCTCTCTCTCTCTCTCTCTCTCTCTCTCTCTCTCTCTCTCTCTCTCTCTCCGCGTGTATACGAGCAGCCGAGCGACGTTTATGGGCGTTAAACTGGCCGTATCAGCATTTTTTATCCGCTGACTTTATGCGAGGATTATTTGAATAAATGCGCTTCGAGAGCGTATATTACCGTTGAAAAGTGAGCTATTTTTTCGTCTCTAAAAAAAACACACACACACACACACACACACATACCGGATAGTTATCGCGCAGATAAATCTCGGACAATTTTAGCTTTTCGTATTGCCGCGCACGCGTATGTTTATTTTTCGAAAAGCGCAAACGTCAATACGATCGCTCCCTCTGTCGCCTATATACTCGGGTATTTGTATACACAAATATAAAAGCGAAGTTAACGCGAGCATTGTCCAGCTAGCGCTGTAAGGAGAGGAAAGTTTTTCGCGGCTGATCTCCCAGAAAAATCGAACCGGATATTCGCAGCATTGTGGGCGTGCGCGCGAAAGTTCAGAGTTACAAAATTTTCCCCTTTATCGGAGAAGGCCAGGCCGCACACCGAATCAAAATTCTCCAAGCGGAGAGAGTATATAGGAAATATCGACGAGCACTGCAACGATGCATTCAGCCGAGGGAAAAGTGAGGAAGAAGAGTTAGGCTCTCTCACTTGCGAGTTTACCGGTACACACACACACACACGCACACACACACATGCAGGCAGAGACGTACCGAGAAGGAAGAATTGGAGCGAGAGGTCGCTTCGAGCGTATGCAGAGCTTTGTTATTCGAGAGCCGCTGGACTTTTCCTCTGCGCGTCGTCCTCGTCGTCTTCGCAAAGTTCACTTTGTATCCGAAAAGCAAGTCAGCCCGTAAAAACGATCGTCGTCGCGGGGAGAAGAGCTTTTGTCGTCTGCTCGGCTGGCTATATACGCCGGATGTACTTCCTTCGGCCAGCTGTGTGCGCGATCAATGCGAGAGAGAGAGAGAGAGAGAGAGAGAGAGAGAGAGAGAGAGAGAGTTAGAAGAAGAAACTTTCTGGAAAATATGGTTTGCGCAATTCGCGAGCCTTTGACCCCCCGGCAAATTGGATTTTTTCCTCTCTCTCGCTCGCCACACTCGCCGGCTGCCCGGTTATTTTTTCTCTAGGTATATATCCAAGCAAACTTACAGTTTCTTATTCTCGTCTTTCTTCCCTGAGTTCATCTCACCGCACTAACGAGCTATTGTACCATAAGTCAAAAATAAAAAAAAAAATACACACGCGAATTTCTCGTACACAGAATCCCAACAGTATAATCCACGCGATACGCCAGAAAAGTCGAGTCTCATCCGGCCTGTATCTTTGTTCGAAAAGCCGTACCTCTCTCTCTCTCGAGTTCTCTCGAGAATAATAAGTCAAATCGAATGGAACAACGAAAAAGCGACGAGTCTGCAAGTCTTTTCTCTTCGCTCTCACGTATCTATACACACACACACACACACACACATACATCACTACGCATCCACGAGGCCTCTCTCCCTCTATCACTTTCTCCCCCGTGCGCCGAGAAGAAGGAGGCGTACGCCAATAAGCCCTAAATCTTCGTCGCTGGCAGGAGCGGAAAGGAGAGGCACTTGGGAAAGCAAAATATTCTTCACGTCCGATCGAACGCTCCAGATATCTATAGGCACACGCATCCAACTGTATCACGTATATATCTAAAGCGGATATATTCGATTTTATACTTGCGGGATTCCGCCTCTTATTTCTACGAGAGACAAAAAAAAAACCCGCCTCATCGCGCGTATCTGGAGTACTTGACGCCTATCTGGAGAAGGAGGAGCTTTATAGACGCCGGAATATTACATGAGCCAGCGAGCAAGCGCCTCGATATGCAGACGCTGTCCGTCGACGACGGTGATATCCTTCTTTTTTTTCTCTCGACGCGTGCGTGCGCGGCTTGGAAAATTTAAATTCCGCGCGTACTACGTTGACTTAACCCCCCGACCCTCTTTATTCTCGCGCGCGGTAGATCCCGCGTCATTTCCTAGGGCTTAAACGGATTTCCATCTTCCTCGAAGTCGTCGTCGGCGTCGTTCTTCGGAGGGAAAGCTAATCGCGCCGTCGCTTTTCGAAATTAAGGCGCCGAAGTAGAGAGATTTTACTCGTTGGGCTTTAAAGCTCGCGCGCGCGCGCGTGCGGCTATCGAATTTTTAACGCCGACCATGATTTTTACTCCCAGCAGCGGCGCTAGAACACATTGTTATTAAGTGTCGGGTAGTTTGAAAGAGGGGGACGAAAAAAAACGACAAAAACCCATGAAAATTTCGCGCACGCGGATACGGGGCCGTTAGCGCGCGCGCGAAACGATAAGTTTGGCTTTTTACGGGGAGGTACACAGTAGGAGAGAGAGAGAGAGAGAGAGAGAGAGAGAAGCGAGTGACCCCGTGTGTCGTAAAGTACAGCAACACTCTGTTCGACAGCAATGACATTTCTTTCGTTTATGGGCACTTGATACTACTGCGCGAGCTTACGCGTCATTGGACAAGGTACGTAAATCCGTGTGCTGCGCGGCACATTGAAAGTCAATCTCTTTTCGAGGGAGAGAGCGAAATTTTTATATTATACACTTTGGATCTTCGATCGGAGATTTCCGGGGGAAATCGGTGCTACTGCGCTGTGCAGCGTCGTTGTTTGCGAATTTATTTATACACGTGCAGTTTTGCCCAATCAACCGAGAGCCTACGAAATAGCGAGTCGTTTCCTGCACGACGATACTCCTAAATCATGGGAATCAGTTCTCTGTATAAAGTGCGACCGAATAATGCATTATGAATTTTACTGGCCGGTGTGCGCGCTAGCTTTTGAATTACCTTCATTAATTACTCGGCGCTGAAATCGTTTGTTCTAGCTAATTGCTATTGTTGCAGCAGCTATATTATAGCTCCGCGGAGAGTTAATTATAAATCAGCTTTAGTTCCTCCCAATAACCTGCTTGTTTCTGACAATCGAATGTTTAACGCTTTTTATCCAACTGCACTGGGATTCGGTGAAGAGAGAAAAAAAAAGTCTTCTACTATCTTCTTCTTCTTCTTCCTTTTTTAAATTTCCTTAGAAACTAAATGACATCTCTCGCGAATCCCACCTCGGGCTGCTTTCCCCCGGAGGCTTCTTTGTTCCTTTAAGAGGTACCAGGGGAAACGGTAGGCGATCAGTGCTAGGGCTGGCACACGCTTGTAAGTGAAGTTTCGCCTAGAAGGAAACTAACAGTTGTAAAAGAGAGTGAATCGAGGAAACGATGAAAAATTAAGTGGAGCGAGTACATAAAGATTAAAAATTTATCGCGAGCTTGCAGCGAGGGCTTATATACCGAGATTTTCGGAAGAATCATTTCTCTCTAACAAGGTATACGAAGCTTTCTAAACTAGTAACAATTTTCCGGCGAGACCGGAAAATTTGGGTGCTTTTCTCGATCTCGGAATACATGTACACTGCTTGGCGTCGCATGCATAATAAAATAGTATGAATAGTAATGGGAGAATAGGGGTGCTCACAAGGTATAATAAAAAATGCAGGAGGAGAGCCGGCAAAATCTAAGGAAAAAGTTATTCCGCGAATTTATGATAGGAAGGTATTCGGTGCGGATAGTAACGATGTAACGTATACATGAAAGCACAGAGAAAGAGAGAAAGCGCTCAAAAAGAAGAAGAAGAAGAAGAAGAAGAAGAAAGGGTGAGAGCGGAGGGGCGAAAAGAGAGAGCGAAGGAGGGGGAAAAAGCTCGCCTCTGGGTAAAGGATACATATTTTACGGGGCAATCACCGCAAGCTCTTATCTACAGTTTGTTCAGCTCTCTCTCTCTCACTCACTCTCTCGTTGGAACGTCAGTTGAATCGGGACCGCTGCGCAAGTGTGTGGACGACCGCGACGACCGCTGCACGTTTCAAAAGCTCGCGTTGCAGCAGCAGCAGTCGAGTTGTAAAATACTACTCGCCTCAATTAACGAATCGTTACATCGGCGGAAGTGCCTTAAAAATTTGATTCGTGCGTAAAAGCGAGGCTCTCTCTCTCTCTCTCTCTCTCTCTCTCTCTCTCTCTCTCTCTCTCTCTCTCTCTCGTTGCTTTTTGGTACAGCTCCGCTGCGTGTAATGAAGCGTTTTGGTATACGTCGAAAGGGATCTCGGCTGTATAAAAGCCGAGAGCTTTCATGCGAGACTTAGATTGATGTTCGTATGAATTGGAATATAAGCCGCGGATGCAATCGACTGACGATCCGTATATGTATTATGTATTATATGGTGACGAAAGCGGCTGTCAAAGAAGAGAACGATTTTTATACACAGTCGGCAAATGGTCGGTCATCTGTCCCCCTCGCGGAGATGATGGCCGTGCAGCGTTTGACAAATACGACGCTTTATTATTTTATGCCCGATAACTTTCTCGGCTTCTATACTGTTCGCTGGCTGTTAAAAATATACACGGGAATAGTGACGTCGAGAACACTCGTTTGAAATTTTTTATTGCATGGGACGAAGTTTATTAATTCACAATTGAATAGAAGTGAATTCGATAAAAACGTTGGAAATTTCGTTGAATGACATTTTTGGACTGAGTTAAATTGCTGTCAAACGAGTTAAAAAAGTTCGTTCTTTTCATCATTTATTCTCGTGTTCGATATTGATCTAACCGAATGCTTGTTTATTGATTCAGCTTCAATTTGATTCGAAAAGTAAAGCTGCCGATGACTGAAGTTTAATGATGCATCTGGTTGATTAAATTACTATCTCAAAAAATATTTCTATGTGAAAATGTTGAAAATATCAGCGATCTTAAATGCATTTTATGAAAAAATGTCGTCGAAAGTTAAAACGTGTTCCAATAACAGCGTAAGGATTTTTCGAGATGCCTTTTAAACTGCAATTCAGCGCAAACTTGATTTTTATTTTAAAAAATCTGCTTTTTTCAAAGAAACTTAAAAGCCTGCCATTTCATTGAGCGCGAACCACTCGAGAATATTCCATTTAAAAATGAAAATTTCAAAGTTACGCCCCGTCGTTATGTGCGACCTTTGTAACGGCTACTTTTTACAGCTGACATAAAGCGTTTGAGTGCAACTTAATGATGCACGAGTTAAAACTCTCAAATAAATAATAATTCTGGATTTCATTTCAAACCCTTGTAATATATTTTCATCGCGAAAAGGGTATTAAAAACCCCCCAACGAATGAAGCAAAAATTTCAATAATAAAATTTAGATCCCTACACTACGCTACGTATATAATCTCCGCACACACGCACACATATCGCGAATAAAGCTCGACTTGCAGAACAATCCTAGTAGTTCGCTAGTCGTATTAGCAGAAAGATGTTTACTCGGCATTAGTGAAGGTCGAATGCTCGTCTGTGGAAAGTCGGCGCGCCTCGCTTCTATCAAATCTCCGCGTTAATTTGAATGAAACCAATCGAGTCTCAGATGCTCTCTACTGCGCACACCACTGGTGTGTGTTATCCATTCGAATTAGATGCGCTGGAAATCAAACTTTGCGCTCGCTTTTTGTTCTCAAACCGTCGAGAAGGAAATTCACTCCGAGAGATAGCAAACGTTAATGCGTGAGGGAACACACTAGAAATTAATACGATACGACTAAAAAAGGGGAGAAAGAGAGAGAGAGAGAGAGCTTGATGCAAGCCTGAACTTAATCGCTCATTTAATTATTTAGCGCTAAATCAGTCGGTCTCGCCGCTCCTCTCCCTCTCTCAACTGACTTTTAATTAATCTTTCCCCCGCCGGCTGTACACCAGCTCTCATCACTCCCGCAGGACTCTCCGTTGTCTTATCTACGCGCGAGCTTGTTGCTCTCTCTCTCTCTCTCTCTCTCGCGAAACTTTTTCCCCGTTGCTCGCGCGAGTGCGGAGCCAAGAGGAGAAAATAACTTTGGGAAAAAGAGTCGTAAGGAGAGGAGGCGGCGGCGGCCCTTTGATAAATCGTTAATGAGTCAAGATTTTTAATTAGCTTTCCTATTGCCGGGTGCTAGTTTGCGAAAAGCTTTGGGGAATGCCGAGCGTCGGCGGCGGCGGCGTCTGATTGATGGAGCACGAGACTATCGTGGCGCCAGCGTTGGCTAGAGAGAAGAGGAAAATACTTCCTCCTCCTCAGCTCTCTCAGGGGGGAATTAAATTTCTTTTTTCAATTTCAAATTGGAAGCCCTGATGCTCAACACCTCGTTCTGATGAATTATAATTAATGACGTCGGGCCGGTTGTTATTGCTGTACAAGATTGATGCGCTTGTTTGCTCTCTCTAACGCGACGCGATGACGTATATACGAAACCAGAAGAGAACCGCTCCGTTACTCGGTTAGAACACGTGCCAGTAGAAAAGTTCGCGTTTGGTCAGCCGCATGACCTACATACACGCCGTCGTTAAACATTCAAATAATTTCCTCGAATAGAAAGGCCTACTCGTAGTAAAAAGTGAGCGGGTCCGGTGCAGCAGTTTGTGAATAGCATAATACAGGATACACACACGTATAGCTCTGGAAGCACTTTAGCAGCTGGATATCGAGCTTAAAGCTCCGTTTCCGGCGCGCGCGCGTTTAAAGCGTCGAGTCGCGCCTTTGCACAGTGGAAGAAGTGGTTCGAGCGTTTGCGCGCAACACTACGTGTATATACCTATGCGCCTAGCTGGAGGTGCTGACCATGTAAAATGCATGAAAGTCGTGTAGGCCAAGCTAGCCCCTCCTCCCCGCCTCCTGAATGCCGGAATTAAAACGCAATTTCCCGCACAAAGGGGACAGTTTATGCCGAGAGCAGAGCCTCTATTTTCCCCCCTTCTTTTAACACTGGCCCGACGCCGCCGCCGACACTATAGCCCACGGCAGCAGCACTACTTGCTCCTCCTCCTCCTCCTCCTCTTCTCTGGCGTCTGCTTAATGAAGCTTTCCCACGAGGGGATTCTTTTTTGTTTGCCTCGGCTTTCTCTATACATCCCGGCCTGTTATACAGCCCTCCCTCTAGCGGCTACACGCTGTTTTCAAGCACACGCATACACACGGGCTGCGCTATTTTCTCGCATTTTTCAATTTCTTTTGAGCTTGCGCTCGCGCGAAACTCGTTAAGTTGAGCTTATTTATTCAGGGCTCCGAGAACCGGTACTTGCACGTGGACTTCCTTTTTCCCGATGCGGGTAATTATCGAGAGTCCATATATACTATATATACACACAGTCTCTCTCTCTCTCTCTCTCTCTCTCTCTCTCTCTCTCTCTCTCTCTCTCTCTTTCTCTCTCTCTCCCGTATAATCGAAGACACATTGGGGGCCGATTTTCGCTTACGCGCGAGTAACTATTTTAGCGACGCGCCGACGAAATAAATCAACCGAACGGCTGGCGAAAGCTCCCGCATTGTCTTATAAGGGTCGACGAGGCGCGGAATAAGTTCCGTAGCTACGTGTCGCGCGCTGCGCCGGCTATACTATTGCACACCGCCTACACCTTTCTCTCTCTCTCTCTCGCTTCTTTTTCTCTATCTCGCGAGCGAGCGCGAGGTAGCAGCGCTATTTGCGGGGGAGCCGCCGTAAAAGAGAGCTGGACGCGTAAATCTCTCCTCGACATAAATTCCTTTATCGCTGCGCGCATTTTTCCTTCGTCCCTCGAATTTCCAGATTTCTCCGCCTTCTTCGCGGAAGAGGTAAGGAAAAAAGACACGCAAGCTCGCGCACACATACACACACACACACACACACACACACACACACACACACACACAAAAGGGAAGAAGGTATGGATGCGCCGGCTAACGCGCCGTTAGAGATAAAAAGAGTGCAGATGGTGGAAGATTTTATTTGAAATTAATTCGATAAGGACGTGATATATATTTTTACATCGGTGCGCCGTTACGAGTTAACGCGCGGGAGTATCATTGGATTCGTGATTTTTGCTATAGTGCACACTCCGTGCAGGTTGAATTTTTATGAAAATTTATTAGTGCACGCAGGATTTTCATGCTGCTAACCCAGTTATTCTTTCCACGGAAACAAGGGGTGATTGTTAATTTTTATCAAACCAAACAGTACGCTCGACGTTGAATTCAAATGTGCAGAAAGCTGAGCTTTTTCATGAAATTCGAAAAGCACAGTAAGAAGATTTTTTGAATTCGCTGAAAAAGCACCTGCCAACTTAGAGAAACAATTCACAAACAAGATCCAGCTGTTCGATACAACGTATAAGATTTCAAACGATTACACGGCTTGGAAAAAGGCATAACAAAATTTCACCTGCATACTACATACACACAGAGTCTAGCGACAAAGCGACTGAAGATTCATCCATTTGTTTAGAAATAGTCTTTCGCGCTTGAAAAATTCCGAGCAAAGAAAGGGGGCGAGAGCGCGGTATAACAGGCGGAAAAAAGAGAAAAATCCGCAGCCCGCTTCCTCTTTAGAGAGCGAGACAAAAAGACGAGTTCATATATAAAACGTCCAGCAGTAGTGAGACGGAGTTCTAGAGAGAGATAGAGGCTAGCTGCGAGAGAAAGAGAAATCATAGAAGCGAAGAGGGTCGTCCAGCGGCGAAAAGGCAGGATGAGAGTGAGAGAGTGAGAGAGACAGGATCAGGATTCTGCGCAGCGCGGCTCTTTCACAATGGCCCCTCTGCTCGCGTAAAACAGGTACGACGTCGAGGCGGGACGAAATTCTGGGGGTCTACGCGTTGATACGGGCGCAGGAATTTATGGAGGCTACGGGCCCGTAAGAATGAGGGGGCGGCTGCAGCCGCCGCCGCGCGCATTTACGGCTCCGCTACGCTGTACTTCCTTCCGATTTGCATAACGGGCTCTCGCGCTAACCGCTCTTCACCCTTTCCAGCCAAAGCTCTCCCTACGTGTAGCTGCTGCCACCGCCACCGCTGCAGAGCTTCGTGATCCACCGAGGGCTCGGCAAACAATGTGTCAACGCTCTCTCTCTCTCTCTCTCTCTCTCGCTCGCTCTCTCTCTCTCTCTCTCTTTGTATTTTCCCGACAAATAAAACGATATTACCTCGACGTCTCCCCCGCACCGAGAGGGACGATTCTTACAGCGCGAGCGGTAAAGTTACAAAGTATTCGACTGCATGTTCCTCGGGAATTTATTCGTCGTGGCGTTGATGCTGTGTAAAAATAAGAAAAAAAAATACATTCCGCAAAGGGACGCGAAGTTTCTTTTTATTTTCAGCCTGGAGCGTAGAGAGGGTGAAATGTGGGCAGCCGGAACGGGATGCCGCTTCAAAGATGAAAATATTATTGCAGAGCCCGGATATAAGCCGTGGAAACGTCAGCTCAAGGGAGAACGCGGATTCGATCGGTGTATATGCGTATTGGCATCGGATGTGTACACGCTTTTAACGTATACGAAATTTTCCGATCGCGATTTAAATATGTAAACTCTCGGAATACACACTGTCGTTCCGAATTCTCGGAACATCCACGCGACGCGCTAATTTAACGGAAAGGCTAAGGGAGAGAGGGGGAAGTTTGCAGGAGAAAAGCTGAGCGAAGATTGTTCCTGGACATTGAGAACTTCCCACTCGCTTGTATTGCTTCTTCCTTGGAAGTTTTCGCGATGTTTTGCAGGCGTCGTCTCGCTGGGAAGCAATGGCGGCGGGGAAGACATCGACTCGTTTTCTATACGGCTGCTCGTGCCGTGCCGTTCGGGAAACTTGCTTCTTTCTCTCTTCGTTCTTGTCTGTGCCACGAAACTTCTTGTTTTCTCTCTCTCTCTCTCTCTCTCTCTCTCTCTCTCTCTCTCTCTCTCTCTCTCTCTTTCGTCGAACGTCGTCTCTCGACGTTCGATTTTCCTTAGTTTACTTTTCATATGTTCATACCTCTGGAATTTTTTCTTAGGCTTGATGTGCTTTTGAATTCTGTGCTTATCATTTTGGCCTAATCAATCTAAAAGTTTGGGGAGCAGGTATATGTGCTCATAAATAATGTAAAGCGAAATTGTTTAATAATTGAACCGAAATACGCTGTAATCACGGTTGCGCGAACAAAGTTATAGTTACGCATACCAACTTGAAATTCAGAATCCCGAAGAGTAATTCAATTCTCAAACAATACTCTCTCGCTTATAACAGATATAATAAACCCAGCTCTGGCGCACAAAGAAATATGATAATCCCCTACCGCCGCATGATCATCGAGGCATCATGTGCCATAAATAAAAAAGTCGAATTAATAATAAAATAGCGCTGCGCATAATATCGCCATTCTGCATCTTGATCGCCGTATTCCGGCTCGGCTTTTATCAGCGCTCGTCCAGTACCGGAGCAAGCGACCTCCTTCGTTCTTGCGGCCGAAGCCGCAAGGGGATGATGTACGTCCTCGTATTACTCTTTTCGTCCCCAAGCCGCGATTAGGTGAGCCGAGGAGGAAAAAAAGGAGTGTGTCCCTGAGACTCGGGGGCTGGGCGAGATAAGCAGATTATCCATCATGTGCCTGTCCCATATATATATACAGTCAAGTCACTATACCGTACAGCTCGAACGTATACGAAAAAAAGTACATATATATAGGTGAGATGGAAGAGCGAAGTGCCGCGCGTCTCGTCGGCCAACTTGTCACGATATTAATGCGCTTAGGCCTATACACTCGTCGTCTATTTATAACTCAACCCTCGCGATCCTCGCGCGCGCGCGCGAATATCTTATTTCCTCACGAGAGCGCACGGGATTGAAAGATGAATGTACTCCGGGGAGCGATCAACGGTGCTGCTATATGGCTTCTACCTCGGGATATCCTTCCGCGCCATCTACTTTTTTTTCTATCTCTATCTCTCTCACGCCGTATATATACACTCGATCGTTTTTATTTCACCTCGTTTTAATCTCAAGCGTTCCATATATATATATATACACACACGTGTAAAATCAAGGGGGTGAAAGCGAGGGGAGGGACTAATTTATAGACACGTGTGGCCGAATAGTTTTGCGACAATTTGTTCGCGGCGCGCTCTCGGGAGGACGGAATTCGTGTGCAGCATTCTTGCGTGCGACGATAAATTTCGAGTAATTCAATTGTTTTAGGATGTGCGCTAGCTCTCTCCTCTCTCCTCTCTCTCTCTCTCTCTCTCTCTCGAGAGAGAGAGAAGCGGCCAAGGCTACTATCTGCTACTACCGGCCAAAGGGAAAAAGTAATAGCAGATGGCGGACGAGTTCAAGAAATGTTTATGCGGTCGCGCAGCAGCCGGGAAAGTTTCCTGGGGACGTGTCCGCTGCTGCTCTGCTATCCTACGAATTATTGAACCGCCGCCGTACGGCGAGTCAGGGAAATTTTAAAGAAGAAAGGAGAGGATAATTTTCCGTTTTTTTTTCAAGTTGCGTAACTTTACGAGATCACGTGATAGGCTGTGATGGAGAACACGGCACATCCGCTTTAAGGCGAAGGTGAATGCCTGCGGCTATGCTGTGCGTATACGAGAGAGGTGTGTATTAAACACAATATATCCGCGTTAAAAAGGATATTCTTTAAATATAACCATTTTCAATAATACAACGCAGCAAAGTTTCGAGCAATAAAAGAGCAGACGATAGGTACAGACGGAAATTATTACACGATAACCCTTCGAGCTTTTAGCCGGAAGGCCTGATTTCGATAGATTCCTTCATATCTCCCGCCACGACTAAACATTCATCGCTCTCGATATATATATATATATATATATATATATATAACGGCGGGGATTCCTTGAAAACTTAATGCGTATACCTCGCTGATATGCGGCTCTGAAGCAATTAAGAGCCAACGGCTCCTCCGCTGCTGTTGGTTGCAAGAACGCGGACGCCGAGTCCGCTCTCTCTCTCTCTCTCGAGGAAGTCGTAGAAGCGTCAGACGGCATTTCCGCGAATTACTTGAAATCCTGACGCTTCGGAGCCAGCGGCGCCGTTGCGTCTTGAGAATGCTCGACCGCATGCTGGAATTTTCAATATTGTGCCTCGAGATTGCCCTGATTAACGAGGCGATTCCAGCTGCCTCTGGCGTTGCGACGTATATAGTCGATTCTTATTTATATACGTTTTATTTCTTTGAATTTATATTCACATTGTTTTTGTTTACGTCGAAGCTCGATTATAGAAAATACTTTTGTAATTGACGTGATATTTGTAGCTCAGGGCTGAATACGTTCGAATTGATTGTTGGCGGGACTTTTCGAGTGCAGTCATCGAGGCATTCCTTCCATTGTAGAGCCGAAACGGAAATTCGTTAATTATATTCCCAACAATCGCAAGAACGTTTTCCGGTATAATTTTGCGTCGAATCGTTGTACGATTGAAATGGTTATTATTATTATCATTATTATTATTATTATTATTATTATTATTATTATTATTATTATTATTATTATTATTAATTCAAAAATACCTACCGTTGCGAACGCTCGGAATTAAAGCTGCAAATGCCGAAGTATCATATTCGCAAGCGAAAGCTTCCAGTAGTACAGCACTAGTTTCGATCAGACTTGAAAAAATTCATTTCCCGGACGCACCACCAAACGGTCGAATAAATCAAGTGTAATAGCGCAGAATCAATGACGGATGACTGCCGGCGTGAAAATAAAAAAAAAAAAAACAGAATTTGAGAGGGGAAAAAAGACAGAAACGTTTGCATTGACGATTAACTGCAGAATGTCAACAAGCGTTGGGCTGTTTCGGCTCGATAAAGTCATTCGGAAATGTCCGCGCTCTGTATGAGGAGAAATTGAAAGGTGGTGTGTTTGATTTGCGCTGAATTCCGCTTTTCACGCCGTGTTCCGAAAAATAGCCGAACGTTCTGGCATTGATGGATTTACAGATATGTGTGCGCGCGTGCACCCACGTCAATCTCATTCCGCGCTGCACACATTCGCTTCTGTAAATATTGTGCATACGGGATTTCCGTCATGTTAATAACCGCTACGTTGACGCGCTGAGCTATTATTGAAACGTAAACGTGTGTGTGTGTGTGTGCGTGTGTGTGCCTTTTTTATTATGGTAAACGGGAAGTGATATAAAGCAAAAAAGAAAAAGTCGAGCTCGCGGAAATAAGGAAGGAAGGAAGGAAGGAAGGAAGGAAGGAAGTCGCGTCGAAAATGACGCGAAAACGAATTCTCCACGTTCGAGCAAGTTAATTAGCAGCAGTGAAAACAGTCGCGCTGCTGCTGGCTTGGCAGAGAGTTCAGAACTCGCGCGCAAGTGTAGCTACGGTATGAAAACAGCGCTCGCGCGTTCAGTTGTCGCCTTCGTAACTTTCTTAGTGCGCTTCTCTCTCTGTCTCTGTCTCTCTCTCTCACAAGTGAGCAAGGAAAAATGTCTGCCAAACGTACGAGATAATTAAACGGCCCGGCACTCCTCTCTCTTTCCTCTCGGCTGCACTTTGCACCGCTGCGAAATAGTACCGAGCAATTTCAAAGTTTCGTGGCGCTAAAAAATTAATGCCTCGCCGGCGGCGTCATCTCCGATATTTTTCTTCTCTTCTTCTTTTTTTTCGACGCACCTCGAGCGATTCGTTTGACGTGTCGCTTGTTCTCTTCGTGTTTGTCTCACCGTTGGCTACTTACGTTTGCACGGAGTCAATATTTATTATACCGGGAGCTTTCCACAAGCTCGGCGAATCGGATCGAGTGTCGTGTTTGCTCGCAATTAATGTTTTTTACGCGTTGCACGCAAAAAACTTTCTTCATCACGGAAGACGCTGTTGTACACCGAGACTTTACACTTGTCCATACAGCCGTGAATTTTCACGTTTCCCCCTCTATAAAAAAAGAAATCTCTATAAAAATAAATCTCTCGATCCCGTATAGAGAAAGAAGCGTCTAGCGAATGATTTTTTTTTTCCACAAAGCTCCCTCTACTCACCAGCAGCATCCACGAGAGCAAAAGACATTATTATTCTTCCCGCCGGCGGAAGCACCGGGGCAAACTTTCGAAAGCGGAAGCGGCTCGTGGCGGAAGCGATGAGCGATAGTTCGGCAACAATGGCAGTCAATCAGCAGCAGTGCGCGCGCGATGGAATTCAGTCTCGACGCTCGAATCGGTTCGATTATATATCCGGTGCAGCAGCAGAGAGAGCGAGAGCGAGCGAGTGCTATATATACGCTGACCAGTAGACACGTATACACGCTGCGCTGGGCTTTCAACGGAGTAGAGCGACCTTTCGGCTATATAACAGCCCCGCACCGACAATGACGTTACGCCCGTAATACGGCCCGATTAAGATGCAAATTTCGAGTCTAGCGCGAGCGCCGCGCTCACGTCGCCCCCGACAATTTAACCAGTTAACCGGGCTTATATTAAATAAAATGCGCCGAGAGAGAGAGAGAGAGAGAGAGAGAGAGAGAGAGAGAGAGAGAGAGAGAGCGAACATCGTGTCGCGCAGCCGCTCAAGTGCATCCTAATTTCGCTCTCTCGAGATTGTTATTAAATTTTCGCCGCTTTTCAGCGCCCTTTGTTTCTTTCGCGCTCGCTTTTTACCGCCCTCGTTCGTCCTTTTCTCTCCTTTTTTTATTTCGAAAAAATCCCCTCCGGCCTCTTGCAACGCTTTCCTCGCGCCCATTGTTTCATCGCGTGCCTCTCTCTCTCTCGCACTACTGTCTTGCTTAAACGAATTTTTGCGGGCGCAATTGCATTCGCACGCTCTTCCCTGTTCCGAAAATCTCGGGATATATTCTATTAATTCTTTCCCTCGCCGACGAAATTCGCTTCATAGAAATCACGTTTCCATTAGCCCACTTTAACGCGTTGCTGCTGCTGCCACGTGCACGTGTCTCTACGGAAAATGTTCCATTTCACTTGTGTAATACATTTTAGCGCATTTCGCGTAAAAGACCAGCTCTTACTACGGATAATTTCATAATAATTATTCAAAGAAGCCCCGCGCTCGACAAGCCTTTATCCTTTGTGCTCTCTCTCTCTCTCTCTCTCTCTCTCTCTCTCTCTCTCTCGCTTGTCGACAACGTCGTGATATAAAGTCTTACGGTCTGGAGGTAATATTCAACGTCGTCAAAGGGGAAATACGACACTCGACAATTCGAAGCTAACGTCAAACGCGCCGCCGTCATAGACATTGCGATGAATAAATTGAATTCCTTAATTAAACTCCCTCTGTGTCCCTTATATACCAAGAGCGAATTTTACATACAAGTTCTCCTTATTCTCTCTCGTAAAAAAAGCGGTGCAGTATTGCGCGAGGAGGGAGGATAAACTTTGCGAGGGATTTTGCATGTATAAGGCATGAGTTGCTCGGCGAGTTCTCGCTTATACATCCGCGCACGCAAGACACTCATCTTCGTTTCGTTCTCTCCGCTCCATTTGCAACGCGCGCGCGCGCGCGCCCAGTAGAGCAGAGTTCGTCGCGCGCTCACGTTAATTGAGCACTAATTCAATCCCGGACTGCTGCCGTAAGTCCTACATAGGGAGAGGAGGAGGAGGAGGAGGAGAACTGTGCCGCGAGAGAGAGAGAGAGAGAGAGAGAGAGAGAGAGAGAGAGAGAGAGAGAGAGTTGGCTCTAGATGCGCATAATTATTCCTAAAACGTTCGCGTTGACTAGAGCGCTACGCCCAAATAATGCCCGCGACGACTCGCTCTAGAAAATTAATTGTCCCTTCCGATTCCTCTTTCTTTCTCTACCTCTACTTTACCTTCTTCGACTTTATTACTTTCTAGAGCTTTTCACTCTCGCGTATCGTATATTTTCTCTGGGTTACGCATCAACTCGTAAAATTTTCAATATGCGCGAGCGCGAAAGGGAAAGAGAAAAATAAGGGATCAGCGCAGCCAGTATAATAATTTCTGCGCACAGGACTCACACAAAAGCTTCGGAAAAAATAGATATAGAGGGAGAGCGAAGGGCACGCGAGGGATCGTAATAACTGGCAACTCGCTCGACGGGAATCAAAGAGGTATATTGCGCGCGTATTGGAAAACGCTAAATATCTTCCAGTTTGTGCAGTGGTAGCGGTAGCTCGCATGTCATTCATTTCATTTGATAGCCTAGCCGTGGAATTACCAGAAAGCCGAGTGCGCGCCGCGTGAAGCCTCGATAAATCACGCGAAATAATTACGACGTCGGGAATAAATAGAGAGAAAGAGAGAGAGAGAGGAGGGAGACAAGGAGATGGAGGTTCGGTCTCTCTTTTAATTTGGACACCCCCTACGCGAGCAAGCGAGAGATACGAGGGATGAAAAGTCCGCGAATAAATGCGTGGCAGATTTTTTCCTTTCTCTCTCTCTCTCTCTCTCTCTCTCTCTCGCGATCCGCGTGTGTTGTGTGCGCGTTGCTGCTGCTGTTTTAATGAAAAGTTTCGCCGCGGCACCGCGGTATCAAAATTGGAATTTCATTTAAAGCCATAATAAACGACGTAACTGCGAGGGCACGTGCTGCCGCTGTTGCAACGTTGCGCTCGAGACTCCGTGTACGTGTTGCGTCTTTTTTGGTCCAAGCGTCGAAGCTCTCTCTCTCTCTCTCGGCTTGTGCTTTTTGTTGCTTGTCCTTCGTTTCTCTCTCTCGCGCGCGCGCTGGGATTTCCCCGAAATGATGCTGTTGAACTTTGCTCGAAGCTTTTTGCTCCATCGATGCTCTGCAGCCGAGCTGAGCTTTTTTCTTACGGCTGCCCGAAACTTTTGCGCGCGAAACGGGGGATATTATTGGCGGGAGATGTGCGAGCGAGTTTGATATTAGAGCGGCGTGATTGTTACGGGATGAGCCTTTTTGGATTACTTTCTCGTGATTGTTGTAGGATCTGTGTTGAGGTGAGTTGGTTTGGACAACAAAGCACGGGAGATCTGATTGCGCAGCGAAATTATTATGCAACAACATTGCGTATATCAATTTCGTAACGAAATTTAATCTGTCGCTGTCAGTTTGACAGTAGCAATACTGCTCGATGCAGATGCTCGTACGATTTTGCATACATTTATGCTCATTGATTTCGAGCGATGCTTTTGAACGAACGAGTTAAACAGGTCAAATGAACGGCCTACGGCGGATATCGTTTAGCAGTGCAAATATTCGCAACGCTCGCCTTGAAAAACTCGCTTAAAATCTATTTCAATCGAGATACTACGGTCGTTCCTCTCGCGTTAGATAGAAACTAAACTGTCGTATGCATTTATTTTTAGGAAAATCGCGCATCACTTGAAAACAAAATCTATTTTATTCTGCAGATGAAGCTCGAAATATATATATATAGACGCGCTTCTGGCAAACCGCGGATGTATTTTTTTTTCCGTTGAAAATGGAATATCACAGATATATCCGAAGCCGTAAAGACCGCCAGGGAAATGCGCAACAGCTCTCTCTCTCGCTATATACAATTTTGAAGCAAAGATAAAAAAAGCGCGTAAAATCCCTCTCGAAAAAAGCTCTCACACACACACAAAGTCGAGTGTACAGTGTGAGAGAGAGAGAGAAAGCTCTCTCTCCTCTAAATCTCCGGCGCTTATTCCAGCCGAATGATTTAGCGTTATCGGATGAACGCTAGATTTACTCATAGGCGATGTTATGCGCGCGGCTGCCTGCAAATACGCCGCGAAGCACTACTGCAGCCGACCACTGCTGCCGAAAGCTCTCTCTCTCTCTCTCTCTCTCTCTCTCTCTCTCTCTCTCTCTCGCTCGCTCTGTCTGCCGCTGTATGGAGGGAAGAAGAGAGACAAACATCGGCGCATAGACATGGCAAACAGACAGCCAGACAGAGAGAGGGATAGAGAGAGAGAGAGAGAGAGAGAGAGATAGGAGCGTCGTCGTGCCATCGCAATCATTTGTGTGTTTATCGCGCGCGCAGCGATATTCCCCTGGAATTAATTCGATAATTAAAGGGCCTGCGTGCCACCTGCTAATGTTTATCGATGACGGCTTTCTTCCTCTCTTTAAGTGACTATGGCGACTGCTATTAGGGGAAAAAAGCGCAGAGATTATTAGACTCGAGTGGGATATCAGCTATGTTCGCTGTATCGGCGGTGTTTGCTGTGCTGATTGAGTTTCGACAGTTGTGTGGGGGGGATCGTGTTGGATAAAAAAATTCACCAAAAACTAAAAAATATAAATATAAATATAATAGATGATATAGTTTCGATATCACTTTACCAAGCGAGCTCTTTTTCCCCGCACTCGTAATTCCCTCGCGCTTTCAACCCGATATCCCATCACAAGCATCTCTCGAGATCATACAGCTGCGCATCAGCGGCTGTTTGATTCGTCGAAGCGTTATTTGCCATCGAGCGCGTTCACGTATTTCGCTCGTAAATCTCCCGACAAACTGTGTGCGCGTACACGCATTTCGCTGAATATGACCGTGTCAAATATAATCTCTGCGGTATACGCGCGTCATCATCGCTACTCTGATTGATTCTTCAAACGCGTCGCGCACGTCGCGATATACACACGTGTATGTCGTCGTTCTGAAATTATCGTTCAAATATCGAAATGACGCTCGTTTTTTTGTTTTGTTTTGTTTTTTTTTTTAATTCTTTCTCTCTTCGTCAGCGTCAATTTCGAACGGCAGGCTTGAAAACTGGCGCAAGACGTCAAAGTGAGGAAGTTGGGCCTAACTCGGTTACTCCGCACGGTATCAATCAATGGGGGTAGAGGGCGCGGCTCTCGGCACCGAGAAATATTATTATAGTTTGCTAACTTCACACTTAATGATGGACGTCCGACAACTTTAGTTTATCAGGGACGCATCTCGCTCTCTTACTTGGTCTACGGTTTGCATAATGTTCTCCAAGTTTCAGACTAGTGTGGCAATTTCGTTATCAGTCTCCGTCTGAACTACTGTGTGAGTGTGTATCAACGCGCGCAAATCTTGTATCTCTCTCTCTCTCTCTCCCTCTCTCTCCTCTTTGTGAGTGAGAGACAACGAGGCTCCATTACCCGATGGACTAATTTTCGCGTGCATGCATTCCACACTGCAGAGGCGGTCTCGAGAGTTCCTCGCGTACTTGCCCGTTAGCGGGAATTTCATTAGGAAAATTACGTCTGACCGTTCATCGACTCGTTTCACTACTACTGCGCTCGAGAGATCGACTCAAATATCATATATAAACGCTAGCTCTGTGTCGCAGTAATATAACATTCGCGTGCGATGTAGCGTAGCAAAAAGTCTAAATCAACGGGGCGGAAAGTGGCGGCAATTACGCGAGCAATTAAGAGCCGGGATAGTCCGTCTGTGTGGCGCCTCGCGGAGAGAGAGAGAGAGAGAGACAGAGAGAGAGAGAAGTGCCGCAGTTATGGAGAAGCTGTGTGCAGTGTGTCTCGAAGTCGCAGCGGGTGGGTCATTTCCGATTTGGCACAGCGGCTCGTCGGAGCTTGTACTTGGCCGAGCTTCAGAAAACTTGCAGGACGTAAGCTCCGCTTGGCAAGTGTATCAATCACTCAACGGGGGGAGATGCAGTGCGCGCCTATATGGCTTTGTTTGCACAGAAACGTCTCTCTCTCTCTCTCTCTCTCTCGCGCGCGCGCGCTCGCGGAAACTCGAATCCGAAAAGGATACCTCTCGCTAGCTTCCTTTTTATCCGGCCGCTCGATCGTTCGTCATGTCACGCACGGCTGAAAGGAATATTCTCCCGTGGTGAAATATTGTATCGTCGTTTTTCGTGCTTGATTAATAACCGAGCGCTCTCTTGCGGACTCGCACTTGACGAGTCAATGAGCTGCGTCGAAAAAGCGCCTGTTACACGAGCTAGCAACGCGTGTGGGAATTAATCAAGCCTATCTATATTAGAAGGCACGACGCGGTCAGATTAGAAAGCGAGGGGGAGAGAGCAAGAGACGATCCATCCAGAGCTGTGCTAATGGAAGCTCCTGCGGCTGGACCGGTTCGCGTAATCGCATGGGCTTAGACTCTGCTGCCGCCGTCGCTGCTGCTGCTGCTGCTGCTGATGCACTATGTTGCCGCTCTTCCAAGTCCAATCAGTTTGCATTTACCGAGGCGCGCTATTTGTCAACTCGGAGAGTGAGAGAGTGAGAGAGTGAGAGAGAGAGAGAGAGAGAGAGAGAGAGAGAGAGAGAGACCGAATCACTGCATTTTGCCGTCGGTAATCTTGGCTGCAAACACCGGCATTAATTGCAATGTCCCGTAGTACCTTGTATACAACGATGCGTCGCCAATGCTGTGCTCTACTCTGCTGGCCATCCTATACAGAGAGGATTAGACGTCGCGTCCTTCCGTCGATTATTAATCCTCTGCGGACGATTTTCCAACGGAAATTTTCACCGCATGACAAAGAGTCGTTCGTTATATATCTCGTATAAAAGAATATATACACCTGCTGCTCGTGGCACACTGCTCGTCGCTTCAAAACGAACACAATGGACTAACGAACGCGTAATGACAATAATGGATGATTCGACTGGCGGAAAATTAAGCGCGCGAACGATTTCAATGCGCACAAGCGAGAGAAAAATGAGATTATATTTCAGTCGATATACGCGAACGCTTGCGAACATATTCAGCGAAGGAATGAGTATATATATATATATATACTCATTCCTTCGCTGAATATAGCTTTGTCGCAGACGTCGTGATATAAAGTTCTGTACGTCTGGAGGTAATATTCAACGATCGTCAAAGGGGGAAATACGACATCGACACATTCCGGAAGCTGACACGTCAAACGCTGGCGTGGCCCGGCGTCGTTGCTCAGTGAGACCATTGCGATGAAATAAATTGAATTCTTAATTTAAACTCCCTCTGTGCCGTATATACCAAGAAGCGAATTTTACATACAAGTTCCTCTTATTCTGCTCTCGTAAAACAAAGCGGTGTTGTGCAGATTGCGCGAGGAGGGAGGATAAACTTTGCGAGGGGTTTCATGTATAGGCATGAGTCTGCTCGGCGAGTTCTCGCTTTATACACGCGCACGCAAGACACTGATCTTCGTTGTCGTTCTCTCCGCTCCATTTGCAACGGCGCGCAGCGCGCGCCCAGTACGTAAGCAGAGTTCGTCGCCCGCGCTCACGTGAATTGAGCACTAATTCCAATCCCGACTGCTGCCGTAACGTCTATATAGGGAGACGGAGGAGGGGAGGGGAGAACTGTGCCGGAGAGAGAGAGAGAGAGAGAGAGAAGAGGAAGAGATAGAGAGAGATGAGAGTTGGCTCTAGATGCGATAATATTCCCTGCAAACGTATCGCGTTCACTAGAGCGCTACGCCCAAATTACGCCCCCCGCGAACTGACTCGCTCTAGAAATTAATTGTCCCTTCCGATTCCTCTTTCTTCTCGACTCTACTTTACCTTCTTCGACTTTATTACTTTCTAGAGCTTTTCACTCTCGCGTATCGTAGTTATTTTTCTCTGGGTTACGGCATCAACTCGTAAAAGTTTTTCAATGTATGCGCGACTCGCAAAGGAAGAAGAGAAAAATAAGGATCACGCACGCCAGTACTAGAATTAATTGTTCTGCGCACAGGACTCACTACAATAGCTTCGGAAAAAATAGATATAGTGGAGCGAGAGCGAAGGGCAGCTGCGAGGGATCGCAGATAACCTGGCAACTCGCCTCGACGCGAATCAAAGAGGTATATGCGCGCGTATTGGAAAAGAACGCTAAAGTATCGTTCCAGTTTGTGCTCAGTGGAGGCAGCGTATTAGCTCGCATGTCATTCATTTATATTGATAAGCTAGCGTGCGAACTTACCAGAAGCCGAGTGCGCGCCGCTGTGAACGCCCTCGATAAATCACCAGAATCAATTACGACGTCGGGATAAATAGAGAGAAGAGAGAGAGGAGGAGCGGAAGACAACAGGAGATCGGAGGTTTCGGGTCCTCTTCTTATATCTTGGACACCCCCTACGCGCGAAGCAAGCGAGAGATTACGAGGATGAAAGTCGCGAATAATATGCGCCCATGGCAGTTTCCTTTCTCTACTCTCTCTCTCTCTCTCTCTCTCTCGACGATCCGGCAAGGTTTGTGTGCGCGTTGCATGCTGGCTGCTTTTAATGAAAAGTTTCGCCGCGGCACCGCCGGTATCAAAAATATGGAGAATTTCATTTAAAGCCATAATAAACGACCAGTAACTGCGAGGGCACGTGCTGCAGCTGTTCGCAACCGTTGCGCCTCGAGAACTCCGTGTACGTGTGCGTCTTTTTTAATGGGTCCAAGCAGTCGTGGGCGAAGCTCTGCTCTCTCTGCTCTCGGCTTGGTGCATTTGTGTGGGCTTGCTCCTTCGTTTCTCGTCTCTCGCCGCGCGCGCTGGGATTGGCCCGAGAATGTGCTGTTCACTTTTGCCCTCGAAGCTTTCTGCCTCCATCGATTGCTCTGGCAGCGCGCAGCCTGAGGCTTTTTCTTACGGCTGCCCGGAACTTGCGCGCGCGGAAACAGGGGTATTATCTGGCGGTGAGATGTGCCGAGCGAGCGTTTGAGATTAGGAGCGGCGTGATTGTTACGGGATGAGCTCTTTTCGGATTACTTTTCTCGTGATTGTTGCTAGGATTCTGTGTTGAGGTGAGTTGGTGGGACAACAAAGCACGGGAGATCTGATTGCGCAGCGAAATTATTATGCCACAATCATGCCGTATATCATTTCGTAACGAAATTTAATCTGTGCTGTCAGTTTGACCCCAGCCGACGGCCGCGGGAGTAGCAATACTGCTCGATGCAGATGTCGTTGGGACGTTTGCATTACATTTATGCTCACTTGATTTCGCAGCGATGTTTTGAACGAACGAGTTAAACAGTCAAATGAACGGCCTACGCGGATATCGTGTAGCACGTGATGCAAATTATTCGCAACGTCGCCTTGAGAAACTCGCCTTAAATATCTATTTCAATCGAGATACTTACGTGTTACCTTCTTCGCGTTAGAGTCAGGAAACTAAACTGTGTATGGCTCCATTTATTTTTAGGGAAATCGCGCATCATTGAAAACAAAATCTATTTTATTCTGCAGATGAAGCATCGATTATAATATAGACGGCGCTTGCTGGCAAACCGCGGATGATTTTTGTTTTCGTGAAAATGGAATTCACAGATATATCCGAGCGTAAAGACCGCCAGGGAAATGCGCAAACAGGCTCTCTCTCTCGCTATAATACAATTTTAAGGCAAAGATGAAAAAAACGGCGCGTAAAAATTCCCTCTCGAAAAAGCCTCTTCACACACACACAAAGCTCGGGAGTGTACAGCTGTGGAGAGAGGAGAGGAAAGCTCTCTCTCCTCTAAATCTCACCGGCGCTTAGTTCCAGGACCCATGATTTACGTTATCGGAATGACGCCTAAGATTTACCATAGGCGGATGTTATGCGCGCGGGCGCTGCCCAAATTTACGCCGCGAACACTACTTGCGAGGCGACCACTGCTGCGAAAGCCTCTCTCTCGTCTCTCTCTCTCTCGGCTCTCTCTCTCTCTCTCTCTCGTCGCCTGTCTGCGCTGTTATGGAGGGAGAAGAGAGACAAACATACGGCGCAAGACATGGCAAAAGACAGCCAGACAGAGAGAGGCCGATAGAGAGAGAGAAGAGAGAGAGAGAGAGATAGGAAGCTCGTCTGTGGCCATCGCAATCAGTTGTGTGTTTATCGGCCGCGCGCAGCGATATTCCCCTGGAATTATATTCGATAATTAAAGAAGGCCTGGCGTTGCCACCTGCACAATGTTATCGATTGACGGCGTTTCTCCCTCTCTTTAAGTGACTATGGCGACTTGCTATTTAGGGGAAAAGCGCAGAGTTATTAGACTCGGAGTGGCATATCAGCTATCGTTCGCTGTTATCGGCGGTCGTTTGCTGTTGCCTGATTGCAGTTTCGACAGTTGGTGGGGGTGATTCGTGTTTCTCTCTCTCTCTCTCTCTCTCTCTCTCTCTCTCTCTCTCTCGCGCTTTCTCTCAGAGGAGAAAAAATTTCAATTTGAAAAATGTCCAGCTCGGCAAAGAAGCATCGAGTCGCCGTTCGCATCCTAAGAGAGCTTTCTCGATCTCTCTTTCTCACACGATATCGGAATTAGACCGTGCAAAATCGTTCGATCCCGCGTGCGTGCGACCGCGGAAAGGGATTATATGCGGGACGAGAATCACTCGGCGCTGCTGCCATCAAAGACGTTCGTGCCGTGAATCCGCCGGAAGATAGATTCCCCGGACACGACGACTGCCACTGCAAGAGAGAGAGAGAGAGAGAGAGAGAGAGAGAGAGAGAGAGAGAGAGAGAGAGAGTACGTGCCCGCGGGAATCGCCTCTGATCTTTATCGCTTTTTATGCGGCTGTGTGTGTGTATGTAGAGGTGCGCTGCACAGAGAGGCGAGTTGCGGGTGTCTCTCCTTTTCGGTACTGCTAGAGAAAAACGTGTTTTCCGGGGGAGGTCGCCAGCGAGAGCGATAAGACGAAACTGGTTTTCTTGTTGGTTTTTTTTTTCAGCGCCACAAAGTCGTTGGTTGATATTCGGAGCGTCGAATTCTATTCTTTCCGCGCGACCTATATTCTCATCGCATATCTCTTCATACGACGGCTGCGTGTTCGGGAGCGAGGAATATAATAGCGTTTGCGAAGCGGATGATCCTCGAGGAAGCTATACAGTTTGCAGGAGGGAAACAAGAGGCTTGAGATGAGAGTGGCGTTTGTCCATAGTTTGGCGAGATTCGGCTGTTCTTTAAAGTGGATTTTCTCGACAAGGGATCAGGCGCGAATAAGGGGGGGATGCGCCTCTTCGACAAATCCACTTCTCAAAGGATCAAGAATAAGTCAACCGGCTAGTCGGGAGAGGGAGGCGCTTGCAAATTACAGCGAAACTTCGGGAGCAACTCGCATGTTTCACGTGTCTCGCCCGTCCGTGTGCAAAAAGAGACTTTTGCTATATCGCCCCGAGTAAGCCTGACCAATTCCAAAAGCGTCTTTCGGTTTTATCGCAGCGCGTGTTTGTGCGAGAACCGTTTGTGTATACGCGTGTTTTTCACTTTCCACAGCGCGTGTATACACACATATGCATGCACACATAGAGAGAGAGAGAGAGAGAGAGAGAGAGAGAGAGAGAGAGAGAGAGAGAGAGAGAGAGAGAGAGAGAGTCGACGTGCTCAGATACAGATCGCGCGCTGTTGACATCCATTGATCATGACATGAATAATGAATGGATATACTCGGCTTGAATAATGCATGCATCAGCCACGAATAACGTATGAGCCTGTGGGAGTGTGAGCGAGCGAGGGAGGGATGGAATGAGCAAGAATATGCAAGAGAGTCGGTAGATTGGGCTAAGGCTCCAGAGCCCGGAACAGAGCTAGAGAGAGAGAGAGAGAGAGAGAGAGAGAGAGAGAGANGAGCAGAGAAAGAGAGAGAGAGAGAGAGAGAGAGAGAGAGAGAGAGAGAGAGAGAGAGAGAGAGAGAGAGAGAGAGAGAGGCATGCTCTGAGGAGTTAGCGTGTTGACATTCAGGACTTTAATGAGAGGAACTCGCTTCTATTCTCTGTGGCGCAGATGCTGCCGCTGCCGTCGAGGCTGCTATATAATAATATATCTACAATTAAATTATATTGCCCTTTGTGCATAGCTATACGCTACTGCGCTACACGCGCGAATAAATTTCGAAAGGAACTGCGCACTTGGATGATTTCAGCCTTGACAGTCGTCCTCCTCTAGCTTCTCCTTCTTCTCGTCGTCGTCGTCGCGCTATATGTGTGCTGAGTTGACGTTTTGACTACACGACAGCGAGAAGAATTTTGAATGGTTATCATTTATGCACTGCCTGATTCAATTCTCAATATTCATCCTGAGAAACGTCGAATTCACTGCTTTCAATACAGTCCCTCGAAACTCGACGACGACGACGAAAACAAGGAACGTAACAAACGTTTCCGAGACATTACCATAAAAATGGCCATCGACAGCGTGATGAAGTAGAAGCCGCTGCTGTATAGACTGCTATGAGGACGACGGCGACGAGACGTAGTCGCTGAAATAACAAACCCTGTAATCCCAACGACTACGACGTCGACGGCGACTGCCTCTGGCCTACTTCCATTCACGTCGAGAAACAAGAGGGCGCAAAGCGCTTGTTATCCTTTTCCAAAGCTACGAGCGAGCAGCAGCAGCAGCCGCCGCGTCGTGTAAAGCAATGGCAACGAATTGTCGCGCGCTCGAAAGCTCCTTCACTTTGGATTTTTGCCTCAAGTCCGTATAATACCTGCAGCCTCTCCCTCTCTCTCTCTCTCTCTCTCTCTCGCTCTGGCTTTTTCCATTATTTGCCCGACTTATCTCGGATTTGAGTAAATTAAAGGTAAATACTTCGGCTCGCGCGCGTGCGCGTGTGTGTGTGTGTGTATTTGTGTAGACACTGTTACTCCGAGAAATTGTAATCCCCAAGAGTAGGTGTAGCAGTATAGCATCGAACTTACTCGTGGCGGCATGTAGCGTGAAACCAGCGCCCGTGAAAGACTTTGTTTCGGGCTCTTGCGGTCGAGACTACTGAAAGGCTGCGTGTATGTGTGTAGCAGAGTGCCGAGTCGATACTTTGCCAAGGAGGAATAAAAAGAAGAAGCAGAAGAAGCTTCGCTCTCGGATGAAAGCCCAAGTTCTTTCTGCCGTTTCGTTCTCCCACTCTCTCTTTCCCTGAGTCTCCACCGGCCAATGTAATCGCAATCAGAAGCTCGAGTGAATTAGGAAAAAAGCTCCGCGAGAAGCCAATGTAGAGAGACGCGTTGAAACCCAATAGCTACGTCTTCGCGTGACGCAAAGTTTGTCACTCTGCGCGCTTCACATCCGATACCACCGCGCCACTTTCTCTCTCTCTCTCTCTCTCTCTCCATCTTTGTCTTTCTCTACGGCTCACTTGACTCGCTGCCTCAGCCGCACTTCACTATACTCGCTCCCATACCTCAAGCCTTTCCGCGTTGCGGCGAGCTCAGCTACTTCTCTTAGCCACTTCACTTAGCTGAGATCTCTCCCTCTCTCTTGCCTTGTTATAGGAGCTTCTTCGAGGATACGACTATGCTTGCTTGGGTTATTAGATCCCACTGGCTTCTAGTCGTGGATCTTCGATATCATAACTTGCTCTCTACTCTGCTTGCTCGCGGTTCGAGCTTGCAAGCTTCAATTCGATTCCGTGAAAATTCACGCGGATACTGAAGCGAGAGATCGACTAGGGTCTATAGAACGACGATTCCGAGAATAGCGTGTTTTTGTCCGGCTATACGAAAAGTCGACAATTGTACCACGAAATGAGAGTCTCACTATGGCGAACAGACAGGGAAAGCGAGACTCTGGGTGTGAGGCGTGTGTACGAAGCCTTGGGAATAGTAGCGAGCGCGTCTGGATAGGAAATGAGAAGCTGCGAGAAAGAGAGTGAAAGAGGTGGCACGAGTGGGATGAGTCGAAGCGAGAGAAAAGAGGCATGAATTGAAGGGGGACCGACGACACAACGGGACTGCGTGTTGTCGCAGCTTTATCGAATTCCGACGTCTCGGTAACTCGATCAACGCGCCCGCGCACCAGCAGATATAGCTCGGGGAATATTTACCGCCCGACGAAACACTCTCTGGGAAAGAGCTCGGGAGAGAGAGAGAGAGAGAGAGAGAGAGGGGGGGAGCCTAATTTCTCGGCGAAGCCCTCGTGAGTTCTATTTCTGTGCTTGCTTTGCAATTTTCAGCAGTGTCGAGTTTTGCTGTGTAAAGTGAATCGAACGAGTTCTCTTTTTAATTAATCGCTGAAAAGCGAATGTCGGGAATTTCAAAATAATTTATGCCATTTTGTATTATTTTATTTTTTTACTGTGAAAAGCACAGTATTTTTCAATTAACCGGAATCCCTGAACAGTATTTTGCATTTCGACGTTTTTGTAATTGAATGTATTCATATATTATGAAATTCGCTACCCCAGTTTACAATTTCGAAATGAGTACCTACCGCGACAACCAATTACAAATCTCGCTAATTAATTAAAACATGCCATCGACCCTCACTCAATCAGCCCTTTGCCTTTTGTTCCAGCAGCCGGAGTGAACGAAGCCGGGGTTTACACGCTGCGAGGTAAGGATGGCAGCAGTAGACGAGGCAAAAGAACGACGACGACGACTACGTCGACGACAGAGTTGCCGTTCAGTAGCAGTCCCTTCGTCAGCAGTAGCAGCAGTAGCAACAGCAGCAGTGGCATCGGTCTGCAACCGACTCTCCTCTCGAGGCACGAAAACGATGACGCGGTCGTCGAACCGGCTGCTCTGCTTGGTGTCGAGCATCAGGACGCAGCTTGGAGGTCGGATTCCTCGAACACGTCCGGCGACACTATTTCCCTGTCCATGTCCGCCACCGAACCGCCCATCGAGCTCATCGTCAAGCCACTCAGCAAGGTCGTTCTGCCTTGTGAACTTGAGGGCAATTCCACGAAGCTGCTCATGCCTGCTGTCAGGTAGGGTTCAATTTTTATTTATTTATTTTTTTTTTACTTACCAATCGAAAATCCTAACGAACCAAACTCATCAGCGGATATTTTAATTAAAGAAGTTACAGAATACGACCAGCAAGCTGGCTACACGAAGGCGTTCTCGTAGACATGATAACCATCGACACGAGGACGGAAATGAGCGGCACAGGTCACCGATACATTGGCGACTCTTCGACCGCAGCACTGCACATAGACAACGTTCGCTTGGAAGACGACGGCACCTGGAAGTGCCAGCTTGAGGACGACCGTGGAAAGCTTCTCGTCGGCAGGCCCGTCAAGCTGGTAGTCCTCGGTAAGTTATATAACGAAGCCATAAATAACGAGCAGCAGCATTACGATGATAGCTAGTGAAAATAATGGGAGAGGCCAAGCGAGCATAAATCGATGCGCGATGTGCAAGCAGTTTATCGGCCATGAGAGCTTGCACGCAATATTGCGCTACAGGGCCAATAAATTTCGCCGCGTACATAAGAGACTGGAAAGGGGGCAGCTAAGTTAAATTGAATTCCGGGATTCCTTTGACGGCAGCCGCAGGGCTTTCGTTCGGATATCTCTACGCGAAAGTCGAGATTCTCTCTCCACTCCGCGAAGAGAGAGAGAGAGAGAGAGAGAGAGAGAGAGAGAGAGAGAGAGAGAGAGAGAGAGAGAGAGAGAGAGAGAGAGAGAGAAAGCCCGCGGTAATGCGGCTCTATGCATATTAATCCGGCGCCCAGAGCTGCTGCCGCTGCTGCTGCTGCTACCCGATGAATATGCATGGCATAAACATTTTTTAAGCGCTCTCGCCGCTAAGGGTCATTCGGGAAAAAGGGAATGGATCGATTCAGCCTAATAACGCGCTCGTGCATATACACACAGCTGCAAGCTCTCTCTCTCTCTCTCTCTCTCTCTCTCTCTCTCTCTCTCTCTCTCTCTCTCTCTGGTATACACTGAATATATATTTTTTTTAAAGCACCGATGAGGCTTTTAGTTAACGAGCCATTAAAAAAAATTTATACAAAACGTTGTGTTTGTTTTTCCGCTCTCACTCGGGCTGATAGCTGCCGATATAAAAGGCATCGCGTGACCTGGCACAATTTAGCGCTGGGTTATCCTTCCTTATGAATAAACAAAATTGAGCTATTGTTTTCGAAACTGCGCGCTCTCGCTCTCGGTATGGAGCTTTCGAATGAAAGCATTTATGAACAAATGCGGGCCAGCGACAAAAAAAAATAAATAAAAAGCATACGTGCATCGACGAAGTGTGTTTGCTTGTTCTCGCGATCCGTTCTTGCGGAGTGTATAAAGCTCTTCGGGCGTCAAAGACGTCTCGACGACAAGTGCATTTCGAGTGCAAGCTCGCGCTGTTTTTTTTTCTTTTCTTTGTTTCTAGACGCGCGAAAAGTCGTGAAAAGTTTCTTTGAAATATCGGTGGGCGAATAGGAAAGATTGCGTGAGGATTATTCTTCGGAATCCCTAATCTATCGAGTTGAGGGACCGCAATAATTTTCGTTATACGCGCGCTGCTCGGTGGTAGGGGGAGGAACTCGTTGAAACTCGAAATTACAAGAGTACTTAAGCCGCGGGGTCGTGAAACTTTTCAAACATTTTACTTGAATCGTTAAATCCTCAAAGTTTGATTTTCACTTTGTCTTTCGGCTGAAGTACCGCCGTTGTCCCCTCGAGCGTCGTCCGTATATTTTATCTTTAAAAAAGCGAGCGACGCTTTCCCTAGTAAAATTTTGAAGCCGCAGTAAAACGTGACCGGAATAATTACAGAAAACCCTGAAAAAATAATGATTCGTTTCGGTGTATATACGGATAATATACTCAAACTTGATATACAGGTCGCGTAAACTTTCGTTCCACTTGCTGGTAATTCCAAGTTCGTCCGAGCTTTTCGCTCGGATATAGGTAGCCAACGATATTCCACATCGAAAGCCCGTCAACCGTTCGCGAACGAAATAACTCGGTTATAATGAACACTTGCTCGACAAACAAGTTAAGTTAAAATTCAAATTTCCCACGAGCATCGTTCCGGGAAAGTAAACCGAGTCGCGTTGAAATAAAGCTAGTTATCCGCGCGTGGATTATTTGTAGCGCAGCAATCGAGGCAAAGAGACGATAAACTTATCTCGCGAAGTGGAACGACGACCAAGTGTATAAACAATATAATAACAGAAATAAAGAAGCCAAGACTGAAAGAGGACTCGAGGGGCCAGAAGAAGAAGTAGAAGAAGAAGAGAAAAGAAGTGTAACCGGATAAGCACACGCGCGCCACACTATTAAATTCCAGTGTAATTTCAACTCGGCGCGGAGAGAACTCTCCGGTTACCCGCGACCAGGAATTCGATTTATAGTTCGCCTCTCTCTCTCTCTCTCTCTCTCTCTCTCTCTCTCTCTCTCTCTCTCTCTCTCTCTCTTTCTTGTACATCGTCAGTCTCCATCGTTGCAAGATGGCATTTCAAATGCTAGCCTCGCGTAGTAAGATTCTGAAATACGAATTGAGAATCGAAAGTGTGCAAGTGAAGCTAGAGCAGTTTAGCAGGTTAATAAGAAAGTATCACGAGGCTTACGATCGCAATTATAGATTACGCGAGCGAACGCTGCTTGAATTAGAGCAGGAGCAAGCGAGGCTGCGTGACATTATTGTGTAGAATGAAGAAAAAAGCCTCCAGGAGTACGCGAACTTTGTTGTTGTGGGAAGAGTTGACGGTTGCTATCGGTCTCTCCGAGGCAGGTAGAGGTATTTCGAAAGAAAAAACAAGTTAATTCATTTTTTCTTTCAACGAAATTCGGTTCATTGTTAGCAAAATTTCAAGAGTACAAAAATTATTTTGACTGTGTGACATATGAGGTGCTTACAAGAATTATCGGACTCGACAGGCTCGTTAATGGAAAGTTCGAGGCTGCGTTTTCCCCGCCGGGCGCCAGCGGCGGCGGGGAGAGAGCGTGTGGTCGTTGTGTCTCTCTCAGCTACTCGAGGCGAATTCGCAAGAGCCGGCAGAGAGAGAGAGAGAGAGAGAGAGAGAGAGAGAGAGAGAGAGAGAGAGAGAGAGAGAGCGAGGAAGAGTATGTATGCGTGTGCGTATCTGTGAGTGTGCTATACACAGCGTTGGGACAGGCGTGCGCGCGTCGACCAAAGAGAGAGAGAGAGAGAGAGGGGAAGCGTATGTATGCGTGTGCGTATCTGTGAGTGCGCTTTAGACAGCGATGGGTCTAGAACTATAGAGTGTGTTTATGCGTGACTGTGCCTATCGGTGAGTGCTTGCAGTATACGGCGCGCGCTATAGTCGCTTTACTTGTGTACACGGCATCGTCTCGTGCTGTAGATTTGGCGTTCGACGCTTACAATCGATGCAGTGTTTATAAGATACCTTGATGATGTTATGTCTAACACTTTCGTCGCATATTTTAGTTATCATCGGCCAATCGTCACTGTAATACCATCACAAACATTGACTGCTAGTATTACAGAAATAACTGATGATACATCTGACAATATTTAACAGTATTGCAGAAGTGTAAATATTTGTAATATATTTCTAAACAAAAATATTAATACTTGTTACTTTCATTTTACACTTCCTCCAATACAACATCCTTTCCATTACATACCTTCATAAAACTCAGTTTTTATGTTACAAAACAAAAAATATTTTTTACTCTTATGTTTAAAAACTCTTCAATAACCATAAATTCAATGTTTCACACTGCCAGCAGCGTCCCCGTCAGAACGGCTCCACTATCTTTTTCTCTGTAGATATCA
>CM053171.1:44129090-44168463 GCA_012977825.3 Pteromalus puparum | reverse complement strand
CTCTCTCTCTCTCTCTCTCTCTCTCTCTCTCTCTCTCTCTCTCTCTGGTATACACTGAATATATATTTTTTTTAAAGCACCGATGAGGCTTTTAGTTAACGAGCCATTAAAAAAAATTTATACAAAACGTTGTGTTTGTTTTTCCGCTCTCACTCGGGCTGATAGCTGCCGATATAAAAGGCATCGCGTGACCTGGCACAATTTAGCGCTGGGTTATCCTTCCTTATGAATAAACAAAATTGAGCTATTGTTTTCGAAACTGCGCGCTCTCGCTCTCGGTATGGAGCTTTCGAATGAAAGCATTTATGAACAAATGCGGGCCAGCGACAAAAAAAAATAAATAAAAAGCATACGTGCATCGACGAAGTGTGTTTGCTTGTTCTCGCGATCCGTTCTTGCGGAGTGTATAAAGCTCTTCGGGCGTCAAAGACGTCTCGACGACAAGTGCATTTCGAGTGCAAGCTCGCGCTGTTTTTTTTTCTTTTCTTTGTTTCTAGACGCGCGAAAAGTCGTGAAAAGTTTCTTTGAAATATCGGTGGGCGAATAGGAAAGATTGCGTGAGGATTATTCTTCGGAATCCCTAATCTATCGAGTTGAGGGACCGCAATAATTTTCGTTATACGCGCGCTGCTCGGTGGTAGGGGGAGGAACTCGTTGAAACTCGAAATTACAAGAGTACTTAAGCCGCGGGGTCGTGAAACTTTTCAAACATTTTACTTGAATCGTTAAATCCTCAAAGTTTGATTTTCACTTTGTCTTTCGGCTGAAGTACCGCCGTTGTCCCCTCGAGCGTCGTCCGTATATTTTATCTTTAAAAAAGCGAGCGACGCTTTCCCTAGTAAAATTTTGAAGCCGCAGTAAAACGTGACCGGAATAATTACAGAAAACCCTGAAAAAATAATGATTCGTTTCGGTGTATATACGGATAATATACTCAAACTTGATATACAGGTCGCGTAAACTTTCGTTCCACTTGCTGGTAATTCCAAGTTCGTCCGAGCTTTTCGCTCGGATATAGGTAGCCAACGATATTCCACATCGAAAGCCCGTCAACCGTTCGCGAACGAAATAACTCGGTTATAATGAACACTTGCTCGACAAACAAGTTAAGTTAAAATTCAAATTTCCCACGAGCATCGTTCCGGGAAAGTAAACCGAGTCGCGTTGAAATAAAGCTAGTTATCCGCGCGTGGATTATTTGTAGCGCAGCAATCGAGGCAAAGAGACGATAAACTTATCTCGCGAAGTGGAACGACGACCAAGTGTATAAACAATATAATAACAGAAATAAAGAAGCCAAGACTGAAAGAGGACTCGAGGGGCCAGAAGAAGAAGTAGAAGAAGAAGAGAAAAGAAGTGTAACCGGATAAGCACACGCGCGCCACACTATTAAATTCCAGTGTAATTTCAACTCGGCGCGGAGAGAACTCTCCGGTTACCCGCGACCAGGAATTCGATTTATAGTTCGCCTCTCTCTCTCTCTCTCTCTCTCTCTCTCTCTCTCTCTCTCTCTCTCTCTCTCTCTCTCTTGCTTGTACGTCCGAGGAGAAAAGTGACGGATGAGAAGGCGAGAAGAGAGAAAAGCTCGAGAGCCGACAACGAGCAAAGATTATCCCTGTCTAAAAGCTCGAATCTCTCTTGCGCGTCGATCCCAAATAACCTGGGCGCCGAAGTAGTCGGAAGTAGTCCTATAATGGGGAGGAAGAAATCGCGTTGTCCGACGTAAACGAGAGAATTCCGCACTGGCTATAAGGGTATCGGATTTTTCTTTTCTCCCGTGAGCTATATTTCTATAGGTACGTAATCGATCGAACGCAAACGAACTGAGATGCCGACGAGAGATACAGTCCACTTTCTTATTTTTCTGCTTTGATCCTCTTTCTCGTTACTTGTTTTCCGTCGCCGGATTTCTGTCTCGTCTTATATTCTGAGCAACGTTCCTTTGGTAATTTGCGCCTTTCCACGATTGCCGCTGAATTTTCTTGGCTTTGTCTAGCGAATCGAATTTTCATTTCGGTACAGTGTACACCGCAGGTAATCATTTTCTGCACAAAAATAATCTCACTTTGAAAACAGCTCGACTGCTCGTTACAAGTTTCTTTTTTATTCGACAGCCAATAACAACCGCGACAATCATCTCGACTGAAGTACTCAGCCAACCTTCCGAGACGTTATCTTTTCCGTCGTTAATTACAATCGGCGGCGGTATAAGAGTGAAAATTTCCAGCTAAAGTCGCGAGCGCGCGTTTGTCTGGAGTGAAAATCCTCTTCCCCTTGAAAAATTCAGAGAGCGCGAAACTCCCAGCCGCGAGAAGTGGAGTAATAAAAGTCTCGAGTGATTTGCGTTCATTTCTAACGCGCGCGCGCGCGTTCCAGCTCCTCCTCGAGGTAGATAAAAATTTCACGCGGCAACGTTCAAGGCCCGCATAACTAGAGTCGGCTCGAGCGCTTAATGATAAGAGAGTCCGGAGAGCGAATGAGCGCAGAACGCTTGCTATGCGAGTTTTTGAAACACAAATATAGTCGCGAGGAAACGCCTGTATTTATTCTACTACAAAGAATATTTTTCAAAATAAAATATTATCGTTTGTTTTTAAAAAAAGCTCGTTGAAAGCTTACGCGCAGAATTCTCTTCAACTTTCAAAAGGTATGCGTATCACTGAATAAACACAGAGCTTTGATCGCACGAGCTTTATTATATAAAAGCTTTGAAAAATCTCCAACGATGATCCTATATTTATTTACCAAACGACGTTTTCAGCGCACTTGATGCGGAAGCCGCGTCGGAATACATCAATGAATGCACAGCCGTATAGCCACGTACATTCGAGGCTTTGAATTCGAGCGGCAATTTATGATTTTCGTCAGCTAGGCTGCGACCACACGCAGACAGAGAGAGAGAGAGAGAGAGAGACTACTGCACGAGGTAGCTTATCGTTTTCGGCCAGTCAATTTTCCGTTTATGGAAAAGCGACAGGGGGAAACACTCGAAACACCGTCTGACAAACGACCTTCCGCAGCGTCGGATATTTGCATTGCGTGTGTGCGAGCTTTTTTTTCATTCATCCCTTTCTCCCTCTCGCGTTTTTATTTTGTCTCGCGGCTTTATATGGAACGTACGCGGCAGTGCTCTGTTTTTTTTTTATTATTTTCCAGCTTTCCATCGAGAGCGCAGTGCGCGCGAGTGCTTGTCGCTTTAAATATTTTATCGGAACGGAGATAAAGCTGTTCTTTTTATGCAAATACAGATTCCAGTGCGGGAGATTAATTTTATTTTTATTTATAAGGCTCGGCGAATAGTTTTTTCTAGACAGGGATATCCTATTAGGCAGAAAAAGCTATGCGATATTCAGCAGAATCCAGATAATTTAAAAATACGTATGCGCATGTGTAGGCGTATCAATAATTCATCGAGCCCTGATAATATCGGTACGTCAACTGCGAAAATCAGACAACCGCGGAAACACACTGCAACATCGTTCCGCTTTGGAAAAGAGAGCGACGCGTGGGCCACATGCATCTAAAATATATGTCACGCAAACATATGTGTCTCGCGGCAAGGATATATAACTCGGTCACGTCGAACTTGCAGCAGCTGCTGCAGGTGGCGTAAATTAGCGCGTCAAAGCAACATCCGGCCGCTACTGCTGCTGCTACGCATAGACAGTAATTATTGACGCGAGAGCCGAGGATTGGCCACTAACTAGCCATTGATTAGCTGCGAGCTTGGCTCTAGCGTAATTAATGGAAGACTCATGTCGGCGGGGCTACATCTCAGTGCGCGTGATTGAGTGTGTACATGCCCAGATATATACTCGCTCGATTGCTCGGACCAGTATCTTTGCAGGTGCTTAGATAGGTATGGTATATACGTGTGTCTTATAATATCGCCGCGAGGAGAAGTAGGTCGTAACCATTCAAAAATGTTTGCTCCCGCGAGCTTTTAATTTTTCAAAGCAATACTTTTGAACGCGTCTCGAGGTTACGTATACACACACCCACAGGCGTTTGGGGCGAGATTAAAAAATTCGAAATGAAAGTCGCATGTAGGGAAGAGAGTCAGAAGGAGAGGCGGCGAAAGCTGCCTTCAGCACATGCTGCCAAGTTCCGTGTCGGCTTCGCGCCCATTGGTTCGGCAGAATGGATGGAATGGCTCTAACACGAGACTCTCTCTCTCTCTCTCTCTCTCTCTCTCTCTCTCTCTCTCGAATCCTATCTCTTTTCCGTTTTCCTCCTTCTCCCTCTTTCCCTTATGACTCGGCATTTTCCTCCTTGACTTTTCACTTTCCTCCCCTTCAATCCCCATCGCAGCGCGCAGCGTCTCTTTGAGCTTTTTTCCTCGATTTTTCGAAAAAATTCCTTGGGCGCATGCAAGGATTTTTTTGTTTCGATCTCACACACAGAGAGAGAGAGAGAGAGAGAGAGAGAGAGAGAGAGAGAGAGAGAGAGAGAGAGAGAGAGAGAGCACCGGCGTCTTCGGTAGACCGTAGTAAAGTGGAGTGGTCAGTCAATAGCCCGAAGCTTCCGGCCGCCACGGCGGCGATGCACTCGAAGAGAGAGCTGTCATTCGAGCCGAAAGCTTTCCTGGTTTTACGACCTTATAGTGCCCGAGTGCATTTAGCGCGGCGACTCAGCAGAAAGCCACGTACGTCTCAAGACGAATGGTCGAATCGATTGCTCCCTCACTATCTCGCACTCGCTATATACGTGTACCGTATACGTATAAACGCGCTAAGCTCGACTGCTTTAAACCCACCGAGCGAACATTCTAATCGCTCTTATCCGCTTCTTCTTCCGATTTTCCGCTGTTTAACGGCTACCGATCACGAGAGACTTTGTTTCGGATAATTAATCGAGAGTATTGCCGGTCGGTAATTTGTTTCGATTTTTTTTTTGCGAGACGATTCCGTTCTAATCCACGATTATCCGGGATGCAACGTCGACGCGCATTTATATTAATAACGCTTTGGATCCGTACTAATTACTGATAATACATCGGAAATCCAATCCGTCGTTAAATATGACGTTCACTTCGGAGGCAAGTTCCAAGCTGATTTCCCAATAGCCAATCGCGGATAGCACGTTCTCTCCCTAGTTTATCGCTAACTGTTCGATCAGCTTTGCGATTAAACGCGAAGTGAAACTATCTCGCTTCTGCACCGAAACCGACGCGAGCATTATATATTCCATTAATTAACCCGTAGCGCTGTCCGATCCTTTCACGATTATTGATATAAAAATAATCGACGAGGCGTATACGTGAAATCGCATTAGCATAATGTATACCGATATTCCTACAACCGAGAGGGTATATAGGATGAACTTTGATATTCTCTATCTCACTTACTCGACTCATTGACTACGATCGAGTTTTACTATCTTATCTTTACGTTCGACTTCATTAAATTATCCAACTTTCCACTATCTCGCCGAGATTTCATTCCTCGGGCATGAAGGCTCCTCTCTCTTTCTCTCTCTCGATCCGGCTGATCGGTCTCATTGAATTCCTTCGACTTATTACACAAAGCGCTGCCGCGGGACGACCGTGATTTCATTCATAAATTCCTGCGGCGACGACGGCCGTGTCTCTGATTTAGCTTTTTTTATCGGTCGACTTTTCGTGCTCGGGCATTACCGCGATTACAATTTCCAGAAGCTTTGTAACATTCTCTTTGTTTTCTCCGAATGACATTGCCACGGTTCGATCGTTTCTGATTACGTTCGCCGCTTGAATCCAGGAGCCGGAAAATATTTCGCGCCTTTTCTCGAAGAGAAGGAGCTTTTTTTCCGGCCTCTGTCTATGTACTTCTCGAAACGAGAAGAAAAAGAAAGAGACGCGACCTCGATTCTCTGGGACTGTTTATTTTATACGACAAGGCTGATCCCGGCCGGCGATAAAAATCACGAATCCCAAATTTCTCCCGCGTATACACCGCGAGAGCTTGTAGCTGCTCGCGGATAAGACAAGAGAGAGCGCGCGGCTGTATGGGAAAAATGTGAAATAACCCTCCGCCAAGGCTCTGCGGGATAAAATCTTTGTACGTCTCCGTTCTTTTTCTCGCTTGCTCCTATTTTCGCGAAGCGAGAGAGAGAGAGAAAGAGAGAGAGAGAGAGAGAGTGAGAGAAAGAGAGAGAGAGAGAGAGAGAGAGAGAGAGAGAGAGAGAGCGCGAGGATAAGAGGAGAAAAATTACCGGGAGCCGCTGATGTATAATTCAGCAGCCCTGAAAATTGTCCAAAGCTCGCGTCGTCGTGTTTGTTAGAAATGTTAAGTTATAGAAATTTACAATTCTCCGATGTCATGAATAATGCACGCGGTTCGCGTGTGTTTTATTTTATTTCTTTCTCTATATCTCGATGCAAGCTCTCGCGCTGCACTCTACGCAAGCGAGATGTAAGTATAATAAAGTAAATAAAGCTCTCTCTCTCTCGAGCTTCCCGTTTAAATTCAGCTGGCTATTACGCGCTCTAAGTATTTTGTAAGATGCAAATGCAGTGCGCGCGGGCGACTTTATATGTTAGAAAATCCTATAAACGAGCATTAGCTCGAAAGCTCTCGCAAGCCTAGCCTTAATGGAGAACGAATTTTCAAAGTAAAATAAATGCTCTCGAAGAGTCCTTCCGTAGATTGCGCGAAACGCGTTACACACTTGATACGGCTTCAATTTTTTCCTCAGAGTCGTACGTACGTAGCGAGCGTAATTAAAACTTGAAAATTTCACTCGCTCTTAGCCAGCCCACACTTAATTTTCCGGCCTCGCCGCGCTAGATATAGCTTCTCGCTCTCGGCGTCGTCGTATACTCCTCATCTATCTTTCAGTCGCTTTACTCAGCTGAGATGAGAGAGAGAGAGAGAGAGAGAGAGAGAGAGAGAGAGAGAGAGAGAGATTAGTGATTTAGCGCGTGGCTTCAAACTGTTGCACACGAGATCTCGGCGAGTCTCTCTCTCTCTCTCTCTCTCTCTCTCTCCCTTGTGCACATTTAACGACGAAGCAGCCGATCTTCCGCGGTATAGGTGTATAATATCGCGCGATTTCGCGATTTCAATTAGACAGCGGCTCGGTCCACGTTGTATATCGATCGATCGATCGATCAATTCGAAATCTCGTTATATATACGACGGTGTCGTCGTACGCGGCCTCGAGTCGGCACGGCGCATCATCTATCATCTATTATCTGGCTCTTCGTAATTTATTATCCGATATCCATTAGCCATTATTCGTAATCGATGATCCGCTCGCCTGCATCTGCAGCGCGCTGTTGTGTACGCATTAAGCATGAATGCGCCACCGCCACCGCTGCCGTCGCTGTCGTGTATATAGCCCTCGAGCACGTCATCTTAATATTATTTGGCTCTCCGGTCTTCTCGGAGAATAGATGGAGATAGATAGAGCGGCAAATCTTGATGACTATAGCCGGTGCGGTTAGCTTGACGTCTCCGGGAATTTCGGCTGCTGTATTTCTCCCGTTGTGAGTTGTCTATATGTATATACACTATAGGTAGCTTGCACACCTGTGTGTCCGTCGTCGGTAGACAGGCCGAAGGATGAGATGCTAAGGAGACACGCGAGACGCGCTGCTCGCTCAAGCGTAAAATGGTTTTCCTTTACCGCAGCGCGCGCGGCGAAACCGATAGAGAGCCGAGAGCTGCATGCCGATAAAGCCAGAGTTAAGTCGCCGGGGATTAAGCTGCGCTGGAGAGACAGCTTTGACTTTACATTCTACCCCGTCGCATCGACCTTCTCTCTCTCTCTCTCTCTCTCTCTCTCTCTCTCTCTCTCTCTCTCTCTCTCCCCCTTAAAGCTATCCTTCCTTATCTCTTCTTCGCTGTATGCATGTATATATAACAGTGCGTTCTGATCGTGACGCGTTTCGGTGCGGATTCGATGCTATACGAATTTCCGATGAGTCTTTATGCTGTTTTTGAAACATCGAAGCTTTTGGGAAGAGAGAGCGAATTTTACGGGATTATTCGGAGACCGAAAGACGCTTAGCGATTTTTGCGCTGATGCATCGCTGCATAATCCTTTGGTTTTTGCGAAAAAATCTGTTTGAAAAAGCATAATAACAAAGAAAACGCATCCGATACAGAGAGCTTCGAAAAAGCCCCTACGCCTGCAAACTCCATTCCCCACGAGGAAGCTAACAGTTTTTCCGTATGCCCACTTCACGGGGCAGATATATTTGCATTTTAAAAGAAATCCTCCCGTATATATCTGTATATCTATACACACACACACACACATAGCTCTGACAAATTCGTAGCTGTCTCGCGAGATATCAAGGCCTTTCCGCCTGTCCGTTGACTCCAGCACCTCTCATCTGATAAAAAGGAGAGAGAGAGAGAGAGAGAGATGCGAATGTACTTCCACTTACCACGGCGCTCGTTTATCACTGGCGCCACGCAACTCTTCTTTCCGCTCCCTCTCGTGTATTTTATATTCCATTCGCCGCGCGCGAGGCGCAGTATTTTATATTCCACCTCGCGTCTGCACTGTACTGCTTAGTCAGTGCTATTGCTTCGCTTCGTTTCTTTTTTTTTCTCTCTCTCTTCTTGCGCCTGCTTCTCTTCCCTCTGTGTTTCGCCGCGACGACTGCACCGATTAAAATGACGCTGAAGCTCTTTGATTACGGCGAGATGCAGTGCACGACTGTCGTCGAAATATTCCTCGCACGGATTAAAAGGAGCTTTGAGAAATGTTGTTGTTGGAAACTGCTTTTATGGCTTTTTTTTCTATTCTCCAGCTTTTTGCGAACCTCCGACATTAACGCTATAAAAAAGTAATATCCGCCTTGGCCGGTATATGAGTCTAGAGTTGGGAAATAGAAAGAGAAACTTGGCCAGAAAGATAGAGAGGAAAAAAAAGGGGAGAGAAGCGTAAGGACAATCCGATTAGCGGATAATTAACGCGCGTTAACTCCGTCTAATGGATTTTCAAAGGTACGGCGTCGTCGGAAAAATTGAATTATTTCATGGCTCTCGATCGCTATACAAGCTACAGGATCTCGAGAGAATTTTAATTCCGCGCGCGCGCTACACCAGAGCAAGGCGATTCCGCGCTTATTTCGTTAGCGCTAGACCTTTTGGTGCTTCTAGCGCACTTTTACACTCTTTTTTGGAGGGAAAACGCGTAGTAGAGCAAGTATAGTGTACCTGTTGCGCTGCCGCTACTGCTGGCTCGTTGCAGGCGCCGCATCGACTCTTCGTGCCGACGAAAATTCATGAATAAATACGCGCTGTGCCAGACTACGAGCTTGCAGCTGCTGCTGCTACACTTTCTTTCTTTTATTCGACGCCGCTTGCCGTTTCGCTGGTGGTCCTTCCACTTGAATTCGGGAATACGCATTATCTGAGGGCTGAGCATAGCCTTGTTTTATTGGCTGCTTTCTCGGCTCACGAGACTACTATACTGCGAAGCTTTATCGACTGAGATGAAGGATTCGTGCTTAATTTTGCAGAAGTTTATGCTCCCCCGGTGACCTACATTCATTTTTTTTAAATGTAAAAAAAGGAACAGTATACGTGACGGTGAAAAATTCTTGCATGTATTATGCATCCCAGTTAGAAAGTTGGGAGATAAAATCAGAATAGAGGTCGCTACGGGGTAAAGGAGGAAAATGAAGAGAGAAGGTGGCGGTCGTCTCTTTTTTTTTCATCTGGTCGCTCTCGCCTCTTGTTTCTTATCTTTCTCGTAGCGGCGGTGTGTATAGGTGCGAGACTCAACGCGTGAAAAGTTGCTTTTTCGAGGCTTTATATAAACGAGAACTTGACAACGACAAGAAGTGTCTCGCTCGTCACGCGGGTCATTAGCATCTTTATGCATAGCAACGCTGTTGTTGATGATTTTGCTCGGCTGCGTTTGTGCTGAAACATTCTTTTGTGTGTATACACCTGCGCGAGCGAGAAAAAGGTTGTTCTAAAAACTCATAGGTATACAAAAATGTTGCGTCGTGCTTCATTTTTAATCAACGTCGCGTCTTCAAGTTACGCGGGATGAAATTCTTGAAAAAATTCCAACCATATTACCCCATCAAATCCCTACATCGCCGACCACCCATATGGCGTATACAGTCAGGAATCAGATTTCCGAAAGGATCATCCCGACGGAAAAACGACGTGGCGTGTAAGTGCTCTCGCCATAACCCATCAGCCCGTAAAGAATTCGAATTTACAGGTCGAGGTAATCTTTCCGCGGGAGGCGGAAACATCGAGGCGGAAGAGCGCTGGTATAGCGTATCAGTAGCCGATTGAAAGCAGTCATGCGTGTTAAGCTGTAGCGCGCTCGCAGCGAACTCAAGAAAGTGATAGGGAGTATATAGGTTCTCACGTGTGCGCTAAATCTTGTCTATTTATTGGCTGCCCCCGAAGCAATCCAGATGATTATTGGGGGTCTCCATCGTATAGCCGTGAGAAGTTGATCGCAAGCTCGATGGAAAGGAGAGTGCGCGGAGTCCCCATGCATTCAGGCCGCTTTTCTATATTGCCTCCTCCGCCCTCTCGATTGGATTGCCACGGCGCGCGCGAATCCCACTTTTTAGTCTTTTTAGCCTCACCTTTGTCCGCCCCCCTCGTCGTCCTCGATGAGCCTTTCCTCCACTTTTCTCTCTCTCTCTCTCTCTCTCTCTCTCTCTCTCTCTCTCTCTCTCTCTCTCTCTATTTCTCTCTCTCTCTTTCTGTCTTCTTTCTTTTACCTTTCTTTTCTTCACTTTTTCGCTTGGCGGCGGCTGCTTTCTCTATTCCCTCTCGAAACTCCGACCATTGAAGATTACCTTAATCTCGTGATATCCCCTCTCGTCTACTTTATACTTTTCTTGATAGTTGATGATTAGCCGTAGTTAGTGCAACGACTGCCGTTGAAAAATTGCCTTTTTCAATTTCGCGTCGACAATTCGTATCGTATATGGTGTCATCGTTTTACAAAACAACATACGACACACAAGTAAAAATCGATGCGTGCACAGGAAAAAAAAACGACGCCTTCTTTAAGCTTCCTCGTAATGCAATGCAACCAGAGCACCGGACGACTACTATACTACTGCGCTGCAGCGCAGGGCTCGTAAAACGTTACTCTCGTAAACGCCGCGTGCAGGAAGATAAAAATAATCGGATCCGCGAAAGCGTTCCTACGCGATATGGTAATTACTGCAGTAGAAACTGCACGAAAAAGCTTCGCGAGAGATGCCGCGAGCTTGCAAGCCTGAGACTATTTATACTGTCGAAAATTAAAAAGCTGTGTTAATAGAATACCAAGAAAGATACTGTATAATTTTTTGGGTGTATTGTATACAAATTAAGAAAAAGCGACCGTCTGCTGGCTTCTCAAGACTTAATTTATTAGCGAGATTTTTTTCACAAAATGGAAGCCGTTCATTATACAGCCGCCGCCTAATTAAGCAAATGCATAATAGAGGAAAATCTCCCGGAGCTTTCGCGCAAGTTTTTCCAGCTGAGCATCAACAACAGCTTGATTAAAAAATAGTTTTTTTATCTTGTTGTAAACTTCCAGCTTCTCTTTCTGCCTCGGAAAAACAAAATCGATTTAATTATCTCGGCTGCAGCGGCAACAGCGTAAGATCAATTGACCCGCGTTTTCTTATGAAAAAAAAATCAAAGCATACAATACAGCGGCCATCGTCGTTACCGCAAAGACACAGCAGCCCAGAAAAGTTGTCCGTAGTAGTGTGAAAATTACAGGCCATTGAGCCGGCATGCGTGCGAGAGAGAGAGAGAGAGAGAGAGAGAGAGAGAGAGAGAGAGAGAGAGAGAGAGAGAGAGAGAGAGCAGCGGCTAATCGCTAGACATGTGCACGGGATATTGATTTGCAATTAGACACAGCCGCTGCTTATGCAAGAGCGAGAGAGAGGCAGGTACAGGGGATAGCGTAGAAGCGCGAGAGCAATTTCGCGATACACTTGGATCACGATAGTCCCTCTCCAGCAACGTTGCGTAACATCCAAATTAAATTGCCATCCTTTAATGGCCACTGGTATAGTTACGCTGCGAAAAATAATATTATGCATGGCTCTCGGCCTCTCTCTCGAATTACGACGGGGGTAGAGTAAATAGAGTACACGCGGATGTATAGGACTTTGAAAGTTCAGCTGGAAATATTATTAGCATTGCAACTTTTTTAATCCGCATAGCGGAAGGCTCGCTCATTCAAAATTTAAATTGAATTCGCAAAAGTGTCGAGCAGCGAGCGCTGTAGCGCAGTAGCGAGGGAACTTTGTCTCTATAATGCGTGTAGTACATGAAATAGAGGAGCATATAACAAGGTAAAAGCCATTTCAGTGCTGTACCGATGCTGAAAGAACGCGAGCGCGGCTGCGTTACTCCGTCTGCCAAGTTTATACGAGAGCTGCAGCTTGCAAGCTCTTGCATTATTATCGTCGTAATGCTGCATATACACACACACACATATATATATATATATATATATATATATAGGTATATAGGAGGTCAGGGCCAATTGAACAGAGAGAGTAACGAGAGCGTATCGGTGTGATGTGTGTTTCAGAGGCCCCGCGGGGAACGTACCTGCTGATAGACGGCCGCCGACTAGATCCAGGCAACCAGTTCGTCCCGGTGAAGGAAGGCTCGGAACTGACGCTGGAATGTGCGGCTGAGGGTGGTAACCCAGCGCCGATCCTCGCCTGGGGCATGACACTGTCCCAGGCGACGCTCGACGGTCCGGAACAACCACCGGATAATCTTACCATCGTACCAGCTACGTCGCCAGTTCGTAGCGGTGCTCACCTCAAGGTACTCAGGGGACATCACAACGCCACCATCATCTGCGTCGCAAGACACGTCACGCTCGCTATGCCCATGAACGCAAGCATACTACTCGACGTTCAATGTGAGTATATTTTTTCAGTTTTATTTTCAAATTCAAATGTCGAATATTCGTTAATGTTATTCGCAAAATCAATATTATAAGCAAACGGCAAAACCTTGATCAGCAATACGTATATTTTTGTTTCACAGAAAAAAACGGTACAGTTCCCATATAACCGAATTCTCGTTACTAGGAAACAACGCTCTTTTGCAGTGTTGATTTTTTTCATGGAAGCAATCAAATTTTGTTTGATAAATACACAGGATTTGATTGCATTGTTGCAAAAAAAAATGTAATCCTAGTTATTTGTTACCACTGTTTGTAAAACATTCGTCAGTGGGGAAACTCTTTCAAATTCAATGTTTATCTATTTCCCGTGTTCTCTGAAGCGATTTTCTAAATAAAACCAGAAATTGAAGATAGAATAAACATCGAATTGTGAAAAACTCTCCACAATCGCCAAAAATCCAGCGTAAACATTGGCTCCAAAACGAAATACGTACTCAAAACAAAAAAGAAATAGCACACTAACATACGAACAAACCTCACCTCCTCGTCGTGACAACCACGTGAATACGCGAGCTCGCTAATAACGCTGCGCTTTTTACCATTGCCAAGTAGAACCACGCGAAGCAAGAAAAGCTGCGAGCGAGCTTTCGACATAAAACATTCACGCCTCGTCACGATATACACCACTCACCCCTTCTCCCACCCTCTCTCTCTCTCTCTCTCTTTCTCTGCCAGTGCAAAAAGACGACGCTCCGAGAGAAGTATACTCACCGAGCGCGACTAACAAAGAGCGCGTAATAGAGAGGCTGTATGTGCGAGAGAAAGAGAGAGAGAGAGAGTCGAAAGTGAAAAAAGAGCCCGAACAAAAAGGTAGTAGGAGGAGGAGGAAGTCGAAGAGGAGGAACGAAGGAGGCGCAGAGAGGATCGAGCTAGTTTTCTGAGGGGCTGAGCCGCCTTCTGTGCGCCCGCGCGGGGATTAACTCTTACCGCAAGAACAAAAACTATACGCGCAGTAGTAGCAGCAGCTCGGAGACACACAGAGAGCGAGAGAGCGAGAACAGAGTGGAAATGGAAAGAAAAGCCCGCAGCGGCGTACATGGGAATGCGTATATCTGCGAGACACACTGCAGCTTCTTGTCGCTCTCCCTCGGGTCTGTATGCAAAAAAGCTCATTGTACGAAGACTGCGCTGCTTCTCGAACTATTATTAAGCTCTCCCTTTTCGTCTTCGGAAAATCGCGAAAACTCTTGATTCACCCGAGCTCTGCGTGAAAAGAAAAAGAAGAAGAGATATAAAGAAGAAGAAGACTCTCGTCCGCAACAACATCAGCTAGAATATAATGACGCGCGCGTTCATTGTATTTCGTCCTTTCTATAATCCCTTAACGCGAAGCCGGCGAGAAGGTCGTTAATTTTTCATGCACTGGCGTATAAGCTCTCTCTCTCTCTCTCTCTCTCTCTCTCTCTCTCTCTCTCTCTCTCGGTGAAACTTCAACGCGGAAAGTTGCATAGCAGCAGCAGCAACGGCAGTGTGCAGAAGCGTAGAGAGTCAGAGATGAAAGGGCAGAAATGAAGGGGACGACGCCGCTTCCGCTGACCCTTTTTTCGCGCTTGCGCTCGCCTCTTTTTCCGCAGTTCGCAGCTCTTTGTTCCTCGGATTCTCGCCAGCTTTACGAGTACTTTCGTAATAAAGCTATTGTGCTTTTGGATTCTTCACCCCCTTTCCCCTCCCACCCCCTCTCTCTTTCTCGCGTTTCTTTCATATTAGAAAAAAGCGATTTTTCCATCCGCTCCATATCGACGCTGGATTTTTCGTTCGGAAAAATCACGGTATTCCATTAAAAGTTACGAGACACTGGCAGGGATCGCAAAAGGGAAAACAAAGTAAACTGTCTCGCTGAAAGCAGCAGCGCCGGCTGGAAAATTAAAGGTGCACAAGAAGTGTCGATATCCGGCCAAGTGCACGGCCCAAGTAATTGAAAAGTGCCGTAGACACTTTGAGGTGAGCCGTAGCAGAAAATATGCGCACTCGACTCTGCGCGCTGCTGATCATCACAGACGCGTATAGCCGAGAAGAAGATAAAGGCTGCGCGCAAACGAGGGAGAGAGGATGAGGTGGAAAAAGTATCGATTCTCTCAGCGTCGTCGCCTTCGTCGTCGTTGGCTTACAGTGATTTTCGGCCCGCATGTTTCGCGCGACTGTTCGCCTGGAAAATTTGCATCTCGAAAATTTGCAGCTTCCGCATGCGCGCCGGTCTGATGTACCCGTATTATTTGCGAGAAAGTCGCACGTGGGACACGCGACGTATATATACGCCGCAGCGCCGAAAACTCCGACGTGCGCGACAAACAATGACAAATTTTACGCGCTCCTGAACTTCCGATGAAAAATACGCACGGATGCGGAAGACGCAGCTCGATTGACAAAAAAAAAATTCGGCTTTTTTTTACTAAGTGAATATGCGGCGAAAGTTTGTTCAGCGACCGCTGTGTGCTTTTTACGATAGCGCGAGCGAAAAACTGCGGTGTGACCGTAACGAGGAGAGTTCGCATAACCTCTGGGCAGAGGGTTTGGATGGTACTTTGGTACCTGCTTTTTGGTGTGGATATGGTAACGTAAACAAGGTTACGTTACTTTGATTCGTAATCTGTGTCAAAATCTCGTTTCTATGATATTTCAACTAAAATAGATTTCTGAGTACCAAAAACTTATCTCATAGTTTTCAAAGACTTCATCTTGAGATGACAGAAATCCGTTCTCAAATTTCCAGCCAAATTTGCTTTCCCAAGGTCATGGATTTTTTCAGCAAGCTCGAAAGTTTTGCGAATAAAGTGGTAGGAAATTCATTCGTGGTACTAGCTCGGAGTATTATTATCAATTTGATTAAATTCGAGTCAAAGCATGCATATTCGCAGTGTTCAGTTCTTTGGATCGAATGCATTGTACGATTTTCGAGCGCATTAAAAGCCAGTCAATATTTAATCATCGTTACATGAGATTGCACGTATTTATCTTTTAATGAAACTCCGGACTTTTTCGCACTCTCGTTAAATCCCGGAAAGTAAATTAAAACGAGGAAATGTAAATAGCGCGCTTCGGCTGTATACACCTCGCGATATTGAATTCTCGTTCAATGGGCGAGTATAGCCTAGCGAGTGTAATCGATATAGTGTAATGGAACTAGCCTACTTTGAAATCGCGTATTTGCTCTCTATGTCTGTTTAAATTTATTTCAACTACTCGCTGTTCACCTGTAATTATCATAAACTATAATCCGTATCGTTGTAGATTCCTTTATGAGAATTATGAATGCAAACACGTATAATATGAATTTTAATGTTTACCAGTGAAGTTTACGTATATAAATCACTCAAGTTATTACGAAGTGCTGAAAGAGTTCTCGTTATTGAATCTACGTTCCTGCGTTCTACATGAATTTCCAAACAGAACGCCGCGAGTTTAAAGTATAATAATTTACAAATTGAAATAACCAAGGGAATGAAAACTTTTATCTATACAAGTATGCCTATATACAGGGCATATAATACTACAAGTTTTCACGATAAAAAAAGCAATAACGCTTTTTTTTTAAAAAAGCTTTGGCCTACTTTCCCTATTTTAATTTCCTATTATTTTTGCTTTCTCTTAATCAAGTTTCGCGCTCGTTGCCATTTCCATGTTGTTTTGAACAATTTCAATAAAGTCAGCGCGTTTCCAATTTTAACAAGAAAATCGGCACTGGCTTTACTCGCGAATTTACGTACGATTGAAAAATATAAATACCCATTAGCATTCGATTCAATTCGCTCGGATAATCATTCGTCCGCTTATCATTAAATCACGAGCATTAATTTTCATGCGAGATTAACGAAGAAAATACCCCTCGACGCACTCAAATTCATTTTTCGAACATTTTTCAATACGGCCCCTACCTTAATAATCAAAATAAAGAGATTAACAAACAAATAAACATGCAAACCAAACGCGTTTTCGTTTCTGGGTCGAATAAAAGGGTGTAAAAACAAGCCCAGAAAATAGAATAACAATAACAATATACACTGCGCGAGTGCAGAGCGCGAAATAACAAAAAATATACACATACCGGTGAAAGAAGCGACCGTAACATAATCAGCCTGGCAATTTCGCGAAACACGTGGGGTCGCGGCCTGGGAATGAGATTCAGCGGCGGCGTTTTATGTATATACATATTACACCCCCTCCGAGAGTGGCTAGATTACTTTCTCGGGAGGTGTAGAGACTCCACCCGATTGTCGAGCAAGGCAAAGCGAGAGCTAGAGAAAAAAAGAAGAAGCGAAGCATCTGGAAATTGCCGCGAAAAAATCGGTGGTATATAGTATATACGTATACACACATAGAAAAAAAGCGCGTTTACAGCTCGTTTATTACGACGCGCCATGTACCACGTGCAACCACACCTAAATGCTCGACTATACTCGCGCAATAACACAGAGCCACTGGTACTTTGCTCGGTTATTTCCCGGAAGCTTATGTTTTGTTTTTCGCGGGATCATATAGCGGCCAGTCTCTCGCGTCGAATTATATCGTATATATGGAACAAAATTATCGGATCGAAACATTGCGGGGATTATCGGCGCGCCCGAATGATTTCACGCCGTGCATTCCGGGAAACCTTCGAACGCGCGAATTTCCGGACGAGCGGTTTCCAACGAATCAAAGGAGAAAGAGGAAAATATATATGCTGCATCGTTTGAAAAACGAGTCTACGTGCACATATAATGATAAAAATATATCCCAAATGCAGAAAATGACGTTGAAGAGGCTGCTGGTCCATCAACGTCATTGAAACTGCTGCAGCGAGCAGAAGATTCTTCCCCCGTAATTTGCCGATAGAATGCAGCTGCGCGCGCTGACCCACTTTTCCCACTGCGCTCGATTGAATATTTTGTTATTTCCTTGCAGTGATCGATAGATAGATAGATAGATAGATAGATAGATAGATAGATAGAGAGAGAGAGAGAGAGAGAGAGAGAGAGAGAGAGAGAGAGAGAGAGCTGCGAAAAGCGAGTTTTCCCGGCATTTTCAATTTATCAGCCTCTTTAGTCTTTAGCCGCACGCGCGCGTTTCGACGCACACACCGTCCCGATTTCACACGTAATATACAATTATACAGGGACTCTCCACTCCGTCGGAATATTTCCCCGCAAAGTTGACAGCCCGTACACACACTCGCATACTCAATCAATCATATTCAAATCTAGTCGTGGCTATATACGTATATTCAGTCTCGCGGTCCGCTGCAAGTTTTATCTTCTCCTTCTTCGCTGTAATTCTACTCTCCGGTCCGTGTGCGTGTATGAGTTTGCCGATCACGTCAGCAGCAGGAACAGCAGCAGCAGCAGCCGAAAGTTGCCGGGAAAGTACGTGCCATTTCTCGAGGGGTTGCAGCAGTCGCGGCGCCGCGCGGGGACTAGTAATTGATTTACAAGCTTCGCTTCTCGCTTGCGCACGAGGCAGATAGAAGAGCTTGCTATTGCTTCGGCTGAAGCTTCTCGACGACAGCTGCTACTAATACTGGTACAACTCTTCGTTTTACTTCTTTCCCTTCAATCTCGCTGCCTCGATTACTCTTCTTTGTCGGCTCTCTCTCTCTCTCTCTCTCTCTCTCTCTCTCTCTTGCTCCTTGTAAAGTTTGTGTGAATGTAGAGAAGATCGCGTGCGCGAACTCGATTTTTCCCATATATTCTTCGCAAGCTCTCTTTTCAGAGCCAATATCGGGAGTTTACTCTTCGAGAGGGACACGTGTGCGGCTTTCGGATGAAGCTTCTTATTTCGGGAAAGAAGTGGGGAGAAACCCCCTTTTCGGATGGGAAAAATTGCGAAACGCGAGGAATGACTTACGTCACAAGCTACTTGAATTTTCCTCTCGAGAAGAGAGAACTTAACATCCGTATCGCTATATACATTCGCGCGCTGACGAGGCTGCAAGAGTAGCGCTTAATTATCGAAGCTGCGCATCGCGAGCGCGCGCTCTGCAAAAGCCCTCGATAATTAAGTTATATACCGTATTTAATCACGTGCTCTGCCGTACAAAAGAGCTACTCGGGACTCTCTCATAATTAAGACAGCTGACAAAGGACTCGGCGAGTAGCAGTCGAGAGAGAGAGAAAAAAGGCGCTAACGGTCATCGTTCGCATTGACCTACATTCCCGCGGAGCAGACCGGAGGCTATAGGCGGGGGTGAGAGAGAGAGAGAGAGAGAGAGGGGCGCTCGAAATAAAGAGAAGAAAAGGAGTCATGAGAATAATGGCAAAGCTCGCTCGAAAGTGGGCATCGGGGCAATTTTTATATAATACGGGAAAAGAGCTTGCAGAGCGAGGTATTTCCATATTTCCATAGACAAAAGCTTGGGGCAGCGGAGCCACTTGGCCGGATATTCGAGCGTTTACCAGCGTCGTCGTCGTCGTCGTCGTCCCGTAAGGTATTCGCTTCTCTCTCTCGCTGGCTCTTCTCGGGATGGGAAGTGGAGAGGACGAGTTATGCAGCAACGACGGCGGCGGCACAAGGAGAGGATTAGCCAAACTTGTCCTTGGGTCAAAAAAGATACCAATACTTTCCTTAGACCAGATTCTACTATGCTCTTGTCTGCCCTTTCACGTGTTGAGCCGCTGTTGCTTTTATGCGGGAATCATACTGCGAGCAATTTTTCAAACGTTCCATTAATTTTTCATTCGATTTAGCGACGTAAAAAGAAACCTGAAAATAACCATTCCCACACTGGACAACTATAAAAAGCTCAGCTTCAGTAAGCGACAGACTCACTGAAACGAAAATAGAAAGTAAAAGTTCCTCGGTGAATTGCTTCTGAAATGTAATCACTCCGAACTTCGCGGAAAATTTAAGGTGTTCGACCGAGAGACGACGACGACTACGGCGACGCTGTCCTCACTATTGAAAATTCATTTCACCTGTCGATCCCACAGCCATTCTACTCGCCCGTTTAATTCACCGCCGCTATTCCGATATCCATTCCAAGAGATAGATATGCATATATATGCACACAGTATACGCGCTTGTCGCGCTCATCGAGACTATATTCGAACTCGCTCGTTCCGCTTCGCTTCTTATTAGCTTCAGAAAAGGGAAAAGAGCCGAGACTTGATTTTATGGTCTAGGTTATTGCCTCTCGTATACGGCTGCTGCGGCACAGTTTCTATACACCGGGAAACATGTATACACATTATATTGTCCCTTTATACGTAAATATTCGCAAATTGGAAATTCTCGTACACGTAACGGTATACAATACAGTAACGTTTCCACGAGAGAATCGAAATGAAATCGAGGTCCATGTGTGAGTGTATACTCGTACAACAAAAACGGAGTCGGCAGGAGGTCATAAGGCTTCTTTTAAAGGCCACACCTTTCCTCTGTTCGCTTACATCCATTTATATTGAATCCTCTAGAATGCTCGTCGACAGCCTCGTGTTTGCTTTTTTTACGGGCCTTTCTTCTCCCGTCGCGCTTTCCTTCCATTTTCAATCGTCCTCGCGCTCGCTACTATACTTCTTCTCGCGCTAGCTTGTTTTCCTTGCTATATAGCACAGGTCTGTCTGTTGATTTTGCCTCGTCCGCAGCAGCGAACGAAAAAATAACTCGCGTTTAATCGAATTTTGTCATTTCTCACTCTAGACAAACCGCGTGAACTCGACTGAGAGAAAGGGACGAATATACACGTGCGTGTGTGTGTGTATATATATAGGGGGGTATTCCGTTGCGGTAATTTTCCCGGAGAATCGCTGCAGCTGCGGGTGGTTGCAGAGCGCAGCGAGCGTAAAAGGAGGGTCAAAACGAGGAGGACGCGCTGAATTGCGCGCGGGATTAAAGCCCGAATAATTCTCGGCACGAGAGCGTCGGGAAAGCCGTTCCAAAGACACTGGGGACAGATAACAAGAATTTATACGCGACTCGCATTCTCGCGAGTGTGTCTGTGTGCGATCGCTGTGGATGTATATGGTTTCGACGATTCTTTATGTCAACCAGTATGTATAATTTCATTAATTAGAGGGACAGCTTTTGTTTTTTTCATATACATCACGTCATCTAAGATAAAAAACGCATCATCGCTATGTACACGTATAGTGCAAGCGTCGAAAGGTGTATTATCGTAGCGCTATTACAGCTTCGCAAGTGGGTTTTAGTATACGCGTAGGTGTGTAAACGTGTATATGTGCACTAGCGCCGACTCTGTGTGTAGTTCTCGGGATTCGCTATAGTAGAGCGCGCGCGCGCGCGCGTGTTCCCCTCCATTTGCATTTCAGATTTACACGGGATGTGAATCGTTAGCGGGCCGCGAAGGTCTCCAGGTGCATTTCCATGCACTGCAACACAGCCGCCGCTAGCGGTACGCTCTCTCTCTCTCTCTCTCTCTCTCTCTCTCTCTCTCCCTCTACATATATATCTATATAGGTGTTTCGCGCATCCGTGCATATTTGAAATTGCGGCGGAAGATAGAGCGAGTCCGAGCGAAACTTTCTAAACCAAATAACACATTGACGTCGCTTCGATGATTTGCGTCGCAGATTCGCTCTCTCTCTCTCTCTCTCTCTCTCTCTCCCTGCAATGCGTGTAAATATACACACTCGTGTGTGCACGTGTGTAGCTGCGGCGGACCAAAGCAATTTATCTCGATAACGTTCGTAGGGAGAGAGATCGATTGGAATACTCTGCGCTTCAGGCCGCAAGTAAAAGTTTTGCAGCAGACCGTGTATATAACTATCTCTCTCTCTCTCTCTCCCTCGTACCAATTAGACGTGCTATTCAAGTGTTGCTAGCATGTACACGCCGTAGAGAGCTGTGCAGCTTGAATATGCATAAACACGATCGAAAGGAAACAATGAGGGAAAATGAGGAAACAAGCGGCGTTGAATTTTACTATCCAGAGACGGATATGTATTATGCGATTCAAAATTTCAGTCACGACGCGCCAGGGATAAGACCCCTTGTGATACCTACGCGCGTAAACCGAGTAGTCACGTTATAAACATTATAATGCGCCGCGAGCGCGAGAGACAATTGCGTGTATGTGTGTGTATATACGAAAGGGCGTCGTCGCGTATGGAAGAGCCGGCATTTTCACTCCTGCTTCGAATAATCCCCGGACGAAAATCCAACGGAAAGTTGGTTAGCGTTTGCTTATGCAGCCTGGGGGGAGAAAGAGAATGAGGCTAAATCCAAGCGGCTAAAGCTCGTCGCGCGCGAATAGCCGACCTCCCCGTTATCGCCTCTCATCGAGCCAGTAACACACAAAAAGAAAGGAATTTCACGCGCGCGCTTGAAAAATTGAGGTATCACTGTGGGAAACGCGAAAAAATTGCTCCCTCTCTCTCGACAGTGGTGTCCGTCCCATATGCGATTCTCGCGAAACGAGGTAGAACTGTACGCGGGAGTAAAGCTCTGCAAGCTCCGCCGCAAATGTACGCCTTTTTTCGCTCGACTCGCCTACATTAATATCAGCGTTAACGACCGCGCCTAATTCCAGCGACAGTTTCTCGCGCGTGCAGTTTCCCACTTTTTTTTGCGGCTTCCTCTCTCTCTCTTTTTTTTGTTCCACGCCCTTGGGTAATTTACGCCGCGTTGCAGCGAAATTACACGACGACGACGACGACGAGGCTACTACTTCGTTAAGGCAATCCGGCGATTTTCCCCGTTGTGAAAAAAGGCCTATCTGTATGTATGCGTCGACGCGTCCGAGGAATAAGAGAAAGGACGACGCACGTACGGATCGGGCCGAAACGTGCGGAGAAATTCCGGGGACAAAATCGCCGGAAACGACGCGTAAGCGTAAGGGAGAGGAAAATACTCTCGGTAGGGGGGTGAGAAAACAAGCTACGCGGAACGCGTATCACATTTATTTCCAGGAGGACGTACATACACGCGCACGCGCGCGCGATTGATTTGTAGCTTTTATAGCACGCTAACCTCAAAATGCCAACTTTATTGTCGATTTTGAGGTTGGTATGCTATAAAATATCCTATGAGACTGTTGCGGGAGGTGTTTTTCTACCTTACTTCGCTCGTGCAAAAAACCTCGAGCAAAGTTAAACCATCTCCCACAACAGTGTCATAATATACTATTTCTCGCTCGGCTGACCATATCGGACTGATTCTACTTGAACGCTTGTGGTACACTTATTGCGATGAATTATCGTACGAAAGGTTGGGGAAAAAAGCTCGACCGTCGCTTATACGAAATTGCTGGAATTGAAGCGCGTTATATAGCGATAGAGAGGGGTAGCTCCTCCTTTGCGAGCTAAATTCTCCAGTGAATTACGAGGAATTAAAAGAATACGAAGAAAGAACGCGTGAGTAAAAAGCCGGAATTGAAAAAGGTCGGCGCGGCGTATAAAGTAAGAGCCGACTCGATTCATTTAAAGCCCAGCGCCAGAAAGACCGAGCGTAGATACCGCACTGGCAGGTGCTTTTAGCCAGGGCGAAACGAGTCGGCCTTTTTTCCTCCCTCCTGTCAATTAAAAAATACGCGCGCCGATCCGCCCCCCCCCTCTCTCTCTCTCTCTCTCTCTCTCTCGTGAATGGACGTTCGAATCAGCGCGCGCGCGCGCGTCGCAATTTGTCCTTATGGCTCTTGTCGGACTATCTCTGGTTGTGTGCTTTTTTTTCGCTTCGCTCGTGAAAATGCACTCGAGAGTAGAAACGCGCGTGGAGAAAGTCGTCCTTTATCTCTCTCTCTCGGTCTGTCTGTCGGCGCTACACAGCCTGCGGCAAGCTTCAGACTTTTTTCTCATCCTTTTCGCGCTTGTTAACACGACGGCGAAGGCCTCTTGTAGCTTTTTGTCGCGACGCTTTTAATTGTTCTTTCCCGCCGCAATCGAGCGAGTGAATTGATTAATCGTGCGCTGAATATTATTGCATAAAAGAGCGAGCGAAAACGAGTCTCTCTCCGAGAGCTTTGCGTCTTCATTATCTTCGAGTCGGTGAGAGGGAGAAAGAGAGAGAGAGAGAGAGAGAGAGAGAGAGAGAGAGAGAGAGAGATTTGCTTTATTTTCGTACGAAATGTTGTTATGAAGTTAAGGGGACAAGCTCTCCCGGCGAAGATTACAAAGTTTTTATGGTAAACTTGACAAACACTCGGCTTTTAAAGACGTCGCTCGAGGGCCAAGTGCAACTTTATATACACGAGCGAGTATAAGCGGCATTTTACTGGCTGAGAATACGTAACTTTCGCCTTTGTGATACAGCTCGCCGTATTAATTACGAGCAAGCGTTTTTTTCGCGACTATCCGTGAATATTCATTATGTTTACCTGCGGTGCTACGGAAAAGTGAAACACGTCCGCGTAATTGCCAGATTATTCCTTGAAAGCTTCGGCCCGTCAAAGTTCGAAAACATCGACTAGTTTCCTCCCCCTCGACCACTTATGCCTCGTTTACTCAATTTCGTCTAGTTTGCCCTCTGATATACACACACATATACACTCCGGGGCTAATGCCTCTCGATATAACGTAGTTTACCACTGACGAGTAAATTTCGAAATCGAAGTATGTGCCCTAACTATTCAACCGCCGAAAAATCCTCGACGCGGTACGACTCTCGAGGCGAGAAATGGAGCGCAGGAAAAAAAATTGGCGCGAGTCTGATGGCCGCAACGGACGTAATAGGCATCCGGTAGAGCTTGCACACACTCGGCAAAGGGGCCGTGTCAAGGCAGTATATACACCACAGTCGGTCTCTCTCGTTGCGCACGATATTTCCGATGGCAAGTGACGCGAGCACAATGAGCGCTGCATAGCTGGGAACTATTTACTGGCGCGCCGCCAAATGAAAATAGGATATTCAGCACTGCTGCTGCTGCTACTGCTGGAGCTTACAAAGATGGAGGTGCTTTAAAGTTCTCATTAGGCGATCGAGGCTCCCGCAGTAGTGTGGACCACTTCGCGTAGTCCGTATTGTTCGCTTTGTATGGTGTTTACGTCGCAACCGCTCGCTGCAGCTTTCATTAAGCTTGCATTGTCTTGGGAGGATGTATATAGCTCTGCCGGCTATTACGCTCCGACGGCTAACTTGAAGATAACCGAGAGACAAGCGAGCTTTTTTCGAGCGGTTTCTTCTTATCTTTCTCTCTCCCTCTGTTTCTCTCTCACTCGTCTTTTTCGGAATTTGCGCCTCGACGACGACGACTAGCAGACACGCTGTACACCGTTCTAGCGTCTTATTTATACGCGAATGAAAATGCTCGGGGCGAGAGAGAGAGAGAGAGAGAGAGAGAGAGAGAGAGAGAGAGAGAGAGAGAGAGAGAGAGAGAGAGAGAGAAGGTCTGTCTCGTTGCAGCTGCTTCTTTTTTCTTACGCCTCCGCGACTACTTACCTACTCGTTCGCTGCTGCTGCTACGACTGCAAAGTTGTTTGCTAATTAAGCTGGCGAGAGAGCCGGGATGCATCTTTTTAATAAGGAATCATAAGCTGCTCGCTGATTATTACGATGTCTCTAGTCCTCCCTTTTGACGCGAGAATTTCTGTGTATTTTATTTCAGAAGCTTCAAAATGCAATTAAAATTTTCAAGTATAAACTTCTAATCTAACTCTTCAATCTCTCTTTTTTTACAGATACGCCGTCGTTCGCGATAACGCGCCTGCCAGGCTTCGGAATACCGATCGTCGAGGGGATGTCCGTCAGTCTGAAGTGCGAGGTGGACAGCAACCCATCGAGCGCCCCGATATGGCAGCGAGGTAATACAAACACGATTCTTTTATATCTAAATCCACGCATAATTATAAAAGCTTAAAAAACAGAAGAAGGAAAATCCATCTCAAACATCGCTTGGACTAGAAGTTGCATCGAACGCGTATTGACTGATCGTAATTATTTAATGTCGGTGCCCGCTCGAGGCCAGAAAGGAATGCAAATATCCGAGAGCTATATGCGGAAACCAGCCACACACACACACATATAGAAGGACCTGCTGGTTCTATCAGATCGGCGTGCTCGGCCCCGGCTTCACGTCCTGGTAATTTAATTAGCGTAAACACAGCCCCGAGAGAGAGGGAGAGAGAGAGAGAGAGAGAGAGAAGAGCTAGAGCAGTACAGCGAGAACTTAAACCAAAATACGCGCGTAGCCGTATACGCGGGGCGTGTAATAACGTCAGCTTCAAAATGGATGAAGCGCCGTGCGGAGAAACGACTGCGGCCGAGTTTCTAAACCTGCGGCACTTTCTACTTCTATACTCGCTTTAATTACGACGATTATTACCGCGCGTGTATAGGGAATTTATTCTCGCGCAGCCGTTCGACACTCGTCTTATCGGTGTGTTTGTATGTTCGAACTCTCGCTGATGTGCATTTCATCTCTAATGTGGTTTTTTCGAGGAATAAAAAAGAAAGGGAAGTGGGGCATCGACGGCGGAACAAAAGGTGCGAAAAATAAAACAAGCGCGTCGATCGATGCGGAGCGATGAAATCGTAATCGCGCGTGTTTTGTTTGAAAACTCGAGCCTCGCAGCTCTCCGCGGGAAATTCGATCTACATCGGATTCATTGTATACACGAACGAGATGCAATATTAACCCAAATTCGTGCGAAAGATAAAATAACGTTCATCTCCGCTTGTGCAAAATATAACGCGCGCGCTCTTGATTGCGTGCCTCTTTCTCGCACGATCACGTTTTCCAAGCCCCATTTTAAACGCATATTTTAAGTCATTGCGCCCCGCGTTCTACATTGTGCTCTCGCGTCCGTCTTTTTCTCTTCCAGTCTCGGGGGCTTGCAGAATGCACTGCTCGGCAGAGAAACGTCTATCGAAGACGCATCGCCCTGTAAATTCCATCGAACGCTCCAAGAGAGGGCTCTAATGTTTGCACCCCAATGGGCTCTATCTCTCTTTCCGGCTGCTGCTGCCGCTGCTGCTTCTGCTGCTGGCGAATGATATAGGTACGCGAGAGGAGGATCGTTCGGAAGCCATCAACCTCTTTTAAAAATGAATCGAGCAGCGACAGGCGAACGAGATCCCGAGCCCTAATTCCTCTTCGCCTCGTTTTTTTTTTTTTTTTTTTGCCTTCTTTACATCGCGCTTGTCAAAGCTACGTTATTTATCGACGACTCGATCGATTATTATCTCTCTTTCTCTCTCTGGAGCGCGATTTTTCCGAGCGAAAATTATCGCCAGCAGCTTTTTTCAATTTTCACCGGGACAACATTCGCTTTGCATCGATCGAGAGCTTTTCGTGATTCGAAAGCTATTATTCGCGCGAATTTTTCAGCCGAACAAAAGCGCCGATCTCATTGTGGCTCTTTCTCTCTCGGGTTAATTAAAAACTCCAATTATTTTTCCTTGGTTATTTTTATGCGATGCACGCGCTTGAGCGGTTGATGCATCGCGAGAGAGAAAAATAGAAAAATACACAGCGCCGGCACGGAAAGCGATAAGAAAGTTGGCCGCTTTATATCCTCTTAAAGTGTGCGGCTTCTGCGCGCGCGATTATTCATCGAAAATCAGAAGCTTGCGCCGTAAGGATATAAGCACGCGTTCGCGTCTCCGTAGCAGTAGAAGTAGAAGCGGAAGCTCTTCCATTATACAAGAGACGAGTAATTGCGTACGATAAGGAGATTACCTTCCGTCCCTGAGCATCGAACGCTTATAGGTATATGTAGCTGGAAGGATAACGTCAGCGGGAATCGCGGACCCTTTGCCCTAATTACGTAACGTTCATTATTACATTAAACAAAGTGCTAAAAGCACCTCTGTGGCGCGAGAAAGCTCTCGCGCCGCCGCCACGTCTATCGGGAGACTTGAGAGTGAAACGTGAAGGCGACATAGTGAGAAGCGAGAGAGGAGTAGAATAAAAATATGAGGGAAGCTCTCGGTATCTACGGCTCTCGATAAATATAACGACTTTCTCATCAACGCGCTGGATTCCGGGCTACTTTAGAAGCCTTTACGAGAGGGAGTACGACGTTTAGGCTGATATAGTTATTAAAAAGTTCAACCTTCTACTGCTGTATAAGCCTCAACTTATCTCTTTAGTTATAGACATCTCAGGAGCTAACGAGGAGAGAGTGCCTAGGTATATATACATCACTGCGGGAAAACGGGATTTTCATATTATAATGCTTTAAGAGCTGCCTTTTCCGGTCGCCTAATAGAAATAAAGTTCGAAGCTCGCTCGTGTAGTTGGAAATTTCATTACCGCGCCATAAAAAAGTCATCGTTTCGTCGGAAAAACCAAGTATATACCTCATCGCTTGTAACTTAAACGGCAATTGGATAACTTACGCAAGAGCTCTTTTCTCCGATGTCAATAAACGACACGACGAATTAAATTCTCCCCAGCGTGTACTTTTTTCACGAAGAGGGAAAAAAAATTATCGTTCTCATTAAATTCGCAAATCAAAGGATTCAAAGCAAATCCTCGCGATATTACGGAGGCGCACGATCCTCTCTCTCTCTCTCTACAATTATAAAATCCCTCATTTTCCTTTGCGCGGCACGTGCCGTCCTTGCGTACAATGCATCGAATTGATTCTCGTTAAAAAGTGCCAGGTGAATTTTTCAATTTGCTCCGAGAGAGAGAGAGAGAGAGAGAGAGAGAAAACGAGTGAAAACCGATAATATCCGACATCGTCGTCGTCGTCGCGACGACGAGACAGCTGCGTTGCAAGAAAATGAGATGGGGGATAAAAAATTGCGTCACTGTGATTACGCCTGATCTCTCTCTCTCTCTCTCTCTCTCTCTGGTGGAGAGAAGTCAATTCCGATAAGGCGGGCATACAAAAAAGATGAGACTCTTATTATTTCATTCTTTACTTTTCATTATACCGTCTCTCTATCTATCTGCGCGTTCGCTTCTGCGATGGATATAAGAGTTATTTTATTTTCGCGCTGACTCTCGTTGCTTGCACGGAATAATTTCATTAGCTTAAAACCTCGCTATATAATTTGTGCTTTCTCTCTCTCTCTCTCTCTCTTTTTTTTTTTAAATAAATTTGAATATCAAAGTAGTGAGCTGAAACTCGCTGAGAGGTTGAGTAATTGAAAGTCATAAATATTTTAGAAAATCTAGCTCTCGCCTTTTGCGAAATTCATGCGCAGAATTATTGCCGCCTTGCATTTGAACAAAGCGTACTATTTACGATAGAGCTAATTAATGCGGCAGTCGCGTAATAATAAAAAAAAAGTCGTTAAAAGCTCGACGACCTTGAAAGTACAGCCAATTATTTATTATCTCCCGCGTCCGGAGCGCCCATGCTATTTCTCGGGGAAATCGGACGACGTTGTTTGTTTTCCGGCCAAGTTGCTGTGGGATTTTTCGCAAGCAGCGCCGGAAACGCCGTCCTGTTTGGCCACGAGACATGCCACTATCTCACCGATAGTACGATGACATCCTCCTATACGCGTCGCCGAGCTTAATGTAAACAGGATCCTGCCTTGGCTGACTCGATTAAAATTTTTCAGCAGCTATAACGCCCGGCTTTCAAGAATTACTATTATTATTACACATACGTATATACGCACATAATGCTGTTTACGAGAGAAAGAAAAAGCGATGCGCTCTGCGGCGGTGGTACAGATTTATAAGAGAAGTATACTTAAGCGCCGTGTGTGTACGAGCTGCAAAGAGAAAAATCGAAGCGCACGAAATGAATTGTTATCCAGCACTGCAAGCGCGGTAGTAACAGTTGCTTTTGTTTCTTTCTTTTTTTCGGCGCCCCGGGTGGATATGAAGCACACATCGAATCGCTGCCGAGAGAGGAGTGTAGTATAACAGCGGGTGAGCAAGCAAAAGCTCTCCGGTGGTCGCGCACTATATAACCCTTCGTTTCTGATTTCATCCTCTTTTTTTGGATTTTTTGTTTCAGACAATGGGCCGCCCCCGGTCGAGCAGAGCGATGACGGATGGCTGAACTTTACGAAGATCAGCCGAGCTGAGAGCGGCTGGTACAAGTGCTACACACGACACATGCTCGGCATTTTCACGAGCATCGGCTACTTCCTCAACGTTCGCTGTGAGTAATAATTCCTTTTTTTTCTTTCCCTCTATCTCTATCTCTCTCTTCCTCACGACGATCCATCCACCTTGTACCTTTGTGCCAGAGCAGTGGACCTGCTGTGCAGCGATGTCATAATGCTCCTTTCTTTTCGCGCGCCCCTCTTTTCAAACCGGTGCAAGCGCGGTCTCGCTCTATTCAGCTTTTGCGTATCAAAGCTGCCTTGTGAGAGAGTGAGAGAGAGAGAGAGAGAGAGAGAGAGAGAGAGAGAGAGAGAGAGAGCTTGCAGCCTTTACAGCAGATGGGCCACCGACTCTAGCGTATTATTGGCCGGTGCGAACGATGTGACAAAGGCACGTTTCAAAAGGTCGCCAAGCGCGTCTTTCTCTATACTTTATTTATAGCCGACTTGCGCTGTCGGCTCTGATATTGGATCGGGCTGTAGCTATGGGCTTCTTCTTCGGTGTGCGACTTTATTAACAGGCCCTGAAAAGCTGCTTTTAGTTTTCCGGAGCTAATAGTCGTATACCTGGAAGGATCATTAATTGTTGGAGAGGAATATGAAAGCTTTAATTTTGGATGAGAGAGAGAGAGAGAGAGAGAGAGAGAGAGAGAGAGAGAGACTTTGGCTTTCTGTGTTGCAAGATTTTAATGGTAATCGAAAAAAACCATCAAAGCCTTTATATTAGCTCAAAAAGAATTAATAAATTTTACCTGTCTGTATTCCTCTCGTTCGTCCGAGTATCTTATTTTTTTAGGCCGGATTTATTCGCTTCACCCTCGTCAGACGCGAATACCGAAATAGAGTCGGCTGAGTTGATTTCGCTACCGAGACAACTGTCACGCCGACCCTTTTCAGAAAAAAAGATTCCCTTGTACTTCCCGCCTGAACGAGACAAAATAAAAACTCGAGGACGTGCTTACAACGTGGTCGCGTGCGCAGCGCGAGTTTTTTTTTATACATAAATTTACCTTCTGCCCAGTATCATACTGTAAATGTACGGACGGATTTAAAATTAATTTTTGAATACTTTTCCACGAAAATCTGCAAAAAGCTTCCAGGAAAACGGACAAATTGAAATTGAAAAATATGGATGTCTAATAAACCGCGAAAGATTTTTACATATAGACGCATGAACCTCCCGACATTTATTAAAAAAATATCAATTCTATACGAAATTGGTTACCAAATATAACATACACAGAGTAGAGTTTTGAATTTCCACTTGGGGAATCGGATATCCCTATTCCAGGCATTCGCCGCAAATTAATTGGAATTGGAAGCCCGGGTTGCGTATATACCAACGCTGGCTTTTGCCAGGGAAAATTCGCGAATAATTCGATAATAGAGGAAATGATGCGGCGGCGGTAGTTACGCTCCGCAGGAACGGAAGAAATCTCGCGCAGGCGATCATCTATACAACTGCGTCTCTATACACATATATACTTGTACAAGATATCCAGTGTGCACGGGAACGCATCGCCCGAACGTTATCCTATAACTTATCCTTCTGCACAAGCGAGAAAGAGAGAGAGAGAGAGAGAGAGAGAGAGAGAGAGAGAGAGAGAGAGAGAGAGAGAGAGAGAGAGAGAGAGGTTGTAATACAGGTAACCGGCGTGTAATCGATAAATCCCCGCATTGCAGGACGAGAGTAGCAGACGGTTAATAGCTGCTGCTGCTGCTCTCTCGTGCCATCTAAATTGCGTGGAGATTAGTTTCCCGAAGCCTCCGAGTCCTGGGATCAAACGCTGCGGCGCCAGATTCGCCGTTAACGAGCTGGGCGCTATACTGTTGTATATGTACGCACACACGCTGTGTGGCCCAGATTAAATTCGCCAAATCATTTGCTTTTCGAACGCGACGATCGTTCTCTCGGCATCAGCTGCTGCTGTATTTTGATAAATCGCGCAGTCACGTGTGCCCGCGCGGGTGAGGTAGAGTTACAAAACTGCACTATAGCCCACGAGAGAGTGAGATGAAATGTAGGTCAGCAGCAGCAGCAGCAGCATCGAGCGATAACGTTTCCATCTGAAATTACTAAGCCAATACCGCTTCGATCCCGGCTTAATATGCTCGTTGGGAAACTTAGTGCCGCGCACGCAAGTGGCGAGATTAAGCTGGAATTATTCAGCGTTGCTGCTTATTACACTGTTCAACTTAGCGGCGAAGTGTTGTTACCGTGTCTTGAATTTTTCTTCGATATACGCGTGGATTACAAATTCGAGGATATTTAAACGAAAGTTTCCGAAGTTAAGACTAATAGGAAAGGGAAGAACAATTCTCATTTGGAACTATCGATGGAAGAGAGAGAGAGAGTCTCGGGTTTACCAAGATCGGCTCTGAGGAAATTTGCAAATTTTCGCGATGAGGCGCTAGTAATTTCCGTTCAGCTCGGTGACTTCCGTCCCTGACAAATGACTGTGGTTTCCGGCTCGCGTTGACGTCAGCCGCGCCAGCTCTGTATGACTGCGATGTGTCGTCGCGGCGAGAATCTAATTTCGAGTGTGCGATGCCGTAATCGAGCAACGATTAACTTTCCAATGTATGGCGGCGCTATATACTCTTTAAACGATTGCTTGATTGAGAAAACAGTAAAGTTTACTCTATTACGGAGAATCACTTCAAGGTATAAAAAAGAATCTGCGGATACGCAAAGCTACGAGAAAAGGTTAGAGACGCGGATGTATAAAAAGGATAAGATCAGTATACACTCGAATAAGGGTCTGCAGACACGGAGTTAGCCGATGAGCAAACGACCCGACTAAATTACACGAGAAGAGAATCGGACACGGCGACGTCCTGTAATACTATATATACTCGAAAGACTCGGGTATAAGCTTATCCGTAATACGTGCGCCACTGCGCTCCCATCGCCCTTATAGAGTGGGACGACTTGAAAAAAATTTTAAAAATCACACTGGAACAGCGAGCATAAACGCTATCCATCATCCTCGTCTCGAGTTTTCGTCTGGAAGTTCGAATAAAAGAGCGCCTCCCTGCGTTTTCTCTTTTTACCTTCCTCTGCGTAGTACGACTGACGAACTTTCTTCGAAAGTTTATCTCTACGCTGCGATACGCGCGCGTTGAAATTGGCGCAGCGAAGCGCTTGCACATGGCGATTGCGTTTTCGTCTTTCAGAGAAAAGCTTCGCAAGCTCGCGAGCTGGAAAAACGAAAAGATCCGAGTTTTATTTGACGAGTCGGTAGTCGTGTATCTGCATGTGTAGGAGGACGAGGAGAGGTATTGTATATTGCTCGGGAAAGATTTGGCACGTGAGTGGACGCGCAAATCGCTCGGATCGAGAGCAGAGGCTCTTCGATGATAACCCGTGGTGCTGGCTTTGTATATGGACAGGCTTTCCGGTTACGCGTTCTATGGAAGCTTCGATCGAGTGACGCTGATGACGATGTGTGTATACACGTATACGACATCCGTCACGTATACTATAGTCATTTTGCAAATGCGCTTTCTCATTAGCTGGGCTCTTTTTGGATTTTTCCGCGCGGACTACTTTGGGTAATCTGGATAATGTTGCCGCTCTTGCATTAATGAGATGCGCGTCTCTCTGTACCTGTGTGATGAAGTTTCAGCGACGTTGAGATTGTGCGTAATAATGTATCAAGCGCGGAGTGGACGAGGACGTGTATTTGGATTATTGCACGAAATTGCTATTTAAAATGGAAATCAACAGTAACTCAAAAGGTTTTAAAATATAATTCGCGGGAGTTGTGCATATTACAAGATGAATATCGATTGAGATTAATTATAAAGCGATTAAAACGTATGTAGGTTATCGCATCATCATTTTATGCATTAATTTCTTTTGTGAAAATAATTATTGAAATTCCTTCGTTAACAAATGGAACATAATAATATACTAATTATTCAGTCCATCTCTCACTGAATCCTCTTCAACAAATTGAAATATTCACGAAGGAAGCAGCTCACTCGTTCCCAGTAGTATAACCCAAATTTAGTCAGCCGCGAAACTCCTGATCTAATTCATAACGTTAATGCTTGATAAGTTATACATGAACCAAATATAACCACCAACGATATTTTTACAGACGATCCAGAAATCGAGACGGAGGCGAAAGCTCTGAACGGCGAAGCGACAGACTCTCGGAAGATGGAAGTGCAGATAGGCGGCGCCGTGACCCTGGAGTGCGACGGCGGCTGTTGGGGTCACGGTCCCGGAATGGACCCAATCGGCGGTCCTGGACCTCTTGCACTCAGTAGGGTCGTGTACCAGGAAGCCGGTGAATACCGCTGCGTTGCACCAGATCGAAAAATGCAGGACACGTGGAGAGCTCAGCTGCCTTACCACATCAAAGTTGTCGGTGAGTCTGCTATACTTTATGCACTGTATGAACGAGTGAAAGGCAGAGAATGATTTTTTAATTAAATTTTCTCCTGCGGCTCTGCGTCTGGCGCGTTCATCAGGAAGTTTTTAATTTTTTCGAAACCATACACACACCGCGGCAGCGTAGAGCTTCCGCAATATCAACGAGTTAGCTGCGGGTGTAAAATTTTACATCGTGGTTGCAAAAGAAATATCCTCTCTTTGAAAAATGATGGCCTTTGTTGTGAAGCATTTAATACGTAATTCTTATTGGTTGCTGGTTGGTTGCCTAAGCAACGAGATCAGAACCGTGCGCTTTAAATTCATAACTTCAAAACAGTCATAACCCAGAGTTCAGACATCAGGGATAGAATCAAGAGCGCGCGAAGCGCGCCTTCATTCCTAGTATAGTAAAATCCGCGGTGTGCGGGTATAATTTTTCACGAGACAATCTTGGCTACGTTGGCAGACCATTATCGCTGCAATTGAGAGCGACGTATAACAGTGCTGAGCTTGCGGAGTATGCACACAATATTATTGCCGCCGAGTCAGCTGAGGATTTAGAGGCGCAAAGTTGAATGTACACACAGATACACACGTAGACTCGTTATATTTTCCGCGTGTCCCTCGTCATGTGCACGCGGCCACGAGAGTCAAGTCGTGCGAGAGAACAAGCGCGTCTTTTGCCCGTGTGCACGTGTGTATAGGTATATAGTACGGCACAGCTGCCAGGAATCGGGCAAATTGCATTAGTAGCCGAGAGCGAGCGAGCGAGCGAGCGCGCGGCGAAATTCTCCCAACTCGCCAAAGTTTCTGCTGCGTTTGGCACTATCTATTGTTATGAATATCGAGCGAGGGAAGACTTGATTTTTAGGTGTACGTATGCGGTGCTGATTTGGCTTTCTCTCGGGCCGAGCAAACAAGCTGGGTTATGGACGTATTCGGCCATGGAAGTTATGCTAGGCTGTCTATGAAATGAACGAGTTACTGCGAATGATTTTGCAATATAGGATTCTGAGTGGTTCCTCGTATTAAATTTTCCACGAAACTATATCAAAACCATTCTACCACCAACTTTCATTTCAACTTTTTCCCGAAATTCTAGCGATCAAATAACCAAAAAGTCCAAAGAATCCTTGCCAATTACTTTATTGCCAAGAGCTGAAATAAAATCAGCGCTCGGACAGCGGATTGCAGATATCGCAATAGCGATAAAGTTTCCCCGAGGCAATTTGCCTGGGCGTCAAACGCTCATATGCCACATTCGCACACACACAGAGATTGCGAGAGCCGTCAAGATTTCGCGCGCCATCAGTTTGTGTTTTTCGACCCCCTTTTTCGGTGACGTTTCGCAGACAAGGGTAAACAAGTTTACGAGCGCGGGAATGGAAAATCGCTGCAGCTGCTGCTGCTGCTGCTCATAACTCGAGGTATCGCCGAGCCGCTCTGCACGCTGCTGTATCGGAAAATCGACGAACCGACTTATGGGACTTTTAGTGTGCCGCACGAACAATCGTTCACGTTTTATAGAAGCTGGCTTTTTTCTCTCTCTCCCTATCGCTTATACCGAAAAGTCATTTCTTCCGCAGAGCCAATCTCGCTTTCGGGAGGTGCTGGGAAATGTAGAAAATCTTCCTTCATATTTGCCGTTGGTAATTCCCAAGGATCGGCCGACTGCACGTATATTTCCACTTCTCCGCTCGGCAAACGAGCCGCGGCGCTAGAGAGAGAGAGAGAGAGAGAGAGAGAGAGAGAGAGAGAGAGAGAGAGAGACGATAGAGGCGAGAGAGCTTTTATATCTCCATTGTAGCCCTAGGGGAGCTTATGCCCCCGACGATAATTGAAAAGCCTCGATGTGTGTATGGCCGAGACTACCTCTTGCTCTAGTCCAATTGAAAGTGGACATGAGACGGGACTGCGCTTTTTTTAATGAAAACAACGCGCGCGCGCGCGTGTGTGTGTGTGTGTCAAACGAGCGAAAACAAAAATAAAACTTAACGCCGCGAGTTTTAGGTCAAAGGCTAGAGAGAGAGAGGGAGAGAGAGAGAGGGAGAGTTTAACGGCAAGGAATTGACTGCGGGGGTCGCGATTAACGACACGCGCTGGCGATCAAAGGATTTCTTTAGCGATTTAATTCTATCTACGTACACGCTCGAGTTTCTCGATTTCCAATAAACCGCACACAGAGGGTTTCGGTCGAAAGTTTCGTGGAAAATAAAGTATCGCCACTTCTCGGAAATTTCGTACGCTTTGACTTCCCACTACACACACACCTACACGCTTTGCGCCTCATTCGGCGAACTTGTTATTCGGGGGACAAAGGCTCGCTAGATTATTCCTAGAAATCCGGCTCCCTGTGACCCAAGTGAATGTATAGCGGTTATTTATAATTAAAATGCGAGCATTTTCTTTGTTCTCGCCACGACACCCGATGGTTATCACGAGAGTTCCGCAAACGACGGGAAGGAAAGGGAATCATGGAAATGATGGAGAAGCGCGAGCTAGTGGAACAAAGCTGGCCCGAACAAACTAATTTATTAGTTTCTGCTTACGCAGAGAGAGAGAGAGAGAGAGAGAGAGAGAGAGAGAGAGAGAGAGAGAGAGAGAGAGAGCAAAATTTGCGGCGTCCAGCATGTTTCTGCGTTTAAGTCAATTCTCGTATGCCGCAGCGAAACACGACACGATGAGACTCGTCGTCGTCGTCGTCGGTGGTGGTGGTCCCTTTCGCGAAACTGTTTGCTCGACGCTCGCGCTGGTCAAAGGTAATCTTGCTGTTTCATCGCGTCCGCTCTCCCTCTTCCTCAAAGCTCTCATCACAGTCGAAAAATTCAAAGTTGATGATTTGCAAGATTCACGAGGGCAAATAAACACGTGCTTCAAACGGAAAGTTAGATGGCGAGAAGCACGCGGGGAATGCCGTTTGATTTTTTTTTTCTTAGAACGTGTGTATGTATACATGTAACGTAAGCTTTGATCCTGTAAAGTTCTGTAACGAGGTCGAGTTCGAGCTTTAACACTATCGCTCTATCGATATCGACGTTTAAATTCTATTCGTCTCCAACTCATACATCGTCTAAAATAAACTTCGATATTAAAAGAGAACACTCGACACACGTCGATTCGCCCGATATTTCACTTATTATTCGGAGTTTTTCCAATCTCGGGACTCTCTGTCTCTCTCTCTCTCTCTCTCTCTCTCATACGCGAATCTTTTTCATCGGCCCAATGTGTTTAGCCGGATATTTCCGGGAAAACAAAGCACATCAAAGAAGCAAATAGAGTGAAAATCCATCGGTCAATCGTTCACCGTCCGTATATGCTATCCTGCACTCGGGCCGGCATTTTTTGCTCACTCTCAATATGGACACGAGCTCTTCTACAGTCGTACAGTTAATTACCGCAGCTTTACTCGCTCTATCAGGCGTGTTTATCTGCAGCGTTTTTTCGAACACATTACGAACCGCTTCTTTGTTCATCGTTTCGAATATCGTGTAGGAATAACGACGTGTGTTTGGCGTTTATTTTTCAAGACTCCACCGGTCTCCCAATCTTCCCGTCTATATATAGGTACGTAGCGCATCAGCCGTTAGGCTAAGCATGAATTATTAACGTATTAGAGCTCACGAGGACGAGGGCGACAGAGGATGCAAATTGATTTATGATCGCAAGACCACGTCGTGCATATCTGATTACACGGCGCTCTGCGAATTCTTCGAGGCGCAATCCTGAATGCAATTGCTAAGGTAAAATGCCCAGTACATGGACAGATTTTAAGGAAATTTCAGAAGCTCATTCATTTTGCATGGATAAATTGCATAATAGCAAAAACGTTGTTTTTTACCAACGTTTAGCCGACACAATTATCTTTCAATTAAAAAAAACCGCTGCCAAGTCATTGGCACTTAGCTTCCTCCTATTCTGCTAGTGGAAGATAATTACATGGGACAATCAATTCATTCTTTGATTTAAATATTCACTACTATTCGATACTAAAAGGATAGGTTAGGAAGACACTTGTAGGGGAGGGGTATCAGGGGGAGTGGGGGTTAAGGTGGATATCAAAAGGATAGAGCTCCGTGAATTCCTAAAATAACTTACATATATCGTAATAAAAAAAATACCAGTAATTGCGGAATCGTTAATAACATTATAACAACTGCAAATTACAAAATTGCGGGTGGCTTCATTTTTTTGATTAATTATTTTTCACGATTTCTACATACCCACAGCCGCCCACACACAGAAAAAAACCATACTGCACGGAAAGACGTTTTATAAAACACATAGAAAAACTCTCAAACATAATTAAAGCTTTAATTATCAATTATAATGGTTTAGAACAAAAATAATAATTGTTCAAGAATCACAGAAAAAAGAAAATAAGAAAAGAAAAAGAGTATACAGGGTGAGAGGGTGAAAGAATATTGAATCTAATATCTATTAAACATAAAAAGGTTTCATAAGCCTACAAAAAGAACCCTAAGCCAGAAAAAAAAAAAAAAAAGTGATCAACAAGATCAAAATGCTTTTCCCTAAAAAATTTTCAACTCAATTAAAAAAACCAAATTAAAAAAGCTTGCACACGTAATCGTAGCGACATAAAAAAAAAAACATTTTTTTTTAAGTTTTGATTTTTATCTTAAAAAAGCTAGATCTGTCTCAAAAATTGCTTAAATTTTTTACAACCTAAAGTAGATATGAAGTGTGTTTTATTGTCCAAATGGAATTTTTTTTAAAACATTTAAGCTATTTATTTTTAATGCGAGTTATATAGTGTTTAAATTTCGAAAATTACTTAAAAATTTTATATCAATAAAAAATGAACAGAACAGAAAATCGCGAGGCGAGAGAGAAGATCTTCGGGATATAAGTAGAAACGAAAAATTATGTTCTTTTAGATTACACTATTGTTGAATATATTGTATACAATCATATCACTTATAAAAAAAGCCAAAAAAATATTTCAAAAAATAGAAAAATGGCTATATATAATATGGCCATAAAATGGTCAGAATCATAAAACAAAATAATAACCTTAAATTCAGAAATATAAAAAAAAATATAAATGCATGTCAAAATTTTATTACGATCCGTAACGCATGGTTTGCAACAAATTATGGCGGTAATACGTACACACACACAACCACAACAGAGAACACACCACACAACGAAAACCACAACACACACAAAAAAGAAAACAGCCATCCG
>CM053171.1:44100573-44127063 GCA_012977825.3 Pteromalus puparum | reverse complement strand
CAGCACGCTCTTAAGACGCTTGACATTGTTTTCTATACTCCCATAATCGCCTTTAAAATTTTAAAAGCCAGCTCCACTTCCGCACTCCCACCAGTCGCACTTCTCTAGAACCATCGTAACTCCGTTCTTCCTGCTACTCTCCCCAGCCCCCCTTTTGGATCCTTGCAATACGTTTCTACAGAGCGCGCACCGCGCCTTTTCAGACCCTTGCACCGTTTCTTGTCTAATCTCCGCATGAATCGCCTATTAAAATAAAAAGTTACTTCAGTAACTCCCGCCAGTCCGCCTTTTTAGTCGCTCGCTAATAGTTTCTTGTTATTCCAGTAGCTTCTAGGAAGAGAGGAGTGCTCGGCCGGAGATCCCTCTCCGGACTTGAAGCCCCGAAGCTCTTTAAACGGTAGCAGTCTTAGGGTACAACTATTGTTGAATATATTGTATAAATCAATAGATGAATAAAAAGCAAAGAATATTTTTGCAAAAAATCGGAAAAGAGTGGCCATGAAACTGGTCATGAAAAACAGTCTAAATCTTAAAAGAAAAATTACTCGAATTCAGAATCAGAAAACATATATGCAAGTCCAATCTTATTACGATCGATCACGTAGTTCCAAATTATAAAACAGTAACGTACTGAAGAGTATATTTTCGTTACTTATGATCGCCGAAAAATAAAGATTCAGCTGAGTTCGTAGAAAAATTTTGTTAAGACTTGTGGCGGCAATATTATATTTCGTAGCATAGAGTAGACAAGGGAGCAGTGGGTCGAATTAAAGTATCACACAGATTTATGAAGTGAAAAATTGATTGTGGCCTAACAGTCCTTTATTTCTTTATTTATCACTCAAAAAGTAAAAAGCTTGCTCAATAACCAAAAAAATGTTACTAAAATAAATATCACAAATTAGCAAATCGACACCTAGAAAAAACTACAGAAACAACTGACAACAAATGGCGGCGGCTCGACATATCAAACCACTTTATAAACACGTACTAGATATATTTGATAATGTTACACTGTTGACTCCTTATAATATCAATCCGAGAGGAACCTTGCGCAGGAAAAGATAATTATAATAAAATGATTCCACAGACATTTTCTAAAAACGTATGATTCGTACTCCAAACACCTCCAAATGCGTTTCCACGAAGTATTAGCAAAACTGAAAATTTTACTATTACAAAGCTTCCTCTTGAGGAGGAAGCAAAAAACCGAACCTCAAACAATCAATTTTCATAATAAAAATACATTTTGAAAATTAGCATCAAAACACGGTGTAGTTGGACATCATTTGACACGATCAGTACTTGGACGCGATTTTAAGCCAGTAGTTGGACACTGTAATTAAATGTGTCCAACTACTGCTTTATGGAAATGGTGTGTTCGGTAAAGTTGGACAATACTGAACAAATTTTCTCTTATGGGACTCAAGAGCAGTCTTTCAAATCATCCATTTGAATTTATTTTTGTTCAAAAGTAATCAAAATCACAAATATATTATTCGTAATGGTGTTTGCAATGCTGATCCGCTTTAGTTTTTGAGGTTAAGTTTTTCATATTATCCCAATAGCAAATATTTGAGTGTCCAAGTATAGGGCTGAATTTTCATTTTGTCCAAGTACTGAGCATTTTACCTTATAAGGAAAAACAATCGATTAATCTCCTCTTCGATTAAGACGGAGTGATTCCTCTCTCATTAGGCATTCAGCATTGACGCGCGGCGCCAGATTTTTATCGATGCGATAAAGATGGGGCATCGGCGGGAGATTCTACGACAATTACACTCAGAATCGCAAAGTTTTTTCTCGCGCGCAGAAACGAGCTTTTCATGCGCAAAGAGCTTGATTCTTTAAAATTCGTTTTTTTTCCTCTGATGTGATAGCATAATAATTTGTTTGCAGCGTAGATCGCTGTAAAATGAATCATGCATCTCGTGTACGCCGATGAATATGAATGCTCATTTCGAAAAGCGCTACATCAATCAAGATAGAGAGAGGCAAATCAAATAGCATGACTTTCCATTAATAAAAACGAGGATCGGCCTCTGCGTCGTGTCCGGGAATAATTATACGAGCGTGGGCGCGAGCGCTTGCAAAAATAACGACGCAGATATGGAAAATAACGCGTTATCTCTCCGCGCGAGCGCGCTAAATAAACGCGGGCGTATACGTCCGATCGAAGTGGCTTTTAATGCGTGGAAAAATTGTAGAAATATATTCACGCGCCTGAGCGCGCGCGAGAGCAACACGTGTTATGCTGCGACTCTGTCGGGAATTTCGGAAATGCTCGCGCACACTGACGGCCCGTCGCATAAATAGATAAACGGCCTGATTTTCGCGGGAAATTCAATGCTGGCGTATGCGTGACGTTATTATTTTATCGTGATCTGCGCATCGATTTCATAATATCCGCGAAAGCCTTCGGGGAATGCCTATATGCGTTATATATAAACACAACGAAAATCACGTATTTATGTGTATCCTCGGACGTCTCGCTATAATTTTCCACAGTGTTATCTCTGGCTTTCGAAAATATCACGAGAAAGAATACGCGAAACTAAATGTAATGAATATACACTCGCATGTTTACATCATCGCGAACACATAAGCGCACGTATACGGTCGGAAATTCTCGGCTGAAAGCGCAGGAGTCTCCGGAGCAAATTAAGCCGAAACCGCGCGCGTAAACACACGCGGCGTACATTATACATTTCCTAGTTAGACGCAAAGTGACTTCATAACCGCGCGCCGGATAAGGCGAGGACAAATATAATTATAGGAAGCGCGAGCGCCTCGGCATATCAGTCCGTCACCCGCGTGCGCACGTGTATTTACGGCTTTATGCAAATTTTAAACATGAGCTCTTTGCCGGGAAGCGAAGAATTCCTCTCCTGCGATTAAAAATGCGGGCAAAGTTTTCGAGAAAGTATAAGGAAAGTTCGACAAAGTATCAAAAAAGATGTTTCTGCAATCGGCACTTTCACGCCTGCATCGAAACACACTATTTTTCGTGGACATAAGTAGTTCTGATACGTTTTCAGGCTGGCAGTAGTATAAGCCTGACGTGATTCAACTTACGTTATAGCCGCGCTCGGGCACGGCGGGACATCATTTACGCTTTAAGCGACGTTTCTAGGTTTAACTATAAAAACGTCCATTATAACCGGCCCTCGGGAGAAAGGAAAATACATAGCAATTTCAAAATGCTGTTTATACTCTCGCGCGGCATAAACATGCTGCCACGCGGTGTTTACCGCGTGAACCGCACAATTTCCAGAGAGCTTTTTTTCCACGTCAAAGCGTATATTACAAGCGTCTACAATACACACCAGTACGCTCGATACCTCACAGAGAAGTTAAACCGGAGCTTTGCCTCGTTCACAGGATATAAAGGAGTCTTTAAGTAGAAAAATACGCGTCGGGTCAGACGCTCGATTCTTATTGCATCAGTTCTTGTCCTTAGGTTCTCCCGCTGCTGCAAAGCCGGCGTAATAGGACTTCGCTTATTATCATGAGGCGATCCTTAATGCAACGAGTAGCGCATCGTTTCCCCCAGGAGGGTATTCAATCGAACTGAGCCTGCACCCGATGCTTTATAGAGGAAGACACGAAAGGTCGCAAGCTTTCAAGCGTGCGCGCGACGTAAAACTCCATTAAGCGTCTTTCATTCGCAGTCGTCGTATATAAAAATCGCAATTTCCTTGATACGTCGTCGAAGTAAGCTTCTTTTTTTCTCTCCACAGCTCTCGTATACGTGCGTTATATTTTTTTCCAAATGATTTTTTGTCCGCGCGGCTGCTTTATTAAATTTTCAAGTCCGACGCTTTACGATACAAATCCAGGGAGTAAAATGAAAATTCGCCCCTAGGATGTAAGGCGAAGTAGCGAGCGGCCGTATAAGTAAAAAATAATTTCGTCGGTAGAAAGGAAGAGGGTATATATGTATATAAGGACGAAATTTTATATGCCCAGCCCAGGCCCTGCCTGATACACAGCTGCAGGGTCGTAAACACGCGTTTTTATCTGAGCACTTGAATTTTACTCCCCTAGGAATTCCAGTAGTCCCGGAAGGACGAAATTAAGGACTGCAGCCAGAAGTTCGCAACGAACGAGCTCGGGAATAAATGCGGCGTAATGCATATATGCACGTATATGAACGCCCGTGCTCGCGCTTATACATATACTTACACACAGCGACGTCGTTATTGGACTCGGTTGCAGCGCGCGACAGTACACGTGCGTCGTCCGTTTCTGCATTCGTTCGACCTCCCCTACTCCTCTCCCCTCGCTTCTCCAAGTCGAGGCAAACATTTGCTCCGGTGGATCACATTCCGGCAATATTTACTTTTCAGCTCGTACTTGCAAACAACTTACTTTCGAGAAACCCGATTATGTCCCTGTGCAGCTGCGGCGGGGATTCGACGCCCCCCTTTCGACTTCTGAGGAAAAGAGAGAGAGAGAGAGAGAGAGAGCTTGCAGGCCTTTGGAAACTCCGGGATAAGAATTGAAATTTGAGTTTGCCGCGCTGAGCCAAGTCCTGGATTTTGCACGCAAATAGTCCCCGAAGGACTTTCGATCATTCGCCATAGCCCGATGCGTTTGCGTAATCGAGTGCGCGCGGGAATTATTAGCAAAGGGGGTGTGTCGTGTTGCGCGTGATTGATTGATGCTCGGGAGAGCTTTTACCACCGGCTGCTGTGCTTTATCGACGGAAAAAATTACTCTCGTCGGGCTGAATTAAATCTCGTTGTAGCTATTTACTCGATCGATGGGCTGAGCCTGACCAAGCGTTGATGAGATCAATTGTTGGGTCGTGGATGTTTGCGTATTCGAGTCTTTTAAAGTTCGATTTCGTGAGCGTAAGAAAATATATTGATTCTCATGAACTACTCATCTTTAAAAGCTTTATAAATGTTTACGATTTATTCAGCTATGCGTGTCAGTCATATAAGCACACACGAATGTGGCGTACGAATATTCTTGGCAGTACGTATTTCCGTACAATTCCAACCAAGCTCTAGAAAAATATCAATAAATAAATTCAATCTACTTTTCGAATTCAGATTTTAAAATTTCAATATTTAATTCCGCGCGTCTATTTTCCGTGAAATCTGAACTATTCAAAGCACATCCGCTCGAACGAGCCAAAAACGAGCAACCAAGAGGCAACCACTTTATTCGGAAATTAAAATTAAGAAGCAATCGATCGCATCCTGGATATACATATACATATACACATCAGGGCAGCTAGGGGAAATTGCATAACCGCGCGGATCACTCGATTACGTAACGCACCACTCGGCCGCTTAATCTCATCGTCGAGAGCCAGGCGCACGTGCCTGTAGCGACGAGCGCGTTTCCGAGAATATAATAACGGTCCCTAGGAAGAAAAGCTCGTGCGCGCGCGGCTGCACGTGTTCCGACACGCGAGTCGTTAAAACGATTCTCTTCTTCCCTTGTGCGAAGAGAAAAGAGAACTCGATCGTTTTATCGCGAGTGCGGCGCGGATAAAACGGAACATTGTTTTCGAAAAGACCCGACGGAGGCCGTTAAAAGACTCTCATTGAGTACTCGCTCTTGCTATACTCGATCAAATTTTCATTCTCTCGCGGCAGTTGTAAAAACCGGAGCTTTTCGATTGAATAAGAGTATATAGCTTTTCTACTGATACACCGACCGCGAGTTTGTAAATCAGGCGGAGAGTTACTCTCGAATATAATTGGCTGTTCAAAGTTTCTCGCAAAATTATTTTTTGCTGTTGGTTTTTTTTTCAATTGAAATCAGTAGCGCGATCGATTTCCCACCGCACATTATGCATTCCATTATCCAAGAGCTGGTAAAAAACTTTGTATTTTTCACCTAATTGCGCGCTACGAACGAGCTAGAGAAAGAGGGAGAAGAAAAACAATGAACGAGACCGAGCGAGCGCGCACTGCGGCGATAGTGCGGTAAAATTCGAGAGAAAGGCAATAAAGCCAAAATTTAGAGGCCATTACGAGGGAGACGAAGCCTATTTTTATCGCCGTATCTTCTACTTACAAAACGCCAAAGCCTAAGCTGAGGACACGTGGAACTGCAGTATAACGGCCATAACGACAAATTTTACAAGCAAAACTTTCCCGGAGACTTCTCTCTCTCTCTCTCTCTCTCTCTCTCTCTCTCTCTCTCTCTCTCTCTCTCTCGCTCTCGAATCTCGTTGCTATACCCTTCTTGCATCTTCCTCTCTTTCACTCTGGACAAATCGTGCACGGGGGAACACACACCTCTGATAAAAAAACGAGGGGAAAAAAGTAACCGATCCTCCTGCCCCAGGAGAGAAAACAAAAATACATATACGTATATACGAGAGCTCTTTTAAACAATCCGGGGGGCCTGAAAAATAGCGAAATCGACGCCGTAGTCAGCAACGTATATAGAAGTACAACTCGGAGAAGCTCCGGAAGACAGAAGCAGGTAAAGCTTGCCGTCAGAATGCGATGAGGTCGATGTATTTATTTGTCGAAACCTCCGCGGAAAGCTCTCGAGGGCTGCTTTTATTGCGAGTGTCGTATCCCTCGCTTTTCCCGCCAGACTCGTCGTCCTTCTCTGCTACACACATACACACGTATACGCAAACTTCGTCCGAGCGTCTCGACCCCCGGCGTCTAATTATTCTCAGCGAGCTTTTCTTTTCCTTTATTATAAACACACTTCGATTTTCGCCGAGTCATCAGAACTTGCGACGATGATATTTCATATATTTGCTCGCGCGAGCTGCTTTAACGAAGAAGAAATAGCGGAAGAGACACGATACTCTTCGGATTTTGGATAGAAAGAGGATACGCCTCGTAAAAAGTCTACGCCGGCGGGATATATCCGATTACTTTATCCGGAAAAGGAGAGAGAAAAAGCTGCTGCTGCTGCGGAGCAAATCGCGTGGAAAGGTCAGATTGTCGCGATTGTCATATTGTTCGATTCGGTCAAATGAAACGAGCGAGTATAACGGCCGTCTGAGCGCCGAGAGAGAGAGAGAGAGAGAGAGAGAGAGAGAGAGAGAGAGGAGATGATATCGATCGGTCGAAAGCTCGGACAACAAGCACTGGCTCTGCCAATCGCATATTCTCCGACGAGCCTTCTCGGGAGTATACGAGAGAGCTCGAGAGAGTAGAAGACGGTTCAGCGAAGACTTTGTTTTCCGGATTCCACTCTCTCTCTTCGTTCGTTCTTGTTAGACATTGGAAAACGAAGAGGTCCGGTACAAAAAAACCTGCGCGTTCTCGAGTGTAAGCTAGGATTTCAAGCTCTCTCTTGCTCTTTTTAAACCCTCTTGCATTTCGAATGGCTGGATTTTTAATACGAATTTGCGCGCCGTATACACTAGGTCAATAGCCATCTTGACCCTGTACGAGCAGAGAATCGGACTCCGTTACCCGAGGAACACAATGACTGGCTAGTAACAAATTAACTCTCGCGAAGTTCCCTTTGTGTCCTGAAAAGCTCGGCTCATATTCCGTCGAATAAAGTAATGCTTGCACGCACGAAACCGTCCTCCTCATTGAATTTCAAAGGCCCGTGCCCTCCAGAGGGCACATTACGAAGCATCGTATCGCGTTTTTGCTATGAATGCTAATGCCCCGTTGGCTAAACAGTATATAGCTAGATTTACCGTTATTACAATCCGGCGAGCTTTTCTTATTCCAATTGTCGTTCGGTGAGCCATATACACGCGAGATCAGCAGATGGAAGCGAAGCGATAAGAAAAATAGAGAAGATGGTCCGGTGTATGTGTCATTTGTAGGCGGCTCGGCTCTGCCTCGTATTTCGCTTGCCTGCGCCTGGCAAAACAAAGCTCTCTCTCCCCTCAAGGAGAAGAAGAAGAAGAAGAAGAAGAAGCTGGGAGACGGGGAAAAAGAAAGCGGCTGAATAAACGCTCCTCGGGGACAGTTCGACGTACCTCCCTGTCTGTGTGTGTGTGTGTGTGTGTGTGTGTGTGTGTGTGTGTGTGTGTGTGTGTGGGTGTGTGTGTGTGTGTGTGTGTGTGTGTGTGTGTGTGTGTGCGTGTGTGTGTGTGTGTATATCTATACACGTCCACGTGCAAGTTTCTCCGGCCTGTCTGTCCCCGGCGAAACTCTGCCGCGCGCCATACGTAATCAGCTTTTCCGAATCCCCGGTTTTGCCGTCGCCTTCCTCCTCCTTCTGTTCTTGTATAGTCCGTTGGTGTATAGGTTCGATCGCCCCTTCGCCGGCAGCCGCTAAATCGTTAATTATAGTCGTGAGAGGCTGCTACTGCTGCTAGTGCTGGTGTTCACAGCCTCAGTTGCATTATATAAGGTACATCGGCTGCGCGCGCGTGTGTGTGTGTGTTTTCGCGACAGGAGACAAAGAGCGACGAGGATTATCGCGGACTACTGATGACGAAGGCGGTATTAATTAAAGTAAAGTTTCGGTCGCTCGATAACACGGATTTTTTTTTAATTAGATAATCGGAGGAATATATAATATATAGGCGATGGCTAATTAGCGCTCGAAGAATTCAGGCTAATTATGATCGCTTAGAATTTCATTATAAATTCTAGGATATCGCTCGCGATATTGACGCGGGGCGATGAGAGCTTTGGTTATAATAACGATTTAATCTTTCGGATAAACCTCTTGATTATAATACGTATATAGTCCCTCGCTATATCGACGACACAGCGATCCGGCAAATCCTGCCAATCGATTGCTCGCCTATAGCACGTATAATCAGATTCTCTGCTCATCCGAAAGCCATATTCTAGGCAAAACAAAGTCGATATACCACTTGGGTAATCCATCGAGTATGTATATGATGATCATCATCATCGTGCATATCGACGTGACTCGAGAGCATCACATCTGGCTGACGCATATACAAGAGAGAAAGAGCGAAATGAGTTGACCCTTTCGAGCAGCGCACTGCACTCGACGTTGCTCTCGCGCAATCATTAGTCCGCGGCTCTGGTTACTGGATAATTCAAGTCCGCCAGTTATCCGAGCCATTAGAGTTCCTCTCCCTCCCCCCTCTCTCTCTCTCTCTCTCTCTCTCTCTCTCTCTCAACGGCTCATCCCCTTGGCCGTCTCGGAGCTTTGGTGATGTCGGTGCTTGAGGAGTCCTGTGTGTATATCTATATGCATATGCGCACACATACACACACGAACGGCTGCTGCCACTCTAGCGACGACCTCAGAGACGCGAGATTACACCTTGAAGCGAGTGAGAGAGAGAGGTGGATAGAGAGGTATAGAGGACGACGATGAGCTTATACCAGATCTGTCGGATGGCATTACCCCGGAATGGAAACGCGAAACTACCGATACGCAGCGCGCGCCGGCATCGCTAAAGTTATTAAGTTAATTTCATTCTTGAAGGGTATCTCCCATTAGAGCTTGTAGCTTTTGAAAGATAGGGCGCGCTTCGAAACATTTTAACGCGATTCTCTCGCTGGGCGAATTTTTCGTCGAATATTCAGCTTTGATTGAGAGCGACCTTTCAACATTTTAAGCTTGTATGCGGCTAACATTTTTTAGCAAAAACTCATTCTGCGAGTCCAAGCTAAAGTTGATTTTGATTCGGGCGCGTACCTAAAGTAGTTTTGGATTGGCCTGGTTTCTCCTACCACGTGTTTCTAGTCAGCGGACATAGGTGGCGCAGTAGCGCTTTTCTACTTCTCTCATCAGAATCTGCGCGCCGAGTGTATTATAACGAGTAGTGGTTTTCGATCGGCCTGCCTGTTGGGCCACTCGTGCTATAACTGCCTCTGTTGTTTCTTTACTGGCCTCTTAGGCTCTGTGATTTCCTATAATTTTTAAAAAGCAGCAATGTATAAAATTCGACTGCGGATGATAAATTAAAGCACAACAATAAATTATGCAGAAGCGCACAATATCCAACCATTGCTTATTCTCGCTCATAATACACGTCGCTGCTAGCTGAGAGCTGAGAGTCGAGAGTAAAATCTTAATCTCCCGAATGAATATTAATGTCGCGCCTTGAGCGCGCTGCCGTCTGGAAACTCGTGTAGACGCAAAAGCGACATTTAGCCGCGGGAGGGCGCGACGGCAAAACTTATAATAAAAGTTCCGTATAATCTCGTCAAAAGTGGTAAGCCTCTCGGTCAACCGCGAGCTTTTGTTAACTCGAAACGACAGCGAAGTGACGCCCGGGCCAAAACTTTGCATCGAATCCATCGCCTTTGCAGAAAGAGCTTTTTTGCCTCTGGCCCTCTCTCTCTCTCTCTCTCTCCCTCTCATCCACTTTCCTGAAATTTTACTCTCCGCCCAAGTATCGGGCCAAGTACATATACCCGTATACTCTCCGCGTCGTCGTAAGGAAATTGACCAGCCGATGCGGTGTATAGCTGTATACGTGCATTAGCTTGTATGAGAGGCTCGTTGCGGTATTACTCGGAGAAGTTATTTTCCTCTGCTGCAGAGAGAAGACCTTCATTGTTTTTTTTTTCTTCTTGGAGAAAGAGCTTTACTCGTCGAAAATAACGCTGTTGTGTGCTTTTGCAGGTAGAAAGAACTGCGTTTGTTGCTTCGTGGTTGTTATGTCGGGTTATGATGTCAGACATTATTACGCCGCCGACGCCGGGAAGCGTAACCAAGCAAGTGCATCAGCCTTTATACTCGCAATTATCGAGAAACTTGACGCTATTAGTTTACATCAAAGAAACCATTTTATGGCGTAATTTTGAGTTTGCAAAGGAAGCCCTGAGAATATTCTAACAATAGATTCATCGAAAAATAGTCAAACCAGGTGAACGAATGAATTTTGCAAAAAAATCTTTCCCATTGACATACCCTTGCGTGAGTAAACCGGCCCTCTCATCAAACGCAAGACAGCCTAATAAAAGCCCATTGTCTGGAGCAGAAGCCCCCGTAATTAGTACATATCCGTAATACCTCAGCTGCGCGCGAATGAATAGCCCACTGGCGGTGCGTTTCATTCGAACCAGCGGAGGTGTGGGTGGAAGGGGAGTCGTGTCCCCTATACTAGCTCTTCGTAACGACAAAAAGACCAGGAGCCGCGCGTCCATTGAATTTATTGTGGACCAGTGGCTGCTTTTTTGCTCGACTGATACAATGCCTCCCGCGCGCATACGCTAAGTTTGAATTTAAAGCCGACATTTATATTCCGCCGAGGTGTATAGGATTCTCTGCGTTAATACAGAAAGAGAAAGAGACTCGCTTTAATTTACGAAATATATATACGTATGCGCCCCCTCGGTGGTATCGTTGCAATTAAATGAAATTCTAGAAATATCGAACTTTGCGAATATAATATCGAGGATATTCGATATTATATTGAAAGCATTTTTCGTTATATCGACGAAGCTGCGAGTGATGAACATGCTCGCGGAGCGATTTTAATTTTCGTTGTAGCGCTCGGTTTTTCGAATAATTCGACTTCACTTATTAATAATGCGTTAAATTTAATTACTCCGTAATAAGCTTATTTATAACTCGCGATCCGAATAAGTCAAAGCTTTATAATTTGATTAAAATTTACAAAGCCCGTCGACCATTACAGCCGTGTGCCAAATTCCAGACCATCAAACGCGAACTGAAGAAAAAATCTTTTTTCTCCCATACGCGTCGCAAAACCGTCGCGTTTCTATCTGTGTATGCGACCATATACCTAGTCCACGCAGACCATTGTCTCCTTTCGCAAAAGTACAGCGCGCGCCGTAGATTTATTCGCGTGTTCGGGACAAGAGGAGGTTGTCCTATCTCTCCCTTTCTCTCTCTCTCTCTCTCTCTCTTGCTGCCTCGAAGAGTCGCCGTACCATTTTGGAAACTCAATTTTCTCGGCTCTTTGTCCTTTTTACTGCGCAGCGTAGAGCGCGAGCCATTCGATTGGTTTCGAACGCTGCACAATGCGCCCTAGTAAATTGACTCCGTGACGTGTCCGCAGGCCGCGAATAAAGAGCGAGAGAGAGAGAGAGAGACTACGAGACTAGCGCACGCTGGGATGTCTGTCTGTCTGGTTTCCCCTTCCGGCGTCGAGCCTACTTCCGCAGACCGCCGCGGCTGCTGTTAACAAACCTGATATGTGTGCAGCTCTATACTGTGTGTGTGTACGTGCAGCCCCTCGAGAAATTCGGCGTTTACACAGATTCGAGGCTCTTCCTCCGTACTCGAAAAAAAAAAAAAAAAACGAAAGCTGCAATCTTTAGTATTCGCGTGCGCGTATCGATTTCTCCTTTTGATCCCGCGGAATGCCAGCGGGACGCCGTCTCTGTGTGAGTATTTGTGTGTCCGTGTGTATCGGATGGCAGCGACGACGACGACGACAGTAGAGAGAAGGAGAACTGCTTTAAAATTCCGCCGTGTTATTGGATTCTGTTTGGGGCCGCTCGCCAACAAATTCGTTCCCTCTGCAGCCTCTCTTTCTCGCCTCTTTCTCCCTCTCTCTCTCTCTTCTCTCTGTGCAGGGGCAAAGCAGCCCCATATTTCGGCTGCAGGGAAATCGCCCCGGTATTTTGTATGCATGTGCCGCGACACTTGTGTGTGTGTGTGTGTGTGTGTGTGTGTGTGTGTGTGTGCACGTGGGAGGGAAGGAAGCCTCTCTCGATGCTCTCTTTGCGCTGCATTCGAATTGCGCTTTCCGCCCGCGGGAGATACCGCGTTTGATTTCCTCCTCCCACTATCGTATACGAATGATCGGTAATACGCGAGTAGCGCAGACACACGTTTCAAAGGGGGACGCGAACCGCTAAATTGCACGCCTATTCGGGATGAATTATTTAGCGGCAAATACTACGCTGCTATATGCGGATTTTTATATTTGTTTCTTTCTCCCCTCTTGTCTGTCTATATATAGCGTGTTGCCGAGTCTCTTTGTCAGGTAGTGTGTGGGCGTCGCGGACTTTCGAGTCTGATTGTGAATCGATTACGTTTAAAATAAAGTACGCTTGTAATTAATATTACTGTCCAGCTTGTAATTCCACGATTCGTTAAACTTTCACGTAGCTCGCATTCAAATCTACGCACATAATTCCAAGCGCTGATAAAGAAAGACCCAGCGATAAGTCCAGAGGGTCATAACAACGTGACAGCGCTATATAATTCCCTCCAGCTAAAAATGCGATGCACGAAGAAAGTGTAACCTTCTCGGCTCTCCGCGTCTTTATAGACACTACGGCCGCAGCTCGTATATACCGCTCGCAAGAGCTTCCAACTTCAGCAAGTTTCGATAATCGCGCGGCCGGCGCAAAAAAGCCATAATACAGCGGCGAAACTCGCGCGATCCGTTTTTCTTATAGTTACATGTATATGTACCCGCACACCGCCCACTCTCGTACAATGCTTCGAAATTGCGGAAAAGTCGGACGGCGGGTCTGCGGGTATCAAAAAATATACGAGAGGCCAGCGGTTCGCTGCCGTATCAAGATCTCGCGACGTGAGCGGATTTTTAATGCAGCTTTTGATCGCTCCTATATATACAGCTCCGCTGGTGAATTCGGTACGACGGTCTCTATATACATATATACACTAGGGTGTATATAGCATTATATACGTATAATTCGAGACGACCCTGTGTATATATAAATCGTGCGCAAACATCGCGCTGGCTGAATTAATTCAAGCTCGCTCTGTCTCCCGTTCGTTTCGTAATATTTCATCGGTGAGACAGGTGAAACCAGGTGTTTCGGAGAGTCGTCAGGAGAATAAGCTGCTGCGATTTTCGCCAGCAAATAACAGACTCGCGCGTGTAATTGCTCGAATTTTCGAGCGTTTAATTCGACTGCAGCTGCACTGGTGTAATTATTCGCTGAAAACAAAGAGGAACGAAAATACAGGATATATACAGATAATGATGCGCTGCATCTGTCGAAGGCTAAATGCATATATACAGCGTAATGGATGTCGTCGTTGGAATTGGACGACGCTCTATAATCCTACGACCGGCAGATTGATGCTCGTGGGAAGATTTTTGCGGAAAAAGGTATGCTTAAATAACACTTCGCTCCCTCGCGTATCTGCTCTCATTCACCCCAATATCGGCCTCTTATTATCTTCGTTTTTTTCCTCGCAACTTTATTTACTCTTCGATGTCACCGCGCTATTATTTCTCGTCGTCTACTTTTACTCGCCTTTTTTATCGAAAGATAAATGCTCCGTCGTTCGATCGCGAGGAAAGTTCGGAACGACCAGTGCACCACGCGCGAGGGTATATGGAAAAGTTTTGTTATTAAAAATTTTACCCGTCATCCCTTATTTTTATATCGTATTTAAAATCCTCTCCAGTTCTCTTTTTACGCGCGCAAAATCTCTCGAAACATCCTCAAGCGTCACACACGACGACTATATTACACACGCTCATCTTTCATCGTCGAGGCAACGGAAAAAGCTTCCCGCGCTTGCACGATAAATTCAAGCTCGTTCTGAATCTAAGCTCGGCGCGCGCGAATGTGCAAGGCCAGCGTTGTGGCGGAAAAAAAGCTTTTATCTCGAGGTTGCAGAAAAAAAAGAGAGAGAGAGAGAGAGAGAAAGAGAACGAGAGTAGGGGTTTCCTCTGCACTGGTGCAGTGGGGAAAAATTTTTTTTGCGATGATTCGCATAATAATTCAATGGTAGAAACGGGTTAGCCTCGAGGCTCTAACGCTGCTGGCGTTGATTAACGGTCAGTCGCATCGTCGCGCGCAAGTCGGAAGCCAACCCGCGCCGTTCCGGATAACCAGACGCGCTTTCCGGTGCAGCGCGGCGCAAGAGAACACACAGAGGAGAAAGAGAGCATCGCCCTACGGGGTTGAATAACGCGCTATAGCTGGCCGGACACACTAGAGAAATGGAGAACCTCCTTTCTCTCTCTCTCTCTCCCTATTCGCTCGATGTGTATATGTATCTATATCGTGCGCTGTATTTTTTCCCCTCGTATATATGCAACTTTTTGTATGCGCAGACGGACTGCTATATATACTGGTGATGAATACGCGAGTGATATATACGTATACGCAGGAGACGCTAATTAGCAGATCAACCCTGCAAGCTCGCGGGCTTTTTAATTCGACGACGTGCAATCGGCCGATACGATGGGATACTCTCAATGCCGGGGCTGCCATTACGCTTCGCTGCAGATATTAAGAAACGTGAAAGCGCTGAGTAAATGTTTTCTCTATACGTGCGCATGCGAGCTTTTTACCGGTGTCAAAGGTGAATGGGAGTATAGTTAACGGTCTCGTTTGCAAAGAGCGGGATAATTTTCTAATTGATATCGAAGCTTTCTCAATTACGCGTATGTGATATTAACTTTCTTTATAGCAAGTTATATAACGGGTGTGTTGCTTTTTAACTATTAGTTATACTTTATAACGCAACTCGTGCGCAAACAAATCCTGAAAAATCTAGCGTTAATTTCGAGCCGTAAACTCCCAAGCTCAGCGAATAAAAAGCTCGAGCATCGCGGAGCCGCGTATAAAACCAATTGTTTATATCGGTTCTCACTCGAGAACACGACGTGTCGATAAGCCGCGCAGTCACCCCCCAGCCCCAGCATCGCTATGCGTCGCAGAAAAAGCTACACAGATATAGAGCTTGCACCGCTCGCGTTTATACGACACGACGAGAGTTACAGAAACTCTTTTTCCCGCTCGCGCGCGCGCGCTCTCGAAACGGCTAACTGCTATGGGCACCGCAAAATTTCGCGGCGCCTTTACGGTAATTGTTATCGCTCGGGCATTAGAAAGTTTGAATTTTCCACGACGCTCGTATATAGCTTCTTCTTTCCCCTGTGTACTTGACGTCGCTTCTGGTCTTGCCTGTTTTTCATCGCCTCGATACTTTACAGATACGCGTATGGATTTTCCCTGAATCTCGAGACGTTTTTCTGTATATAGTATGTATAGGTACATTTGCATACGCGTTACCGCACGTTTCCCCGTGTTATTTCCCAGCGCAGCTGTCGTCGCCATCCGGTTCTTATTCCTCGCGTACTGAAGAGGGCCGTTACAGAGCTTTCTCTCTCTTGATCGTGTGATTTTTCCCAAAGGTGCAGGATATAACGGCCTAGGAATATCTGGAAGACTGAGCTCTTCGCTCCTCTAATTTGTCTCTTCCAGAATTTTCTACTTTTTCTTCGGTACTGCAGCTTCTTCGCGGCTCACAAAGACGAGTACGCGCGAACGAACGCGGGAAAGAAACTGCCGGATGGAAAAGACGGCTAGATCGGTAGTTTGATGTATATTTCAGTTTGCTTCTGTCTCATATATACGTGAAGGCCTTTGAAAAGTTTCGAGGAAATAAACTGTTGTCGTTTATTGATGAAAATTTCAACCCCTTTGCTTATTCAAAGTCAGACTAATCATACTGATGCGAATTTGCGCAGTTTAAAAGCATAAGTAGCCGAAGCAGCAGACCGAACAAGGCAGTTTTAGCGTTGGTGGCACACCGTTATATCTAGACTCAAAGCGCATATTGTTATGAGTCCACACGTATGTACGTATGGACGAATAGAATGATTACCATGTCTTTTTCAGAGTAGGATATCACGATGATCATTATTACAGGAATTAAAGCTGGGTTCAAAATTCACAATGGATGGAATAATTTTCAATAAAAAATCTACCGATAATCAGAGAATTCGACGAATCCGATTATATTAAAAATTGAAATAAAATTCCTCTCGATAGGATCGAGTTACGAAAGTGAATCTAATAAAAACCAACGCCAGTTGCTAATTACGCTGACACGATTGGTAGTTATTTAATAATTTAAAAATAATCAACGAAGCATACAGATGACTGCACAACGATAAAAAAATCAAGGAAGGTGCAAACGCGAGTAAACTACCAAAACGAGATAAAAATGAAAATCATTCTTTCTCCACCTCCTCCTCTTGTTTCGATCGGGACGACGAAAAGGAGCGCACGACTTGAAAATCCAAGTCCGTAGGAACGAATTCCTTAAATTTACGACCCTTCCGCAACGAGATGTACGCTAGAGTTCGGTGTATCGTACATCCCTATATATCCAGCATTGAATTTATATCCCTCGCGAGTTCTTGCAGTAAACGTTCCCATAGGTCGAGCTCTATAACGATTGTTTTCAAAAATGTAAATCCGACACAAACGTATAATTCGAGAGGGCCATAACTCTCCGGATGGTTAAAAGCCATTCGTGTATAGCTGAGAGAGATAGAGGAAGAACAACAAGTATAACGCTTTAAATTTTACGAGGAGTTCCGAAGACGCGCGGCATTTAAACTCGTCCGCCAGGACAAACAGAAATTTCGTCCGCGCCTTAATAGTGGTTACAGCAGGGGTAACGGATACCAAGCAACGGGGCTAATTTCAGGCCGCTGTGTTCTCAGAGAGAGAGAGAGAGAGAGAGAGTGAGAGAGAGAGAGGGGGTACAACAGAACAGTACGGCTGTGTAGTACCATAGCGCTTGGCGGTAGTAAGTAATCGTATAATCGTTATGCAAATGAAATTATTTCAACGCGCGAGAGCTTGCGCGAAACGCAGCTGGCAATTACGAGGGATATTAGGTGAAAGATTACAGATGACCGCTCTTTTCGTAATTATACTAATTTCTCGCTCTCCGCAGCCTTTGCGAGCTATGCAGACACACAAACAAAACCGCGAGACGCCCGCGGCCGCTTGATGTTTGCTGCTCGACCGAGCGTGTATATACGCGTGGGTGTGTGTATATATCGTCGAGCTTGCAAAGAGACCGACGAGTGCTTTTTATTGCGCGTTGCCCATACTCTAGACGAGATTTGCCGGACTCATCAATTTTCTCCGGCATGTATCACTGGCGGACAAACATCTCGACGTCGTCTTTTTACTCTTCTGAAACCCGGTTTTTCTCTCGTTTATATATGCTCTCGGCGCGTCTCCAAGCTGTGCGTATAATATAATGATGCGGCGAAATATAGAGGGAAAAAAAACGAGGACGTGTATACTGGTGTATACGAGAAAGTGAAAAGAGGAGCACGACATTGTTATCCGAGCTCCGCTTCTTCTTCTTCTTCTTCTTCTTCTTCTTCTTCTTTTTCTTCTCTCGCATTGTTTGTTACGCTACGATGACGCTAAAATAAGGCAGCTTGCTCTCTTGCCTTTATTTCCGAGCTTTGTTTTTTTTCTCTTGCTGCGCTGGCTCTGAGAAAGTATACGCAAATTTGCGTTTTGTATACGTATCCGTGTACACGTCTGAGATGATGTTTCCGCGTATCGAGTGGATCGTTATACGGGCAATGAGTGCGAAACTTGTGCTTCTTTATAAAGCTCAGACATCAGAAATATACCGCTGCGGAGTATATACAGGATTCATTATCAGTTCGGAAAACTACGAGTGCGTGAATCGCGAGGACGCTTTGAGCGAGATACGTAAGAACGATCGAAGATTCCGGATATAATGGCTGCTGTAGAAGATGGAAGAGCCTCGGAGAGGTGCACTTAAAAGTCGGCTCGTCGACACCGGTGTCTATACATCCGATGCGAAAGTGGGTAGAAACAAAATTATATTTGTATACGAGTAACGAGCTCGCGTCTGCGCAATCGAGTCGTGAAAAAATGCACCGCAAACGAGCGCAAAGTCAATTAGAGCATTTGATTGAACTGGCGAAGATTAGGCCCTCGTAGCAACAAAGAAGACACGGTATATAAGCTAATATAACACTGAGGGAGTTAGTCGGAAAAAAGAAGTTGCGGCGCCTTTCAACGCTTGAATGCAGAGCGTCGCGGTGGGGTAATGACGACAGAGAAAGAGAACAAGAGCCGGGGGGAAAACAGAAGAGGAGAGACGCCGCTGCCGCCGCCACTTGGCAGCTATTGTCCTTATCTGAAGAGTCTCAAAAGTACGAGGAAGAAATGAAAAGCACGAGTAGAGAGCAACGGAAATAGATGGTTTAACAGATAAGTGTGAGAAAGCAGCGAAACTGTCGCCCGCGGAAGATGAAAAAAGAGAGAGAGAGAGAGAGAGAGAGAGAGAGAGAGAGAAAGATGGATATTATACACGAAAAGCTACTCTTAAAGTGCAACTCGCAATCAGCTTGCAGACTCTCTCGCCGGGACTAATTATCCAAGGTTGCGCTGCGACTTCAAAGCTTTTTCAAAACGTCCATAATCGGCCTCTCTGTTTCTATCTCTCTGCGTTGGCAATTACCAGAGACTGACACAAAAAAAATTATAAAAATAACCTACACTGTGCAAAAAATCACTCCTTTCCAACGCTATACTAACAGCTCTAGCAGGGAAGAATAAGGTCTTTGTAGCGAAGCTCGTCTCTCAAATACGCGGAGACAATTCGTTCTCGAGTGCGCCCCGGGGAGTGTCAAGCTTTCTTTCCGCGTGTGCATAAGAAGATGCGCCGTACGCGGACGATCAACCGCGTGTGCTAGCTCGCCGAAAAAGAAATGCAGAATCCTTCCGCGCGACAAATTGAAAGCTCGTGCAAGCTCGATTTTCCCGCGCTTTCTGGAAAAAGCGTGCAATACCGCCTATTATACAGTTCGGGAAAATAGAATATGGGCACGCACAAAAATGTCCTCTTGTTTCAAGAGGAAATAATCTTAAATTAGGACCCAAAATTAAAATCACGTTGAAGCAGAAGGATTCCTTTTGACTCGAATAGATTCCTTTTGCTTTAAAAACTTTTTGCTTATTAGAAAAATTTTGAAGCAAAAGGAATCTATTCGAGTCAAAAGGAATCCTTCTGCTTCAACGTGATTTTAATTTTGGGTCCTAATTTAAGATTATTTCCTCTTGGAACAAGAGGACATTTTTGTGCGTGGGAAGAGCTTCTTCTTCTCCATCCTGGCGATCGTTAATCATCGAGTAAACCTCGTACGTAATTCTTTCTGATACAGCGAGCTTTATATAAGAGACGGGCGATTAATCGTGTGCGGGCACTGCGTGCGCTTGCGTGTATAGTGAATGAAAACGCAATTTCACGAGGAATAGGGAGGTATTAGCGAGAGCGCGCTGGCCGGCAAAGGAAAATGTATACATACATATTGTATAGCCAAGGCTGCAGCGCATCGGCGACGACGGCGCGGCGGTAGCGGCGACATCGTAATCCGGAATCTAAGGTAAAGCCGCTTAGAGCGTTTTAATGAACATTCCGAACAAAAGGATGATAACGCAGAGCTGCTGCCGCCGCTGCTGCTGCTGCTGCTGTTGTGCTGCTGCCGGACAGCAGCCAGAAGCATTCGTACTTTGCGACAATGGGAAAGTGGAGCGGAGAGATGATATCGTCTTCGGAGACTATATCCGAGTGAATTTCCATGGGTGCGCCTGGAAAATCCACTTCTTCCTTTATTAATTTAATCGGAGATAAGAGCCTTCACTTGGCTAATTAAAATTGCTCCTTTACTTCCTTTTTCGCTTCATTTTTTTTTCCTCGGCTGTGTGTAAACGCATAGTTGATGATTAATTTATTAAGCGTAGTTAAAATTTATTAATTAAGAACTGTGTAAGCCGGCAGAGAGAGAGAGAGAGAGAGAGAGAGAGAGAGAGAGAGAGAGAGAGAGAGAGGACGCTTTTGTAATTAATATTAACACGCTTGGAAGCTCAGTTTTAGAAACAAGCGTATACTTTCCTCTCTCTCTAGCTAGCTGGCGATATAAAGCAAAGATCTTTCTCTCGGGCATAAATTAGCTTTAGCATACTCAGGAAATGAGAAAACTTCTCTCTCTTCCTCTCAGCGAGAGGGAAATTCTCATTTTTCACAGTACTTCAAACTTCTTGCCTACAAGACGCGTTTGTATATATAAAACGCGATATAAAATCCAAGGCAAGTCTCGAGACACAAAACTAATTGGTCGACTCTAGCGAATAAAATCGACTCTCCATCTAGCTTGTGCGGTTCGCTTGATGCGGGATTTTCGTACGCGCGCACGTGGATATATTTTATATCAGCGCGTGGCTTCTTTGATAAACAAGCTGCTGCTGCTGCTGCTTTCTTTCTCCTCTTCTATTCGTAATTTCGCGCCAAGAATATTCATGAGCTTGCAGGCGTTTCGTTGAAAGAGGGAGGGGCAGCGCGGGGTTGAATAAAGAAGGAAGGAAGGAAGGAAGGAAGGAAGGTGTTGCAGTCGATAGTTGCGCGCTGAGGGCAAACTGAAGGGGTCAGAGAGTTCGCCGCTTTACGAAGCGGCAAATCTATGCAGATGAGAAAGGAAGGCGCTTGATGCGGCCAGACCGCCGAGGCAACATCCACGCTTCAATTAGTCCAAGTGCATGCGGCCGTATAGCTATATCCTTGTGTGTGTGTGTGTGTGTGTGTGTGGGTGTGTATGCGTCGACCAACAACTGGTTGCTTTGCTTATATCCTCGGGTTATGTATCTCGATGCTGTACCTGAGATACGAAGTAGACACTGTGTTCGCGGACAACATACCTCTGCGACGCAGTTGAGACGATGTATTCGTTAAAATTCGTGGAATCGCTTGTGTTTGCAGGACGACCGATGCTCCACCCGCTGACGCAAAGCATGACGACAAACGAAGGCGGTACATTGGACGTCACGGTGGAGTTCTGCGCAGAACCGAACTACACCAAGGTCGTGTGGATGTCCGAAGAGAGAGTCTACCTACCAGGTGGTGAACTTCAAGATGGTGTTCGAGCTCTTCCTATAGAGGTGAGATATTTTTTGACTCGATTAAATACACCATTTGTCCGATTATATCCTTTCCTATAAAGCTTCATAATTAAAAATCCAATAAACGACTGTTGCATTAAATTTATCGAAAAATTTCCCAAACGTCACCCGATTCAATTCCCAAGCACCGCTCGCGAGTATTCCCGTCGCTGACAAGTACAAAAAAAAAGAATCGCCGCTCGGATAATAGAAAGAAATCGATCCAAGCGCTCTGTACAGGAACAGCCAAGCAATATTTTATCTTCGCACAACGAGTTACAGTTTCCCGCTCCATTGAACTCATCCAAACGTCTTTTCCATTCGCGCTCTCTCGCGCGCGCGCGACATTTCTCTCTGTACATGCCTCAACCCTACGTATATACCTATACCGTAATACATATACGTACGTGTTCTTGCACCGAGGATTCACGATTCAGCGCGCTCAACATTCCCCGCGTACTGTTTTGCCTTATTCCCGTGCGACGATCCTCTCTTTATACCGAGGCCTTTCTCTCTCGCTCATCTCTTTTGCGCAATATATATTATTCAAGGGAACATCGGAATAAAAGCGACAATGGCGAGTAGTGGTTCGCTTATTCGCGCGCTGAGCAAACTCTCTGTCGTGAGAGGTGGCACACGTTATATATACATGGATGTGGGTGGGAGAGCGACTTGTGTATGCGAGAGATTCGCGAGAACTTAATTGCCCGCGAGTTTGCTTCTACCGCTGCTGCTGCTGCTGTGTGTCGTGGTGGTACATTGTCGGTCGTCTGGTGTTGCATAACGGAGAGAGACGAATTTCGAGCTTCGCCGGCGCGTGAATGTCGGTTTAATTTATGCGTTACACGACGCCACTGCAAGCGTTGATCTCATTATCAAGTTCATCCATCTAGATTTTCCATCACTATATAGGTACTCGGTTTCTTCGATTTGGATTTCATTGTTCTGTGCTTACGGGTGTCGTATATTTATTATCAAAAATAAATTAATTTATGCAAAACACGATAAAGATAGCCCAATGTGCGATAATGGAATTATTGTAAATACAGAAATGCAATATAAATGCATTCAATATTTAAACGTAAAATATTTTAATGCATTTAATTAGCATGTCAATCTGTGAGTTTATACGAAAATTATATATAAATTAACCTGATGACCTGATGACCGAGTATTATACATTAAATATCTCATAAATTTAAGATGAATTGATTTTAATAAATCTTGAAATGTTCCCTTTATTTGACGTACGGCTGTAACAAGATTGTACTGTAATAATGAATATCTACTACAAGTATATCCTTTTTAAACACTCGCTTCCACGTATTTCTGGAAATACAAGCGTACGTGCAATATTCATATCGTATAATAAATTGGATGTGCTTTTAAAATCACGGAAATAACAACACAAAATCAACTTTACCAGAATATTATAATATAACCGCTTCCTTTGCAAACACTTCAAACCAATGCACATCGCAGACAGCCTCTTGCGAGCACATCAGCAATATGACAATTCATTATCATACAAACCTTCCCCTCCCGCAACTATATACGCACGAATAACGTTAGCGCAAGTCTGCGGTCATACACTCATAGTAGACACAGCAGCAGCAGCAGCAGCAGCAGCGGAGGGAGCACAGTTTGCGTTGTTGTTTCTTACCGGTCAGTTTGCCCAGAGCCGCGCGCACTGGAGAGATTGCCGCGTCCCATAGTCCCTTGTACATTCTGTTTGCTTTTCCTTACCCGCAAGCTCATTGTCGAGCTTGGTTCCTGAGCGAAGCCCAAATAAATCCATCGTCCCCCACTACACACATAGCTTTTACAACACAGTAAAATAAGACGTATCGTTAATTCAACGCCCGATCGATCCACCGTTCGTTTCTTCTTCTCTCGTTCCAGGATGGCGGCACAAAGGCCTGCTACCGTAGTGTGCTTCGCTTCGAACGAGTCCAACGATCGCACGCCGGTGAATGGATGCTGTTGGTTCGTTCGCCCGAGGGTCTAGCCGACGCCTCGGTATCTCTCAACGTCACTCTAGCCGCTGGCTACAGCCACGCCCACGTGGCCTCACCAAGCCTCCTGAGGATCACGTTGGTCCTGCTGCTGTTACTGATCAAGACAAGGCCTTGAACCCCGAGAAGAGCGTCGAATCTTCTTCTGTTTTCTCGTGGTCTCTTTCATGGGGGTGATAATAAATCCGGAACAGGACGATGCTTTTTACACTCGACGATGCTGATGGTTGCATTATCGGTCGCTCGTCGAAACGGCTTTATTATACTCTCGTAAATTGCTGCCCACGCTCTGATTACCGCGAACGGCCGCGCGCGGAGCGCATTTATTCCGAATAGTCAACAAGGCGCGCGCGTTATGCTTTACGCGAGAGAGAGCGTGGCTACGCACTGGAACGATGTCGAATTGGTAATTTAATTTCCGATCGTGAGAGTTTCAGTCTAAATTTCGAGCGCAAACGCTGTTCAATTTCTATTTCGATAAATAGCCGACGAGCGACGAATTGATACGTGATTATATTGCGCGCGCTGTGTTGGTATAAATTAATTCGTTGGGATACATGCGCACACGTACCCCTGAAATTGTGGCGTGTGCGTATATACCATCGTCGGCGAATGATTATTTTTCTTCGTGGAATCACTTACCAGAAGCGAAAATTCATTAAGCATCGCGGGGATTATGCGGCTCGTAAAAAGCTCAAGCTCTCGGTCTTATACGGCTGAGCCAAGGAAAAAAATGAACAGGGAAAAAAGAAGAACGATTTTTTTTTTATACATCACAAGAGAGAAAGAAAAGGAAAGCGAGAAAAGTAGAAGAAGAAGAAGAAGAAGGAGCAAAATCACGGGAAGACTTCGAATCTCCCTATTAAGCTCCCGCCCATATCGGGATATCACGTACGCGGTGCGCACGCGGCGAGCGCAAAGCTCTTCGCTTCGCTTCGAAGGCGAGATTAAATTTTCTGAAGCGCGAACGCGAGCGAATGCACCATACCGAGAACGAATTTCAACGAGACGTCGACGGCTACGACACGCGTCCCCAGCTATATATAGATATATATTATACATAGATACATATATTCGCGAGCGATAAAGCAGGTCAGGACGATGATATAATTAAGAAAAGGCGGCAAAAGCTCGGGACACGATGGAGCTTTCGCGCGGGCTGAATTTAAACGAAATATTAAGATGGATATGTATAGGAGGAGAGGAGAAAAATTTTAAACGCCACACGATTCTCGCGGGGAAAAATCGATCGAGCCTGTGTTTATACGTTTTTCGTTTGGTTATGTTATGCGTTGTAGGATGTTTGTTTACGAAGCTTTCGAACGGATATTGTTTGATGAGAATCGCGGAACGATATTTTTCCCCCGAGAACGTGCAAATTTAACGACATAAGAGATTACACTTAACGAACGGAAAATACTCGAAAATACTCACGCACATAGACAGACGTGTGCAAGAGGTGAAGAGCATCGGAGAGGCAGATTTAAATCGTACAATGTAAATAATTGTATAGGACGAAGTGAGAGAGTGAATTTGTACGTAGAGAGAGGCCAAAGCAGAATTTTTATCTCGACGACGTCGCGTATCGTTAGCGATTATTTTGAGGAGAAAACGTCAAGTTTGCAACGATCTTCCTTGTTTCTCCCTACACCGGTACATTACAATGTTTTTCCTTGTACACCGCAGCGAAGCGTATGTGTAATGCAAAGCTATGACACTCGAGGAGTTGATTATCCGAAGATTTGTTGTATATGATTATATCTCGTATCGCGAGTATATATATTGAATAAGTAGAATTTGTAACGTGTACATAGTCACTGTATATGCGGCATCGTCGGCCGCGCGCGACGAATTATTATACATATAAATACATTATACATATAAGTATGAATATATATATATATATATATATATAAATATTATACATACGGTAACACTGTTAGAGATAAACATTTACCATTTGTTGATATATTTTTATAAAGTTTTATTTGCCGTCGCAACGGAGGACACTCGTAGTGTCACGTGTATGCACACTAGCGGCTGTCTTCTGCGTCGGCGACTTTCCTTTCAACGTATATATATGATATATAAATATGATAAAAAGACGCATATGGCACACTATGATGGGCGTATAGGGTGCAATTGTGTATAGGCGATTTCGAGCGAAGGTCAAGGTAAAGTATATAGACGGACATATATACACGATCGCTTTTGCCCGGAAATTTCAATAGCTCTCTCTCGTACGGCGGAGATAACATTGTCCGGTATATGCGTCGGACGTCGCGTGTGTTCTCTAGGTCATTTAATTATAACTTCATCCGCGGCAAAAGCCAAGTGCTCTTTGGGCCAGCGCAGCGGAAATTGTTACTCTACTGATGGCTATAGGTTACACTTGAGAAAATTGTACACCACCACCGCATTCACTTTTGTACAGAACTACTCACGCGTTGTTATATACATATACCATATTATATTCGTGTTGTATGCAAAGTGACGTAGAAAATTATCATTACATTGTATGAGATGTATTATTGTGTACACAACGAGTAGAGAGAGTGAGAGAAAGAGATAGCGCGTGCGTTTATTCCGCGAAAATGAATATCGAAATACACTGCATGGAGAGAGAGAGAGAGAGAGAAATACAATAAGTAAGTCGCATTATCGGATTGCAGACGCTTAATAATTTAGCTGCCCGTACACTCTTGGGGCTGCAATATTCGCTCGCTTTTATTATTTTCAAGCTGCGGATGAATTAACGTTCGCATTGAAATTGAAATTTATTGGAAAATAATTTATTTCGACCGCGCATGCGGCCTCCTTTTAAATGCAAATGAACCTGCCCCGCGCACACACGCTCTCTCTCTCTCTCTCTCTCTCTCTCTCTCTCTCTCTCT
>CM053171.1:44066539-44100559 GCA_012977825.3 Pteromalus puparum | reverse complement strand
CTCTCTCTCTCTCTCTCTCTCTCTCTCTCTCTCTCTCTCTCTCTCTCTCTCTCTCTCTCTCTCTCTCTCTCTCTCCAATATTCAAAACAACAGCGCGCGAAAATCGGATTATCAGTGAATTCCGCGGTAAATTTTAGCGCGCACTCTCTCCCTCTCTCGAACTCTATAACGCAAATTCGATTCGCGTTTTACCCAAGCGCGCAAAGAGCACGGACAACTTGACTTTCGCGTAGAGCTCGAGATACATGTATGGTGGTATTATATTATATACATAAGAGGCGTCCGAAACGGTAGATTAACGAAAATAGGGGGAGAACGTAGAGGAGAGAGAGCTTCTATATATGCATGTGTGTGATTTATAGAAGTCGGCGGATATGCGACTTGCGAGAACGTTGCGAGACGTCGGCGCCGTCGCGAGATTTCCGCAAGGTGTACTGGAAGAACCCCCATGATCATTTTTCTGCCCAAGATGACCTTGATTCTCTTTCGATTTCTCAGAATTTTCGTTCTTGCAAAAAATTTATTTTCTCGTGGAGAAACCGGCGATGGTCATCTCGGGCAAAAACGATTCAAGACGGACACGGACACTCCTGAACTTGCTGATATCACTATCCTCTACTACTTCGTCATTAAAATAATTCTTCTTCATATAAATATATAGTGTAAAGATTGTAACGAGAGAGACAGGGTGTGTCGTTCGCGAGTGTTTGAGTCCAAAACAAAATGTATAACCGTCCCTTATCCTTTCAATGCGCGCGCATGCGTCAAAGGTCTAAGATTGTTATTGTTTTTTCTTTTTTATCGTAATTGTATAGTTACCTAGGCGACCGATATTATTTACATATTAAGTAAACGTCGACAGAAATTACATACTATGAAAAGCGAAGGAAAAAAATATCGACCTATCGAGTGATTAAAGAAACGATTATTAAAGAATAATAATACCATGAAAAGCTGTCTTTGGTTTTTTATTCAGTTTGATACTCGAGCGCTTACCAAAGAATTGTCTTTGAGGTAAGTACATGTTTTTTACCTTACTTTGCTACGGATGTATCAAAATCCTTATATAATTTTTATAAATATAGTTCCGATAACGGGTAGTTTTGAATGTATAGATTTGTAGAGCCTAAAAATCGATATCCATATAGGGTTACTTTGTCTTCGTGTTTCATTGTCAGTTGATCTGAAGACAATTTGTACATAAGAAGCGAGTCGAGAGATAACGATTATTTATTCTGTACCAATAATCATAAATATACGTCACATATTCATTGAAACCCTACAGCCAATCCTAAGTTATGATAAAAATCCATTATAACAATTATTGCCAAAGTATTTATAAAAAAATAGATAATAGATGTCCAGAATGAAGTTACTTATTGAAAATAAAATTCGTTAAAGAATCTAAACAGAGCTTTATACCTTTTATTACTCCGACAAAAAATATACTCAGCAATAAAAATTCACTACCCGCAGGTATAAGTACAAGTCTAAATATTGAGCATCAAAGCCTCGAGTTGTAAAACAGGAAAATCATGGGCTGTAGGACAGAGAGAGAGAGAGAGAGAGAGAGGAACGACAGTAAAAAGGAGGAAAGGGGATTGTCTGACTAACGGTAGCGACGTCGGAGGCAGCGGCGGCGGCGCCGCAAAACGTGACCGAGGCTCGGCAGGGCGTTAAATGAAGTCCGAGGAAAATCAAAGAAAAGCCGTAAAGTTCTCGCTGGCTTTCGCGGCAGCAGCAGCAGCAGTAACAGTAGCAGAAAAGCAAAGCTAGAGAAAGAGGAGAAATCGAGCTTAGCTGTACGAAACTTACGATGAGACTCGGGGGCGCGTGCTTGCGCAATTCTCGGCGGGCGCCTATAACTTCTAACGAAACAAACTTCATGTAGCCCCTCTGTGTGTGTGTGTGTGTGTGTGTGTGTGTGTGTGTGTGTGTGTGTGTGTGTGTGCGCGCGCGTGTGTGTGGGTGGGTGTAAGTCGACGGTTACGAGAGAAGTAAACTGTTCCAATTTTCTCGGCTCGCGTAGCGTATACTTTCACGACAAGCGCGAGTAGCGAGAGGAAAAGCCAGGAGCTAACTGATGTGGAATCGTTAAAAAGACCGCCCGCGAGCACGCGAGCTGCAGTAGGAGCTATTTTTTAATTGCCTCGAGAAAGTCTCTTTCCACACGACGTCGATTGTTGTCGGTGATTTACATAGATGCTTGCGAGACAGAGGCTTTTGGGATTCTATTATTTTGTTTTTTTTTTTTAGCTGGGAAAGGGTTTTCAGGGAATTCGAATTTTCAGAAATGATTGTTATAACGTTTTAATTGAATTTTATTTGACCAATTCCATGAATACGTTGCACGTTCGAAGGAAAAAAAGAGGATTAATTTCGCTTCTGGGAAAGCACTCGGCAACATAAAACGAAAACCGTGCAATTATTAAAAATTAAAATTCCTGGAAATGACTGATTGGATTTAAAAAGATTCATGAGAAGTTGTTTTAAATTATATTGATTGCATGAAAATCACACGTTCATCAGAAAATATTAATTAAAATTATGCAATATTTTGGTATAATTAATTATTTCGTACAAATAATAAATATTATCCATACATGCTGTTATAAGACACAAAATTTACATAACGAGGTCAGCTGTGTCCAAGCGCAACAAATGACTTACTCACTCGATAATTTCAACAACGTCGGATTTAAATTACTGACCGCGAAGTGTATTTAATAGAACATAAACGCGCGTCATAATTCGCTCCGATAAACTATCCGCTGCTATTTATCATCAGCAGCCAAAAACGCGTATAAATAATACCACACAGCGCTTAAAACTCAAACAAATCCGTCAAACTCGTCGCTCTTTGATTTGTTATCTAGTTTTATCGTTGGCGTCCTCGTTACAGCGTTGCAGCAGCTTTCCGCCGAGGTGGTACATACAAGCGCAACGAGAGACGCAGCCACACGCAATTCCCAGCGCTAATGCATAATGGATAAAACCGTCGGCCGAACGGGTGCGGAGAATCCAGGCGGTTTGTCCAATCAGATTAATGGTGCTGGCAGCACTTTTCACACACAGGGATAAGAGCACGAAACCAGGAAAGCTTGCATATACCTGACGTGTATGTGTATGTACACACAAGCTAAACTCTGTTGCAGGAGATGCGCCATTCCCGATAGTCGATGATCGCGAGGTTGCTTAAAAAATTGATAATTATGCAAAGAGCTCGATTAACCGATGCGCGCGCAAACTAGCTCGTGGTGTTTGCAAGCTCGACCTCGTGAATAACAGTGTATAAGCGCTCGGAGCGAATTCGCATGAAAAATCCTGGCGCGCGGTGTGCGCGATTAACTTTAACGCTTAATACGTATATATATGAAATGTAAATATGCGCGCCAGGCGCTACTGCTGAATTATTTCAACGATTCAAATTAGAGCTTGCAAGCTTTTTACCCGCTTATATAATACACTGAATTTTAATTTCGCGGTGTGTTATTAATTACGCTTAGTATATGTGGCAGTTTTATTAGAGAGAGAGTGAGAGAGTGAGGCAGTAGAGTCGCCAAACATTATTTGCAAGCCAAATTTCAAGCCACAGTTTAGAGAGACGTCGCTCTCTCGCTTCATAATTTATTCCTCGAGCAGACTCTCTCTTGCGCGCGAGACGGGGAAAAATAGCGGCATCGCGTACGTGTATCCGGTTTGTTCAAAATGGAATTGCCATGAATTTCCCAGGACATTTTTGCAGGTTCTGCCTCTCTCTCTCTCTCTCCCCAGAGGCGTTTTCTCAAACATTCGGAAGTCTTCCCGCGGAAAAATCTCCGTATGTTCTAATAACGACGTAAAACTCGTCGAACCTGGTGAGAGCCCTTGGAGAACAATAGAATTCTCCAAAGGACCATATGTATAGAAACGCAAGGAGGATCGGGTCAAAAAAAAAGAAAAAAAAAGAACGAGTGCTGTAAGCGAGAGTGTAAGCCGCTGTCTTCCTCTTTCTAGTCTTCCGGAGAGGCGGTCCGACGGCAGATCCTTCTCTTATTACATCCTTTGTTTGAAATCAAGTTGAGTCGGTAATTAACGAGCGGCCAGTAGTGGCGGCGCGTCTCTGCGGTACACACAGGCCTCGTAGCAGCAGCAGCAGCATCTCGTGTTCCCTCACCGCTAGAAGCACAGCCAACGCCGAATATAACCGACTCGCTAGAGACAGTAAATTACTCTTAACTTCTCGGAGGGTAAAAATTACTGAGTTGTAAGGGGCGGCAGGAGAGCTTAAACCACCTCCGCCAAGGCCATAACTCTTGCGCTATCTGCGCGCGGGTAAATGTTCCTTATCCTCTCTCTCTCTCTCTCTCTCTCTCTCTCTCTCTCGCTCACTCGCATGCAGTCTCTACCCCGTTTATACCAAGGCTTCTGCTAGCACTGCTGTCTCCTTTCTGGCTTCGCGCGCGAGAAGCCCGTCCACCCCCCAAGGGGAATCGCTCGTCATTTATTTATTTCTCACATCCGCGAGGAAACAACTATACGCGCGCGCGACTCTGCTTGTCAAGATAGACTCTCTCTCTCTCTCTCTCTCTCTCTCTCTCTCGCTCTCTCTTTCTCTTGCCTTCAGCTTCTTGAGTACGAAGGTGTGTAGTGCAAGGGGCGTGGAAAGCCCTCTGTGATGCCGCGACACTCGGGACAGCCTCTGGCTGGTATGCGAATGATGCGGCAAATAGGATGATGAAAGAGTAAGAGAGTGAGACGCTGGAAGAAGGTTACTGCAGTAGAACGAGTTTATTTTATTGTGTGGTGTTGAGTAAATTCTACGCGGATTTGATCGTATTATTTTTAACGATAGTGTATTATCGACAGAACTGTTGTACATGTTCGAATTAGCGAGGATATGGACTGAACGGAGATTTAAACGAATGTCGATAATTGAACGTCGAAAATATATTTAGCATATTATCGAACTCGCTTGCAGGTAAACCAATAAACTGTACTACAGTAAACAATCAATCAATCGACCGCACCTGTCTTTCAAAGTGAACATCCGATTCGCAAATCAGATTCCAAGGATTCTAAAGAATTCATTACAAGAGCTATCCTCAAAATTCCAGAGTAACGAACGAGCGAACGAGACTTATCCAGAGCTGTATACACAAAACATCGTGTGTGACAGCTCAGAGCTCAGTCTGTCTCGATTCACCGAACTGGAAATATTCTCTGGTCTTCACCGGGAATGTAGTCTGTCGAGTCTGAATCGTTTCCTTGTTTGCAAAAAGAAGTCCGCCTATTAAAAGGACCGCATAATAGCCACTCAGCTCTGTCTGCGAACTGAGAGTACGTAATATCCAGTAGACTGGATGTTGCCCCTAAATAATTACTCGAAAGTTATTCTTTTCCACAAACTTGACATCCAGTTTTCACTTTCAGCTTACCATCGTAACATTTATTTGTACCAGATGCATCAGAGCAAGGAGAAAAAGGTCTGCTTGACACTAACATTAAAATTAATGCAGATTTTGCATTCGCATAAGCTGCGAAGGTGCTGCAAAAGCGGCAAAGCCGAAAAGCTCCGAGTCTTACGCGTTTGCACTTTTGGCATCATAATACATGATTCATACGTTAGCAAATCTCCGGAATATGCAGTTGCGCACAATTTAATCCAACGTTTTATTCCACTGATGAATTTTCATCTTTCTCCTAGCAGCGACGGATAAGGAAAATTAAAAAAAAATTTCTCAAGCGTCAAGCGTCGCAGTTTATCTTTTCAATTTTCTTTTACGGATTACTTATCCAGGCTCTATAAAAGTAGAGAGGTTGATACACTAGGAAAAGAAGTGCCGCGAGGCGCAGCCTTCCTTATACTTTCCCTTTATCCGAGAAAATTTCATTTTCATACAATTCCAAGGCCCGCGCGAGCCTTGGTCTCTTTGCAGCGGTGAGTGTTAATAGCGGTAACGACCTGGAGGAGGAAGAGAAAGAGAAAGAGAAAGAGAGGGTAGAGTACAAGCACGTCCTGAGGTAATCGTCAAACTTGAAACTTTTCTAATTTCCCGCCCTGTGCATTTTCTCAAAGCTTCTCCTTTGATCTGTGCGCATACTCTCTGCGATTTGTTAATGCTGTAATTTACGTCTACTTCCTTCAGCCTTTCAATTAGTCCGATTTTTTCTCTCCTGCCTTCTAAAAGGGTAAATATTGAACAAAGATATATATATATATATATATACTAGTGGGGCTTCGCCCCCTGCTCGCTCCGCTCGCCAACCCCCCATTTCAGTTTCTGTTTTATTTTTATTTTAAAATTATATTCTATATAAAATTTATAGATTATAAAAAAAGATTAAATATTTGTCCAAATTAAGAAAATAAAAAGAAAATTCGTTACTGGAAGTAAAAGTACTGTTTAACATCTACTGTTAATGGCATTTTAAAAAGTTGTTTATTTAGAGCTTCAGAAATTTATCATTTCAATTTATATATAATTTAAAATTAATTTAATTCTTCTGGTCGTATCTATTGCCTCTAAATCTTTTTGCCAGACAAAATTATTGACTTCACACAATTTACTATATTGTGTAAACAAAGATTCATCGAAGAAAAATATAATTTATTTACATAAATTTAAAAAGATTCGTTTATTATTAAACTATTTTTTACTTATGTTTTTTTATTTGTTGCTATTAAATTAAATGAATAATATGAGGCAAAAACGTATTACAGTGTTGATACTGCAACCTATCAAGGTGTTGATAAATCTGACGATAATATTTACATAAATTTTCCGATCGAAATATTAAATAGCATTCGCAAAGGATTACCACCTCATGAACTTAATTTAAAATTTGGAGCTATTATTATGTTAATAAGAAACTTGAGTATAACAGACGATTTGTGTAATGGCACGCGATTAAAAGTTACCAAATTATTCAAGTATAACATTNTAGAATTACTTTAAATACTGGAAATTTATCTTCATTGCCAATTATTTTATACAGAAAACAATTTCCTTTAGTCTTAGCGTTTGCTATGACTATTAATAAATCTCAAGGCAAAGTTTCGATAATGTAGGAATATACTTAAAAAAACCGTTATTTTCTCATGGACAATTGTATGTATCATTATCTAGATGCAAAGATCCTAATCGTTTGTTTATTCAAAATGAAAGTGAAAACAATTCAGATATAGAAAATATAGTTTGGAATGAAATTTTTTATTAGAATTCATACTTGAATCGCACGAATACACACATACATATATATATGTTCTTTATTAATTTAATAAAACAAATGATTCGTTTTAATTATATTATAGCTGTCTCCACAATTAATTAAAAATGGAGTGGGATCCAACTCAAAATTCTTTAGTTCCAATAGAAAACGAAACACATGGAAACTTTTTGCGAGAATTAAATAATCAAATTGAAGAATATGAATTAGAACAAGTAAATTATGAACGTTATTTAAATGATTTTTGGCCAGAGAATATGACGAAGATCAATTAAAAAGATTACATTCACAAATTCAATTTTTCGAAATATATCGTGACGAATTAAGTACAAATAACATCAAAATTTACAAGTTTAGACCAAATTTCAACTCAAACTACATTAACTATTCAACGTATTTTAAAATTTCGTAGAACACATGATCTTCTTCCAGATACCTTGAAAAATGATAGTACAGCTTATGTTGAATATATAGCTAACATTCTAGACCATATCAATCAAAATTAATTGTATGATTAATGAAAGTAAAAATATTATTTCATAAATTATTTATGTAAATTCACAATTATCTAAATAAGCAATTATTATCATAGATTCAACTTCTAGAACTGCAGAATCAATATTTGTTATTTTCTTTAATAATATTTTTCAAATATTGTAGCAAAATTTCAGTCACAAAAAATTTTTTAATTTTAAAAACCTTTTTTTTTAAAACCTTTTTCATACACAATAAGGCACAAAAACAGCACATAACGGACACACAAATAATCATTAACAAATATAGTAAGTTAATTTCGTATTATTATAGGACATGATGTAATAATAGTTAGTTAATTTAAAAATATTTAATGATTATTTGTACACTTTTACATGAAAAAAGTTTTAATTTAAATTTTACCCCTGTACAAAAATCATATTTTTTGAACAGGTGTCTTAATTGACTATAATTATGTGTACTCTTGCCCAAATATTTCTTTCGAAAAAACTTTTTTCAAGGTAAAGTGATGCTGTAGGACGGAGGATGGTATGAAGGTAGAGTCTTAGGGGAGGAGGATAGGTATCTAAGACTCCGTGGTTATATGGCTCTTGGGCGATGATTCAACGGTTTCTTTTTTAGATTATTGTATACAAATTTTAATTGATAAAAATGGATCAGTATTAATTATTTCCTTCTTAATATTTAAATTGAAAAATAGTATTATTCAATAATATCATTATCTTTACAATTAAAATTTTCCTTTTGAAGCAATTATCTTTAGAACAAAATTCATTGTTATCAATACCATAATTTTGTATAATTTCATCATGTCATGAAATTATATGAAATTATTGATGATTTCATACAATAAAATAAGAAGACAAAAAAAATCAACGGTGGCTGAAGTATATTAATATAATAATATAATGTGCTTCTGACAGTACCCTTGGGTGGTGTGGAAAACTGTCTATAATATACATAGCTAATTTTCTAATTCTACTTAATAATTTTATACTTTTTTCTGATCTTCCAACATAAAAATCATAAATCTGAATCATTAGTGAATCATATAGACAGGGTAAGTGAGTTCTTTGAACTTGTACTCACTTACCGCTGTAAACTATTAATCTCAAATATAATTAATTAATTAGACTTTTAATGCCCCATATGGGAAATGTGGTGGTGGGGGGCGGGGCGGAGGCTTTGAATATTTTCAAAATCACATAAAAACGAAACAATTTTACGTTATTTGGTGGGGGGGGGAGTCTTGCCAAAATGACTATATAATATCGGAAGATATATATATCTGTGCTCAAAGTAGAAAGTATAAGAGCTTTGTGAAGCTGATTTGTGCTTTAAAATATATTCATACAATATTTGCAACATTTCGATCGTTGCAAGAGTAATTATACAATATTCGGGATAATTTATTATGCATCGTTTAATTTTATATTATTAGAGTTCTATTCTAAATTATAGTTTCTGTGTTCGATTAACTAGTTATTCATACTGCATTATTGGGTTATAATTAAATTTTAATAATTGCATATCATTGAATGTTAATATAGAGTACAAGTTCGATCGCAGCTGTTATGATTCCAAACGATACTTTTGTCTCATAAAATAATTATGGAATAATTTAACAATCATCCAATCAACATTATGGATAGTTATATTATTCAAACTATTTATACGATTTCTACCCAGAGCATTATTCCATAACTCTCGTAATAATTCGCATACGTATTATATTATTCCATCGAAAATCCAATCCTACCTTTAGCCTTGAAAAGTTCATATGAATTCCAATTTCAGGCCAGTCGAGAGACTGGGTCATCATCGCTGTAGGTTTATCACACAAGTCAACTATCTGACATTGAAATCTTTTTTATCTCCTGAAGCTTTATTGAATATCGCTCGGCGAGTGAATCGATACTTTGAATAACTTTATTGACGACCCTCACAGAATATTAAGCCCTTCGCGAACCGCTACATCATATTCAAACAAATTTTATAAATAATATTCAAAATCAAATTTTCCCTTTTCTGTTCTACTGTATTTCCGATAACTGTAACGGCCCGAGACTCACTGGAAGCCTCGATAAAATTGAATTTTTCAAGGCGTGAATCGAGCAGGAACTGGCTAAAATTCTCGTCGATTCCACGCGAGAAGTTAGACTCGATTCTGATCGACAGGAGTACTCGATCTTTTCCTCGTTCAGCTGCAGATGCACGATTTGCTGAACCTTCTCATATAGGTATCGTAGCTTCGTTGTGCCGGTAAACTTTCTCGCATGTGCGATAAACTTTTGCAATTCAATTTTGCATCAGCGGAGAAGATGCAAGCGGATAGAAAAGTTGTCGAGGATGTCTAATTGGCGTAAAGAGTTGAAGGGGAATTTGCGCTAATATATATATTCATGCGGAAACTGTTTGATGTTGCGATTTTGAAAACTGCGTCATACTGAATTGTTTAATAATTGAAACTTTCAATTCTCTTTATCTTCGATAAATATTATCCTCACGTCAATTGATGTCAATGGAATTTCAAACAGTTGCTATCGCGATCTATTGTTACACCATTCTCAAAACCGAAGGTCATGAAACATACCTGCCTACTGTACAGCTGTACACATATTCGATAACCCCGCATTACCACATTCCAAAACTACTGTGTATATTTACACAGTGACCAAATGAACATAACCCGCTTTCCTTATCTCCTCTAACACTCGTGATTAGGTAAAAAAACGCGCAAGTATATCAACATTAAAAAATCGCTTCTCGCATCGATGTTAACGACAGCTCCGCTTACGACACTCTATATAATACCTAAGTATACGGAAATATTCCGGCTGGGCAGCGACAGCCAAAAGTCCTTATCAACGGGCTAGACCCCTATGATACTCACCTTGCGATGAAATTTTATGTTAATGCCGAAGCGCGGATGTATACTTATACATCCTTAGCTCAACGTCCATATAGGAAGCAAAGCGACGCGTTTCGCAGTCGAACTCGTGCGCGATAACGTCGTTCACGCGTACGTACTTGAACTGCATCATCAGCCGCGAAATTTAAACGCTGCACTATATACCTACTGCTAAAAGTGTTACACTGTCAAGTCCAAACGTCCGATGCATCCCGCATACGAATCACTCGAGCTCGTAAAAAAAGATTCAAAAGCGCAATTATAGACCAGCGCGATGATTCATCAAGTGAATTGCTCAATTAGCTTCCCGAGAGACTCGCGAGATTCGTCCAAAGTGTCAACGAACGCAAGAGTAATTTATGCGCGGACCCTGATGAATGACTTTATCCTTATGGGCGCGGTGTACGTATATAACCTACCATAGGTATCCTTGCCCCCTTGACTACACACACGGTGTCACTGGCTTTTCGCGGCCGGGCTAAACGCCAAAATAATTTACCTTGCTGAGCGTGGCAGACCACCGGCATGTGCATGAGCAATCAACGAGGTAAACGCACCTTCAAAGCTGCCGCCGTTAGCCGCGAATTCATCATCGGCCAATCTCTGCGCTAAAATCGAGCTGCTTCAACGATGCGAAAATTGCCTCGTCGGAGATATCGTATTTATACAGAGCTGAACATACAGTGCACTTGATTTTTCATACGGGCTACTTGCACTTTGCGCGCTCGATTCTGGGTCAAGTTCGAGCGAATGACTCTCGCTTTTCGCGGCGCGACCTGCATAATATAATATCTGCCCATATTATGATTAACACACGTACGGAGCGTCTTTGTGTCCGGTTATGTCCGCGTTTCTAATTAAAATACAACTGCGTTTCAAGGGGATAATAGACGCTGAGCTATAATACCGCTGCCGGCGATTCAACGTTGTAATTATTACACGCGGATGCAGCGCTAGTGTAATTTGATCGTTGCGCTGATTTCGGCTCAACTGAATAATTAATAGCGTAACTGACGGATATATCAGTATTATGTGCACGTAGGGGAGGGGAGACATAATAATGTTCCAAAATTTCTCGGTGAATTTTGAAGAGGATTATAACAATCATACTATGTGTTCATTTTCGCGCTTCACGATGAAACGCGGATTAATGTCTGGCTGTGCGCAACGTTTCTGTATTAGAACGGATATTTACTATGTCAAAAACGTTTCCATCTCTCTGATTACGATGCGTCGTGTAGAACACGCTGGTATAAGCTTCCGACGAAAATGGGTCGAGGAAAATTCGACATAGAGCGAACTCCTGCACTTTAACATTGACATTGATGCTGGAAATCGAGCTCATTGCTTCGCGAGGCTCGTTAAGCGCTATCTTATCGGAGACTCGAGTGTCTGATATATATCCTTCGCTAGTCATCATAAACGCACGATGGAATTGCATTGGATGGTAATTACGCCGCCGATAAATAAAATCGTCATTGTGCCATATATATTCGAGAACTAGGTTTACGACCCAGCTTCGTTATCGGAATATACACAACGGACTAGGTCAAAATTCATTCAAGTTCGTTCGTTCGCCCGGATAGTCTCTAATCGCACAAAGCTCGGGTTCAAAAATCCGGAAACAAGGCCTTCACCGCCGAAAAAAAAGGGGGTCGACGCACTACATTAATACACGCTCCTCGTCATCGACACCTCGGCGAAATCATGGCCGCGAGCGGTATACAGAGTAATCCGACATTCAATCACACGCGACGTATAGTGGCGCTGACACAACACAGCCGACGCAGAGCAGCTCTCCTATACAGCAGTAGTAGTCGGTCAATTATACGATCGCGCCTCGGTACTTTCCTCTGTCCTGGGATTTCGATGCTCAGCACTGCACAATGCCGTATTTGCCTTGGCCATATGTGTCATTCCAACTCACGGGTATATATATATGTGTGTGTGTGTGTGTGTGTGTGTAACTAGCCTACTATACCTATGTATAGGTAGGTAGGCTGAGCCGGAAGAGTGACAGGCGAGGCGCTATACCACTCGCGGCGAAATTGTCCTCCGAAGGGGTCTATGATAGGGCGTCGACGCTCGATTGCACGTCTGTCTCTCTTCTCGTCGACCCTACAGCGCCAGGGGCTCGTTATTGAATTACGAAAAGTGGAGGAGAGAGAAAGAGAGAGAGAGAGAGAGAGAGAGAGAGAGAGAGAGAGAGAGAGGACGGACAGCCGATGATTACGCCCGCTGGACCTCCACTCTGCGGCTTCGTTATTGCCGTCCTTTCGTGCCTTCATTAAAGGCCACGTCAGCCCTTCGAGCGCCGCACAGCAGGCCGCAGTGGCAAACAAATTCGACTATGGCGTTAAGGGAGGGTAGAAAATTATTCGCACGCGGTTAAGCGACAGTCATTCGATTCGCCGATGTTTTCGCTCGTCGGGAGATGATCTTCTCGTTTGGTTGCTTGTTTTGCTCTGTAACCGAATCAGAGTTTAAGTGTCAGCTGTCGATACACGATGTGTGGAACTATTTTCTTTCAAGGTACTACATGTATACACGTTCTACTGCAGAATATACCTGTAGCCCAATTCAGGGAATCGATCGGGTATATAAACTAACAAAATTTCTCGGTATAACAATATACTAGCTGGTAACCTCGAGTGCGCGGATTTTGTGCGTAATTGATTTAATTTGTTTCCGCGTGGAAAATTAGAGGAAATCATCCGAGCTCTCGGTGTTTGCGTGCGCTGATTTCTGGAACAGCTCTGGAGCGCTGGTGTGCTCTTCATCTTTTTGAAGTTGATGGAATAAAATACCGCTGCATTGTTACTATTCGATATAAAGCGATCGTTTACTCGTATATTAATTGAAAACTAACGATTTGTAAAATAATTACGGTGTCGTATAGAACTCTGAATTATCCATTAAGAGTGCTCTTTATTACTAATGCTTTATTACTAATGCTTTTATAAAATAAAAAATTGTATAATATTCTTTAGACTTTTCCACATGTGGGATGATTCCTAGATTTAGTAAATAATTATTGTAAAGCCGTAAAATAAATGTTGAAAGTTTTGCTCGATATGTCGTCTGCTTGGGCTATATAAGTGAAAGCGCATGCATGCTCCTTCACTATAGCGCAAGTATTTTTTCGCAACAAACTGCAACTCCATTTTTTCATTTTGAAATGCAAAAAAGCATATATAATATTCTTTGGGTTCTTCCGTGCGTGGGATGATAACGTTTCAGTCGAAATTTAGCTCAGATAATTGTCAATCAGCAATTTTTCGTTCGCGTCTCTTATATGGTGCAGCCGTTGGTGGCTTGTGCTGCGAAAGCAGACGACATATCGAGCAAAGCTTTCAACATTTATTTTACGGCTTTACAATCATTATTTACTAAATCTAGGAATCATCCCACGTGTAGAAAAGTCTAAAGAATATTATACAATTTTTTATTTTATAAAAGCATTAATAATAAAGCCGTAGTTTGTTAAGAAAAATCCGCGCGCGGCTCTGATTGGCTGTCACGGAGGTATAGAGCACTCTTAACTTGAATGAATATAATTGTTGTTTGCTGTAAGTTCTAACCCGAACCAACACCAATAAAGTCATTCACACCTCTTAGCACTAGGAAACCGATAAGCTCGCAGTCACAATAGAGCCCGCGGATTTTTCCACCGAAAGTGAACGCACGACCGAACGCAGCCGCACGTCCTTTACCTCGTGCCCTCGCAGCCTTGTCCGGAGTCACGAACGCGTTATCTGCCAACTCCACACTACTCGTTGCGGATATGCAGGGTCAAAGCGCGCGACGTCGTTTTTTTTTTCTCTCAATACAGGTGGGGGAGACGTGAATGACACGAGCGACTGATCGAAACTATAAAGAATCGGTTGTTACCACGGAAGAGTCACACTTTTCGTTCAGTCGTGTACTGCTCTGCTCACCAGACCAAGAGAAAACGACTTGTCGAGTTATGGCTGCCCTGAAGCAAATGGCACTACTCCTCGCACCGATGCTGATGCTGTCGCTTGCTGTCGCCGCTGAATATAACAACCGTGAGTACTTTATGCCTTATAGACTCTATCTTCGTTTAGATTTCCGAGAGAAGAGTTTATGACTGCCCGTGGACTTTATGTGCGCGATATTTTTTATTCACGTTTTTTTATAGTTCGCAGAATCAAATATTTATTTCGCTCGGTCGCGCTTCTACACCGGGATATATTTATTCAGGGGTAATTTTTATGGTTTAATTGCAGGGAGTCTGTTTAAATGAATTCTGAGGCTAAGAGAGCTCTAATTAAAATATGGGGGATTTTATTTAATCATGAGAAAACAGTAATCGTGTTTAATCAAGGAATCTTTGTGTTGAATGTAAAAATGATAAAAGTCGAGTATGAAATGAAAATTTAGGAGTATGCGGGTAACGTTAATAAAGTACAAATTAACTCTGGTGAATTTTTCGAATCATCTCAATGCGGCATAGCGGAAGCAGATGTATGCATTTTCTTTTCCTAGAAACCAGCATAGCAATTATCTTCTTTCGTAGGATTTGTTTGTAACAATTCCAGCTCTCTCAACAAAGAAAAAAATTCATTTGGGCATCAAGGGCTCATTATTAAAATCCCATAAAAAATCTAAAAGAGAAAGTAAATAAATCTTTCTATCATTTTTTATAAATATTTTCGCAGAAAGAAAAATCGATAGAAAGAAGATCAAAGCGTGACAGCGGAATCCGACATACGCGCATGCATTAGGCTCGAGAATCGCACACTACTACACAGCCTCGCACCAGTCTGTAATATCGCGTAATTGAGGTCCCTCGGCCATCAGCCCGACTGATTTTCCCAGCTTCACGCGAATCTCCCCTTACCTTCATATACAATCCGCAATGAATAATTAACGTTATTAGAGTCGGCCGCAGCGGCGCTCGTTTAGTTGTATTGCCTAAACGCTGTTTACAATGCATGCGCGCACATCAGAGCACAAGTCGCGCGCGCCGAGCAATTAAGCGACTGCGCGGGATAATTATGAACTATAGGGACAACCAAAATGCGACGAGCAACTATTACACTGCGCAGTTGCTGTGTGTACGGTTTGACTTTTCGCAAGCTCGCTCGATTGCAACCACCACTGATGATGCCACTACGCGTTACTTCCGAATTTTTCGAGGGTGATTTCGGGTAAATGAGCCCCATTATGCGTTGGCACAGCGGACCGACGCCACGGAATCCGTTTTCATCAAAGCCACAACTGCTGCTGCCGCTGAGCTAGTTATGAATTGCGGGCCTTTCGCGACTAACGACGGGGGAACTCGGTTCGTTCAGAGAGGCAGAGATGTGGGCTTTGTGGATTATTTTACTCATGCTTTTTGGATCGATGCGAGTGTAATGTGCAACGGTATATGATTAATTTTTATATGGTGTGTATTGCTTGATTAATAACTTTTATTGCGCTCGTTGGTTCATAAAGATAAACTACGCTTCTTTGCTTTTACAACCGACGATTCTATTAATTATTAGGATGAAATCAAGAGATGAACTTTAATCTGCAAAAGAAGCCATATAGCGTCATTTACAAATAATTCTCTACGTATCGCAATCGGAAAAAAATACCGGCATGCAGCAAACAATTAGCGTCGCATCATTACGCGTGTTGCAAGCTCGAGCGGAGTTAATCAACATTCAGAGCCAGACCGGTGGAAAGCGCTTCCGCAGAAACAGCGTATAGGATAAAACTTCAATTTTTCAGCTATCCACGCGAGCTTTCGCTTCAAATTATACGTGTACAGCGCTGATGCGCGATTCGACGAAATTTTATCCAACCCGTTGAAGTATACGCGAACAAAAGATTAAAGAGCCCGCCGTTACACATACGAGTACAAAAAATGTAAATGAAAGTAAGTTCTGTTATTACGCAATTCTCTCTGAACACCGGTGTATCCAAAGTTATATAACCCGCGCGTCTACTGCACGTCTAGCAAATGCATACGTCGGTTATATTATAATCATCGATACACGAAGCGAGTGTAACTGACAGCATGTGTGTTCTCAAGATCAAGGATCCAACAGTGAGGCAGATTTTGAAGAGGCCCGAGAGTATAGTAGGCCTCTGCACTCGAGTACTATCGATGCGAAAATCGAGTAGCTACGAAAGCAGCGATGATGATGCGCTGCTTTCCCCTTTGCAAAGGGTATGAGCCCTATGCGTACGCAGATAGGCAGATCCGACAGATCCCTCGTCGCTGGTAGTCTTCGCTTTCTCTCTCTCTCTCTCTCTCTCTCTCTCTCTCTCTCTCTCTCTCTCTCTCTCTCTCTCTCGCATCAGCATATTATCACGAGGCTCCTCTCCGTGTTCGGCGCGCTGCTTTTGACATATCTATTACGCGGCTCTCTCTCCGAATAGCGCGACTTGGAAATTCTATGGTCGCGAGAGAGCGAGAGAGACAGTCTAGCTAGTGTAAGCCAAAGCGGAAAGCTGGAGGTCCAATTAATCAGCCGGGGCGTGAAACGAGGCTCGCTCGCTCGCGAGAGAGAGCGAGATAGAGGACGTGTCCGCGACGTATCCATCCAATCCGCGCTGTTCGAGGCATTAAATTCGCCCTCCAGTGCTATCAATGCGGATACATCCCCCAATCATCACATGCTTCCACACACATACTCGTAGTACAATCCTCTTAGGTGTACTCTTTTTCCTCCAGCGGTGGTCCATCTCGATGACCCTTTTCTTCCTGGCTGGAGCTTTTCAACTATTTTTTTAAAGCCAGTCCTTTTTATTCGCTCCGACACGTCTGGCGCTTTCAGACTCGCTTCAGCTTTTTTTTCATTATTGGATTTCTCATTGAGGATTCCCGCAATCGTGCGTCTTTTGCCAGCCGGGTGTAAAAATAAACAGGAAAAAGTCGGTTTCATCGCGTAAATATAACGATCTCCACTCGTTCCCTAACAATCTCGTTTTCAATTCTGTAAAGGCGGTATACCACTGAAAAAAAACAGCCAATTAGCTTCTCCTGAAGCATGATGCTCAACAAAAAGAAACTCACCGTCCGGAAAAAAAGCTTGCGCTCTGTAATTAAAAAAGTATAACGTGTTCTAAAAAAATCTCTGTTCATCGATAGAGAACAGCGCGAAAAAAACGCAACAGTGGCGAGTAGTTGGCGCGAGAAAAAATTCCGCGAGAAATTCCGACGCGCAGATTCCTACGGTGGAATTTTTCCCCGGCCGTGATGGCGAATCAGTTAACATTCCTGACGGAGGATGCGATCGAGTTTCCTCACTCGCTGTAGGTATATATAGGCTAAGCATAAGCCTTGGGTCTCTTTAGTCGCAGTCCTCTCATTGCCACTACTGTTCCTCTTGAGTCACAGCCTCTCTCTCTCTCTCTCTCTATATATATATATATATATACACACACCTCGCAATGAACTGAAGCAGAGCTTTCAGCCGGTGCAGTCGCTTTATTCGCAAATGCAGCTGCGCTACTCTCGTCACTGCAGCTTCCAAATAATTAAGCCGATTAGCACGGGCGTTTGACCGTGCGACCGACCAATCCCAAGCCGCCGTTGGCTCAAGAGTGGGGGGAGGGCTCTCTCTTCGGCTTTGTAATACCTATGTAACCTCCTGACAATGCGCTAACCTATGAGATGCTTTGATCCGTAGCGCGATTTTACAGTTGCTAGCGAAATAATTAACGAGACTGTCCTCGTTGTTTTTGCAATTTCTTTTGATATCTTTGATATATTGTTAAATTTCAGCGCTTGATATAGAACGTAAAAAAAGTAACATAATTGCTCCTCTCGGTGTACAATAGACTGCGATTTACATGATTTAATATAAGGTTTGCACAGTAGAAAGCATCCGGCATTGCAGCGCATTACGGCAATTATATTGGCTCAACAAATGTAAGCGATCGGTCAATATTATCATCCGCGAATTGTATTTGATTATTCGCAAAGGGCCTGGCAAATAGCACTTAGCTTATAACGCTGGCTTCTTCAATCCGGCAAACAACGCAAATTTGGCTTCTGATTTTAGCACATCCCGCAAACATAATCACAAAAAACAATCGTGGCAGCAACTCAATCAAAACCGCATCGTGCATCCAATTCTACCTAAATTTGTTCATTAAAAAAAACACTTCCCTTTTTTTTCAAAGTCCACCCCTGCAGGTATAGTCGATCCGGCAATTTTTCCCTACTGCTGCTGCGACAGCTCTCTTTGACATCTCGTGCTTTTGATTTTCAGTTTTTTCACGTTGCGCAATTTCCTCTCCCCCCGCACACACACACAGATCTCTGACCACAGGCCAGCGTAGCAGCCGCAGCAGCAGCAAATGAGAGCGGAGAGGACAGAAAGCAAGATGAATGCATCGGGCGCTGCAGCGAAACGCCCGGTTAACAAGAATTTCGCCCCGGGAATTGTAGTCGTCGACGAGCGCGCTATCGCTGATGCCTTTCCGATTAGACTCCGTGTAAAATAAATGAAATTGGAACAAAGAGCAACGCGTGACCTAGTCTCCAAAGCATTCATATTGCGACTTTTCTGGACGTATAATAATAAAAAAAAAAAAAAAAAAAAAAAACGTTAGCGCTTGCAATTGTTAATGTTCCTTCACGCGAGCACTTTCGAACTTATTCAATTTAAAGTTTTATTACGTTATTACATCTCTCTAAGGCTGCAAGCTCTCGTTCTTCTTTTACGCCTCTCTCGCTGCGCACGCGTGACAAGACTTGCCGAATATTATTATGGGACGTCAACTTGTCGGAGCTGGCGTCGTAAACTTTGCATCTTATTATACTCGAAGGATTATCCGCGAAGCTTTTTATCGGCCTTTCGACAACGCCACGAGTATAAAGTGTGTCTTTGAATCGACATATAGCTATACGCTTATACAGAGCGTGTGGTATGTTTATGAATGAGCCGCAATTAGCGTTTGATCAACACACAGGCAGAGAGAGAGAGAGAGAGAGAGAGAGAGAGAGGGAGAGAGAGAGAGAGCTGAGGAGCTAGAGAAAGCGGATGCATTGTTTGTTTGTTTGGCTGTTACAGTGGCGGATGTTTCGTGCGGTCAAAGCGAGTCTGGCGTACGTCAGGCTCGGATCGTCGGGGGCCAGGATGCCATTCCTCGGGAATTCCCTTGGCTGGTGAGCATCACGCGCAAAGGAGCCCACTTCTGCGGAGGAACCATACTCAACTCGAAATTCGTCCTCACCGCCGCACACTGCTTCTGCTCGTAAGTTATTTGCAACATTTGAACGATACGTATATACCGTATCGTTCGCTTTTGTATACATTTTTTTTTTTTTTTTAAGCGCGTATGTAGGTCACGAGAGATGCAGAATATTTGAATCGAACCGCGATCGGTTGAGGCTGGATATAGAGACTCGGAACAATCGAATCGCGTAGAAAAAGCTCGCGTTTGAAAAACATCAATCACACTCTCGCTACACACAACGAGATGAACTTTTTCACTCGGTTCTTTCAATTAACGCACTATACTCTAAGGGAGACGGGTGCTCGCAACGGCAGGTATTGATAAGCAAAAAATCGCGCGCGCGCTCTTTCAAAAATCTTTCAACACTGCTCGCTTCGACGCAGAGTAGTTCTCTATACTCGTTGTGTCATTGTATACACGAGCGAGCTTCAAATTCAGAAATTGAATCGCTATTCTCAACGTAGCCTCGAGCCTATAAACTCGATGTTTCCCTTCGTTCGCGAGGAAAAAAAGAAATATGCTTTCAATTTACGCACCAATCAATCACTGCGTGATAACAAAGTTGACGCTTCGAGATTAATTCGTTATGCTGTATATCAAGGAAAAATAATATATAAGCGGTCGCGAGCCAGGTGATTCGCTCAACGGGAGAATATAACGCTCGCATTATCGGAAGTTTCGCATCGCTGCTCGTACATAAGTAACGATATCATGAAGCTGCGGAATGTGCGCGCATAATTTTGCATCAATGAGCCGTTGCGCGCGCTAGCTTGCGGTGATCTCGGCTTTGCATTGTGGCCACGGCTATATTGCGTTGAGTGAAAAGCTCGATCCTCGTTGAAATCCGTTTACGTATAGATGTATATTCAGGTTATTTTCATCAAAAATAAGAAAAATGTTTGCATTTCAAGACTATATAGTTTTTACCGTAAAACATCTCCTCAGCACACACAGAACCTCTATAATACGTTCAAAGAACGACCCTTTGAGCTTTCCCGAGAGTAGTAGAAGCGAAGCGTGCTCGTACGGATGTGCTTGATCGCATGCATACCGCGTTAGCAGCGATGCGGCTACTCGCCTATGGCTCGAGCTCGTGCACTAGCGCTGCGCAATTCGAGCTCGTTCACGACATGCTAAATTTCCCGTCAATCGGAAATTTCGGTAATTTCCCTAATTTCCCGTAAATCGCCGAGGTTTCACACGTTTCGAGCCCTGCCTCGCGTCAGCGCACTCCATGTACACCGCGAGCTGCGGTGTCCGTCCCTTATCCTACTCTGCATCTAGATTATAGTCGAACGTTTCGGAATATCGACGAGTTCATATATAAGTTCGCGAAAGCTCTACGTTGAATTTAAATCATTCGCGAGAGAGACAGAGAGAGAGAGAGAGAGAGAGAGAGAGAGAGAGAGAGCGGGAAATTCAATCGAAAAAGTCGACGAGGTCGTAGTAGACGACGATTATTTATTAACAAACGGCCGAGCGTCGTTGCGATCTTGATTAAACTCGAGATTGGGGGGAAGCGAGTGGATAGGTGCGACATCGATCAAAGCTTGCGAGAGAGAGAGCCCGCTGGAATCAGAGCTAAAAGCCGAGTGGTATCTAGCTCAGCAAAAAACCTCCACACATTCGGCTGTCGCACTACGCTCACCTTGTAATTGCGTAAAATTCATCAGTGCGCTCGGGACCCGTATACTACTGTGCTGCTACTGCTGTATATACATATATAGCGAGACAAGAAGCGTCGGATCGTTTGGAGCTCGGGACAATGGGCGGCGAATTGCACGATGATTAATTTCACCGTGTAACGCGTGTATAACGTATATAGAGCCACACGCGTGATTAAACGCGCGCCAAGACGTGGTGGGGAGAATCGGTAGATACCGGTGAAATGCAGATGTAAAACTGGTATATAAAGTACGTTACTTTTGACGAACCGACGATACACTCGACTAACCGATACTAATGGGTGCAACGTTTTACGAACGCCTCAGTAATTACCAAGTGCCCTCCGATACTCTTCTCTTTCTCTGTAGCGCAACGAATGTACTCGATCGTCGTGACCACAACCGGCAGTAATCTACTAGATGCAATTAATTTTAATCAATCATTCGCCAACGTTTGACAGACTGCAACTTCCGAGTTGAATTCGACGATCCAACCGCGAAAGCTCCGCAAGCTCAGGTATTCAAAAAGTGCATTAGCCTCCGAGAAGGAGAAAGACTTTTCTTAGACACAAAACGACGAGCAGAGAGAATAAACAGTACAAGAAGAAGAGGAGGAAGAAGAAGAAGCAGAGAGGAGTCTAAGCGAAGAGCTGGCAACGTTAATCTGGCGCATATTTAGAAAAGTTGGCTCTCGCGGTCGCGGTGTCTCGAGCAATTTCACTCGTCTTGAAAAAGTAATTTCTCGCGCGTAAGCGTGTAATCCTTCGGCCGAGGTACAGAACAAAAGAACCGCTCGAAACTATATACGCCCGCGGCAGCTCGCGACTCTAGGCTCCATTAAGTCGGCTTTGTAAGGAACACAGAACCTTTTTCTCTTCTCTTCTTTTACTCTTCCTCCTCCTCCTCCTCCTCTTCCCTCGCAGACGTCTTCTTCGCTTCGTGTACCAAACCGTTCGTCTCCTTACTTTCGTTTGATCTTCCCGCTACACTCGTGCAGTGTATACATATACGTCTGCTACACGAGCAAATCCGTAAAGCACCAGCTTCGATTATCGCGAAGGTTCGTTTGTAATGATCATTCCTCGTTTCCGTCTTCACTCTATCCTCCGAGACAATTATACGACGGTCCGCGTTGAATTGCTTCGAGAAAGAAAGCGACAAGCACACAGACCTGGCTTTCTATTATTTATTGTATATACAGCATAGCAACCCTCCGAGAGTAGCTTCAAGCTATATACAGAGAGGACTCGCGTAATTTCGTTAATTATTCGCAGACTCAAACGAGCGTTTAATTAATCGAAGCCTCGAGCTTTTTCTTCCTGAGAAAAGAAATCCTATACCCCAGCAATGCAATTAAACTTCCCGGAGCTCTTCAAAGCGATATCGCATTGACATTGTGTTTACGCGTGTTTTCCAGGAGGAACGGCATGATGCCAGTGAGTCAGCTGCGAGTGACACTGGGCGAGCACGACTTGCAGGCAGCCGAGTCACCGGTAAGCGTCACCGTAGCCGTCAGAAGCATGATCGTACATCCGGTCTACGAGTGCGGCAAGTGGAACAGCGACATAGCTCTGCTCGAGATGAGTGAGCCGATCGAGTGGTCCGAGAGTGTGATGCCGGCTTGTCTACCACCCGAGACTGGAAGATCGGGATACAGCGCGTTTAGTGGCAAAAGCGCTGTTACTGCTGGATGGGGTTGGCTTGGAGAGGATAAAGCTATCTGTGAGTTGTAATTTGACGTTTATCATCTACTATAAATAATTCTCTGAAGAGATTTCACGATGTTCACACCCCATATTTATCAAGTGAAACGCCTCGAGATTGGTCAGACAGGCAAGTAAAGGTGTGTAACCGCATGAAATATGTTCCAGACTCGAAAGCCAACGTTTTGCAAAAAGTCGCTGTTAACGTGATAGAAGACGAAGTGTGCAGCGAGTGGTACGCCAGTCAAGGAAAGGCGTTCCGCGTGAAATACGGACAGATGTGCGCTGGTCACGAGACCGGAGGCCGGGACTCTTGCGCGGTGAGTTTATATCTCATTTTTTACAGCACTACACACGTTATCTACCCATTAGACGCTTCGATTGACGGCCTTTTTATTGACTTTATTGTAAATATTCATAATTGTCAATTAAGTCAATTTGTTCTAAAACAGTTAAAGTCAAGCTCAGTACCGACGAGTCGCTTGGTAAAATTTCACGTCGACGTACGAATTTCAAACCCGCGTAGTTTGTATCGCGATCGATCTAACGGAAAACAGCTCAACGCGAAAAATTGTTGAAAAAACGGCGACATAACGTGACCAAGATGCCTGGCGCTAATTAACACTCTGGCTTTTTGTACACGAGCTCGCCTCGGAATACCTACAAGTTTCTCTGCATAGCCTTTGACGAGCTTTCGACGATCGATTTCGATTCCGTTACGGTAATTAAGAGTGACGTGCACGGTTGCTGTTTTTTTTTTCAACTCGTGTTTCGAGCCTCTCTCGTATACAGGTATGCAGAGAGAGAGAGAGAGAGAGAGAGAGAATCCAACGGATCGGCAAAAGCGCTTATCTGGGTCAGTTTTTGTTTTAAATTGTAATTCGTTTCGCTTGGCTCGACCGACCGCCGCGATTTGCAAGGCAAATGAGCTTTTTCAATTACGATTTTTTTAATTTCCGCTTTTGTCCCGGCGTTCGCGTTATTAATGAGTCGCTGCTCCTGCTTCGCTCTACCCTATACGCCAGAAAGTGCTCTCGTCGATAATTGCTTTGGGGGAGAGAAAAGGAGAGAGATGGAGTTTAAAAGAACGTTTGCCTATAAGTATTTTTCCGTTTTCCAGGCCGACAGCGGCGGTCCACTCATGTTTGCCGGTGGAAATCAGAAGACGATGGTCATCGGCATCGTTTCCTCGGGCATCGGTTGCGCCAAGTTCCGACTGCCCGGGATTTACACGAGGGTCTCCGAGTTCGTGCCCTGGATTGTAGCGAATACTAGCAAGTGAACGATGGTAGTAATATTAGTAATAATGAGTTTTGTAGAGCTGAGAAGCTCGTATCTGTTTGTTGTGTCAAGTTGTTAAAGTTTTAGAGTCGTTTTATTGTTATTTTCAACGAAGCTCTCGTTGAAAAGTATAGGTGTGTATTTAGCTTTTTAAGAACAACGAAAGTTTTGGAACTAAGCTAACCGAGTGATGTGTGCTTTATGTTAATAATATTCTGTTGCTTCATACTTCGTAATTGTGAAGTATAAACTGTGATAATTGCGATAAATCCATTATAACATTTGATTTTTAATCAACATTCTCTAGTCCTATAATTAGAAACACATGATTGTAATATAAAGAATGCATATTCATGTACAATCATGACCAATATCTAGGTACAATGATTGAGAATTTCCTACTTCTGTTCAATAAAAGATTTTATATCAAAGACAACTGATTTTAGTTTAAATAATAATCAATTACCATTTACAAAGTTGAACACATCAAAGTACAAAACTATAGCAACATTTTATCAACACTTGTAAAAGTATTTCCAAGTTCAACAATGTCCTAATGCGATAAACTAAATCATACTATTCCAGTTTTTTCGCCGCAAGCCGTACGATAGTTCATGTATCGGGTAATCTCGACGCGCCGTTTTATCAACTAATTAATCCGTGCTATCTCACCGATATACAGCAGCTTAACGAGGTTGTGGCTTTCTCTCTCTCTCTCTCTCTCTCTATCCCCCTCTCTCATGTTGTGAACGAAGGACCAATGTTACTGCCGCGTTGCTGCCGCGGGGCATAAATTCGCCGCGACTTTATAGCCAAACGCAATGACAGTTAATTGCAGAGGTAACGTTACAGTCGCCTCGGTCCCGCGAGTCGCATAAACCTTGCTCGTGTATGCGGGCGAACGTGCTTATTCTACCCAATAATGATGACGAGGCTGCAGCAGCAGCAGCACAGGCTACGGCCTTTCTATTCAACGCGAACTAATGCCTACTTCGTGCTGACACGTTACACATCATCTTCGACAACGTAAGATTTATAGCTGTTCGTGAAACGCCAATAGCTTGGATTAGTCCTGTCGTCACGAAAACACGGGTGATTAACTGATAATAAACTTTGTCCTTTATTTCACTTACATTGATGCTGAAGAGAATCTTAATTTTCTTAAACTTAGTTTTCAATTGTTTCGTTTAGACGCGTCTCTGTTTTCTTGGTCTTGGTGGATTCCACGATACGTGAGTATTGTCTGTGATCGATACGATATTAGTGCCACCCATTTGAAGACCCTTGATAGCAGCCTGAAAGTTTTGAGACAAATAATTTATGATTGTTCTTTACATTCTATTACCATCGTTTTGAAGAACGTACCAGTCGACCAGGACCTATGCCTTGGATTCGTACCCTCGCTGTTCTAACACCTATGGATTGAGCTTTCTGCAAAACAAAGCATTGTATGTTTTATGAACTTCATGGTACAGCTTTATGTAAATTGTGCAGTATTACTAACTGTGCTTATAGAAATAGCAGTTGTCTGTGCTGCAATGTTGGTTCCCTTCCTAGCAGTTCTAAAACCTTCGGTACCACACGATTTCAATATGTGTACACCTCCTACAACAGACATTGTATTCCATTTTTAAGTATCCATTGTCCAAGTCTACAAGTAAATTGTATATTGTGATGATATTACCTTTGAAATCTGAAAGAGTTATGATAGTGTTGTTTGGAGTGGCCTTTATGTTGAATATAGGCAGCTCTTTGTAGGGAATACCATCAAATAATCTGTTTGGCGTATTCTCATCCGGGAAAAGATCCTCCCTGAAATCAGTGCGTAGCAATAAAAAATTCATCCCAGAATCAGACAGATTCGTGTATAAGCAGTGCAAGAAACCTACTGTACTCCAATACCGTCGATGTCAATGGATTTTTCTCCTACAGTACCCTCGTCTTTGCCAGGCATCGACATTCTGTAAGTTCTCAAGTCTCTTCTCTCCTTGGCAACATTGGAGGTTAGGTGCAGAGACCGCGACAGCAACACTGGGTTCGCCAGTTCGTTGATCTGCGTCGTTTTTACCAGAGTCGCGGTCGACACCGGCCTCAACCTCAGCAGGTTCAAAGCCGGTCTCAACATTTTCCTTGCAATAAATAAACTTAAAATCTATACACTGTACCGAGCCGTTGCACAGAAAGCAAGGCAGCCGAGCAGAAGAGCAAAAACTCAACACAACAAACTCGGCCCTCTACAGTTCGACTTGCGCACATCAGTTCACTGCGGCGGATAACTTACCGACAGCCGATAAGAGAGAAGATTACTGCATGGTGTACGGAGTCGCGGAGTCGCCATCGCGCACGGAGAGGTTCAGTGCTCCCTCGTTACATCAGTGTTCGGCCGCAGCTAAGTCGTGTGTTTACGTTCTCGCGCAAACAGCATCAATCATGCGGGAAATCGACGATTCATCGCAATTCATCTGGATAATTCAACCATCGTGATATACAAGGCAGAGCAGTAACCAGCAGCCATCATCAGCAGAGGGTAATCGAAAGAAATAGCCGCTGCATCATCGGCGGTAAGTCTGCATCTACTACTGAGCTTTATTCTCCGTTGCGAATTCACTCGCCGTGTCCCAGATGAGGGCTCCAGAGGCTCTTTTCTCTCCTTTTTATTCTTCGCGCGGGATAACGCACTCTCTCGGCCCGTGGCCCGTATCGATCCAGAGACGACGCAGCTATCGCAGCTATTCCCGCGCGCTAGGTTATGCACCTGCGGCAGCCGCCCAGTGTGCGTACGAGAGGACCATACGTATGTGCCAAAGCTGCTTTCTCTCGAGCTAAATAATTATAAAGTGGGCTCGAGGAAATTCAAAGCAGCGAGTAAATTTGCCATTTGCCCGAGTAAAACACGGGTTAGTCCCCCCCCCTCTCTCTCTCTCTCTCTCTCTCGCGGGCATGGCCTTTTCCAGCTTTAGCACTGCACACGGTGGTCCCTCTCTCTTTCCTCCCCCTTTCGCGCTCATTGTGTATAAATTAACGAACGGTAGTTTGAAACTTGCTGCAACCACGAAAACTGACTTTGCGCAGCGCGCGAGCCCTGGTAATTCAGTATTCCTCAACTTTCTATAGAATTAATCTACTTGGAACGAGATTACATGCTTTTACCAAACTTCTTCAACCGCAACAACATTCGCTCTTTCTCTCTCTCTCTCTCTCTCTTCTCTGTGCAGTAACGTTAGCCATGCGTGTGTCTGTGTGTATATGGGGAAAGAAACTGGCTTTGAGAGAGAAAATGAGTGGACGTGTGCTATATATGCGCGGGAAGAGAGGTCGGGAAAGCGAAAGCGCGAATAATGCGGACTGAAGACGAGGAAAAAGTCGTAGGTAGTAGCGGGAAATTGGCTGGGGTGAGAGAGGAGAGTCGTGTGGGTGAAGTTGAAGTAGCAACTATTAAGGAGCCCGTCGTCTTCTTGATGCGACGCTGTCACGCTGCGTTACTATTCATGCGCGCGAGTCTTTCTGGAGGGAAACTCGCAATTTGCCGAGAGGAAAAGAAGGCAAAGTGGGTGGATGGAGAGAGAGAGAGAGAGAGAGGACGCGCGTGGCTGATTTTTGGAGACACGATTTTGTATCGAAGCGGGGGGGGGGTGGGCTTGTTAGCCGTTATGGTTATCAAGTTTTGGCGGGAAAGTTATACGAAAGCGTGAATGAAAATGGATTTTGGTATTTTTAACAACAAAAGAGTCGAAGCGTGCGTAGTTGCCTGTATTTTTTTTCTTTTCGTGTGTTTGGAGCATGCACACAGTTTACCTCCTAAAATCCATCTATGAAAGTGTTGGGTCAGCACCAGTAGCCTGTGGTTTAAGCAAAGCTCATTCTCCGCCTTCCCCTTGTTGCTATTAGCGGGTGAATGTGAAATCATGGTGTTTACTCTCTGTATACGGTTGAAAATGCTATGCTTTATTCGATGCTTATCGTTTCGAAGCAACAATAGAGCTATACGAGATAGTTTTGAAATTTAGCTTTTTATTATTGAATAATAAATATTTATTCAAAAAGAAACAATTACAGTTTTACAAACATAATTATATCGATTCGAGAAATGTATTGCCAAGGTATCGAAATAAAGAACACAGCTGTGGAGCAGCCCGATGCCTCACTTCGCTTTGATAAATGTATCGTAATTGAGCGAAATCTGAAACAAGGCCTATACGTATTGACTTTCGCTCGACTTCATAACACGTATAAAAATAATTTAACGAATTGCTCAGCCATCGGTTAAACCGTCACCCTTCAGCCAAGGGAGTCAGAAGAATCTCTCGATATAGATTTCTTCGTATTTTTCTTTCTCTCCATTGAATGTCGCCCCAGCCGACAACATTTTTTTTTTTCATCCAATCGCCAGTTTTGCTGCTGTTACGACCCGTAAACACAGACTGAATACGTCTGTCCACTCGAATATGCTTGTACATCCAGATGCCATTGCGCATTAGTAACACGACGTTCGCTTTTCTTGCACATGAATGGACACCCACTACTACTGATATTTTATTTGGGGTGATGTGTGCAAACGACGTAATCATTTTCTTTCTCGCCTACAATACTTACTTCGAAAATGAACCCGTGAGCTCGCGAAGCTGTATATAGCGTCGATTTAATCGCAGGTATTTAAACGTCTAATTCTTGTTTACTTTGGTCTGGAAGAGCCTGCGGTCGTTTATTTTTTATTTTCCTCATCCTTTCGAGCAGCTGAGTATTTACGCCGATGCATTAGTTAAGAGAGCCTCGTCTTGCAATTTAACGATGTGCGAGAGCTATTATTCCGTACAGTTTTATGACCAAGACAATATTATCGTTCGGCCTATATTTTATGAACCGGTAGTAGAATTTTATGGAAGTTTTACAGTATTCCGCCGGCGCGCAAACTCCCTGTCATACTCATCTTGCTGCATTTACATTCTAGTGCGAATAGAGCTCCGGCAAAATCTTGATATAACGTGTAAAGAAAACATAAAATTGTGCTCGTTAATTTAAAAAAAAGTTCGATAACATCGTTTTTATATATTTTTTTTTTCGGTGCGTGTACACTTCTTAAAACTGGTGCCTTGTTTTTAAAAACGCTTACCTAAACTGTGCAATTATTGTTTTGTTGTCAACCCAGAAAAGGAACGATTTATTTTACCAGGCAAACTTTACACGCTTTTCCGAAAAAAACATAGGATTTTTCGAGAACAATGAGAGTATTTTTATAAAAAGATTGAATCTTGAAAATAAAATACATTTCACACAAAATATTCCTTCTTCAGCGAAATTTACAATTTACGCTCAAATTTTGTATCAATCCGGGACATGTTTTCTAACTATTGAGTGCGTAGTTCGCGAACTATATTTACATCGATGTAAAACCTGCTCATCTTGTCATCGATAAGCGTCGCATATTTCATAAGTAACACATGTATCCCTCAACAGTTATAACCAGCAATAAATATGCAAACGAATCGATTCGCTCCTCGCAAAGATTTTTTTCCATCGGCATACAACCGACAGCGTGTATATCCCAGGTGTGTGTGTGTGTGTGTGTGTGTGTGTGTGTGTGTGTGTGCGTACAGCAAACGAACCGAGGCTCGAGGGCAAAAATATGCTTGTTCGAGCAAGAAGAGGGGGCGTAGAAAAATTTTCCAGGCACGCGAATCCACTGAATGCCTCCTCGACGTTTTTGCGCTATCCTTCTCGGTAGCAGCTCACTCCCTCGCTTCCTGTGTGTGTGTGGATTTGTCGCGCCCTAGCATAACGGAAGGACAGTGATGTCGTGCGCGAGGTATATCACGAGCTAGCGCACTCAGGAGAGGAAGACAGCCAACGAAGCGGAATCACTAAGTAGATATACCTATACAACGTTTCAGTTCGGCAGTGTAGCTCACGCTCACGTTTCTTGCTTTTCTCTCCTCTGTATACTGCGCTGCTGCTGCTGCTGCTGCTGCTGCTGCAGCTCGTTATAAACATGTGTGTGTGTGTTGTATAGGTATAGGACTCCGAATCTCCACGTTTTTTTTTCAGCTCGCAGATGTCGAACGAGCAGAAAAAAAAAGACAACGCGCAACGGCTTATTTAATTTATCAGAGACGCGCCCGCGTTAACGAGGGACTGCTGCCCTATGCGTGCGTGCGAGCATTTATAATTATGCTCGAGCGTAAAACGAAAGAGAGGAATGTGGGCGACACGCGCTCGCTGTATATAATACGCCGAACGCATAACACGGCGTATATTAGTTTGTGTCTTTATGCTTGGAATACACGTGTATGCGTTATGTGTTTCGTGTAAAAAAGAGCCGTACAATTAAATTATGAAGATTTCATTAGTTTCGCGCGTTATATGAAGGGAAAACTTTTTACGAGCTATGCGTGCGCGCGTAGCGGTTATTCTGAAAATATTTCCAGCGACTTGCAAAAATACATATAATAGTTGTGTATATAATTAGATGTTATGGCACAAACAACCTATTACAATAAACTCAATAAAAGTTTTATGCGTTCTGTAAGTCTGCATTATCTCATCTTGTAGATATTACGAAATTCCAGCCGGAATCCTGACAGACTCGTAACTCATGTAAGAAGAAAAGCGCAAGCCCCGAGAGCAGCTCCTCCTGCGGGCTCATGCAGAAAAGGAACCGGCCCGTCTCTCTCGCGCAATATCGCGCTAGCTTGCACGAAAATCATTAGGCGACGAGAGCAGCGCATCGGAAGCCGATTCTCTCTCTCTATCTCTCTCTCTCTCTCTCTCGATCTATTATATACAGTCCTCTGAAGGAGCTGTATGATAGATCGGTCACAACACGTATATATAATACCTCTGCAGCGCGATTTTACGAGAGGCCAAAGCTTATTAACATTTTGCCTGCCCACTTAGCAGAGAGGCTACTACTATTTTCGCTGCGCGAAAGTGGCCCCCCGTCTATATAATATATATATGTATGGTATAAAACGCATTTAATCAGGGGAAAAAGCGAAAACTGTCGCATCACCGAGCGCGAAAGTCTCTTGGAGAATTCGTAATTTTTTAAGTTAGGCACTTGTCCGTCCGTACACTCCCTCCTCTCGCGCGCCCCTTTCTAGCCTCGACTTATTAAATTTTCCCGCTCTTTCTCACTGCGCGACATCAAACGCTACTTTATACTTTGTTTATTACTCGAGCGGCACGGCTATATTGTTTGTAAAATTTCTAGCTTTTTCTTTTTCTCACGCAATATACTTTTGCGAAATACTTCAATTTTCAGAAACTCTTCCCCCGCACGAGCGATAATTGTAGCTGCATATAGATGTTTGTCCAGGAGATTAATATCGCGGGAAGAATATAAAAGTCCCATCCATGCGAGCAAACATATAGATAGAAAGAGCTGCACTGTGCTAGTCTCTGTGTGTAATACACTTGCGCGTCGGACGTAATAAGGCAAGGGCCGTATTTTTCAACGTGTCAAAAATCAATTAGGACGCCACGCGACGTGCGTGCTGTAGCAGCCAGCGCACGTAGCCTAGTTCTCTTTCCCCTGAGGAACCTCGTGCCGGATTACGAGTCCCTAATGTCGAGCGTCGCTATTATATCTATAGATACACGCTCGCACGTATACATACGCACGCTGAATGCCATATGCCTCGACCGCCGGGGCATCAACTGTCCTCGCCAAAAGGTGCACGCAGTGTATCTGTCGCGTTCGATATAACAGGCAGCAGTATAGCGGAGAAAGCCTGTGGACGATTTGATCATATAAGCGAGAGAGAGAGAGAGAGAGAGCGAGAGAGAGAGACTTCACCAATTCGTTCAGGGGGGTATGGGAAGTCGGCTCCTATCCCTTGATGTGTGTGCAGAAGAGATGGGGAGGCGCGACAAAGAAATAGGCCCGACACGCGCCTCACGCTATTACGGAAAACGCAGAGCCAATACGCTAGAGAAAGAAAGACAGTCGAAATTTATTTACACCAGAGACATATGTAACGGAGTGTGCGAGTACTGTATATATATATATATATATATATATATATCGGCAGACGGTGCACTTGTACATAAGGAGCGAGCCTCTTTTATATCTCGTCGCCACTAATAAATAACCCTGGCTTAGGATGTGTGTGTGTGTGTGTGTGTGTGTGTGTGTGGGTTGCACAGCCCCTCGCGCTTCTGGCGCATATTTGTTTCGACGAGCCCGAGAGCCTTTTATGCGCCGTATCTATGCATCGCCGTATCGCAGTTATATCATGGTGTGAGCCGATGAGAGAGAGAGCACTGGGTATATACGCGTATATAGCTATGAGCAACCGCGTAACGGCCCGCGCTATAACCGTATTGTCGATATAGAACTGTGAGAGAGAGCGTGTGGGCCGTTTATTTACTTATGCCCTCGAAAATATGCATTTTCGACGCGTAAATTCAGTACCCTTATACAGAAGGCCACCCACCCCTGCACCTATACGCGTTATTTCATGTTAACTCAATAACGGTCATAAGCTCGGTTTTTAATGTCGCAAGATGTCGTCGGGCGGTAAGCAGCCGCCTGATAAGGCTAAGAATAAGTTTTATAAATGTCATCCGACACAAAGAGCATCTACAGTTATTTGCATCATATGTGAAAGTGTATATCACATAGATGAATTCAATCAATTACAAGGTGCCCGTTTAGTGAGCAGATATCTAGGAATCTGTGACGAACATGAGCAGCTGAAACTAACCTCAAAAGTGAGTGGAGACACTCTTAGTGACGAAGCAAGATTGATAATAGCTGAAGTGAAAATGACAATGAAAAATAAAGTGAGAAGTGAAATTTTGAGTGATATTGAAAAAGATAGTTCTATTCATGAAAAAACGATGGATGAATTAAGTGTTGTGGCCGAAAATATGAAAATTGAAAATACTTTATTAAAACAACTTAATACGGAGCTGTATGAAAAAAATGAACTTATGAAAGAACTTCTAACCAAACAAAAGAATCTAAAAATAGAAAACTAAAATCACGTACCGAATGTAGCCAAACCTTACAACAAACGCTAACAAAACGTGTCCAAGAATATCGTTAAAAACAAAGAATAAAGAAACAAAGCTGATAAAAAGAGTTGTGATCAGCATCATACTAACTAAAGAAAAAAATTTAACAACAATATAAGTATTAGAAAGAACAAAGAGAACGGTCATTACGCTGCATGAAATAGAGAGCGTTGATCGACGCAGAAAAACAGTGAAAAGAAACATTGCAATCTCCATTCAGATTTCAAAAAACAACTTCTGAAACGAAATTAAAAATAGTAGAAAGAGAATTGGGCTTAACGTTGGATATCTGCGAAGCTTCAGATTGACAACATGATCTAAATGAAAGAAATTTCAAAAAACTAGGGTCCAAAGGTAATGTTTAATACTTATGTTAATGATAAAGCGAATAAACTAAGTGCAATTATTGAAGTATCGCCTGAATTATACAAACACGTAAAGATAAAGATAGCAAAATTTTTGTCGGTTTTCAAAGTGTGAGCTTATGATTAAAAACATGAGCCATGCTACAAGTGTGGACGTTTGGACATATGTGCTG
>CM053171.1:44034369-44062673 GCA_012977825.3 Pteromalus puparum | reverse complement strand
CCATATGGGGGGGGGGGGGGGGGGGGGGGGGGGGGGGGCGATGGGACAAACACATTGAAAGTATGGTAAAAAAAACGAGATATCTGATTTTTATTTTTGCCAAAATCAAGAGTTTCTTTGATCGAAAAACGCTCTTGGAGATTAATTTATTATGCATTTTTCCAAAGCCATGTCAAATATGGTATAATAGCGTGGGGAGGAGCCTACGATAGTTGTCTTAACTTAATTCAAAGATACAGAACAAATTTTGAAAATTATTAATAAAATCACTTTGCAGTGAACGATTTACCATTTATCAATCAGCAGTTATTCCAAATTAGAGGCTGTTACATATCATTATAATAGTTTAAAAGAGCAATATAAAAATAGCTCTAGTATTACTAGGAATAAAAACCTACAAATACCAAAATCACTTAAATCAATTAGTCAAAAAGACAGCTATTATGCTGCAGTTAATGTCTTCAATATGCTGAACAATGATCTCAAAGTTTTAGATCTTAGTAAAGCTACAATAAGGAATAAATTAAAAATGTTCATAAGCGAGAAGGTACCCTAGACGAGTACAGTTTATTTCTTTTTGTTGATTTGGATGACTTTTAACTTTTAACTTTTGTAAAAATATTACGATCTATAAAATGTCATCGAACATGATTTGTTTTTTTTTTTAGTTTATAAGTTTAGTTTATAGGATAGTTTGTAAGTTTTTGTTTAGTAATCCACTCTATGTACAGGCAAGCTATGTCTTGCCTCTGTAGAATACCTTAATTGGTATATGTAAGTGGAAATAAATAAATAAATAAAAAATAAATAAATAAAAAAATGTAATCAATAGCGCCGCACACTGTAGCGATTGGCTCTTTTGATAAAATTACACTGCTATACGTCAGCGGTGTATAAACAACAAAATGCGCTGCAATTTAATTATATTTCTGCATTTGTGCGTGCTTTCCGCTGGTGGTCTGGTTTTTAATCAAATAATTGATAATAATAATTGTTCACGGCTTTATTCGCGCCTACTTTTTTCGACGCTCTGATATTAACGAAACCGTAAGAGTGTGAACAATAAAATGACTTTGTTTGAATAGCTAATTGAATAATATTCGAATGAATCTGGGCGTTAATGAGCAAGGTCGAGTAAATATTTTTCTTTTCAATTTGGCGGTCGTCACGGTAGCCGAAAGATTTGTGTGATGTATTTTCTGAGGTGTACAGAGTTTTCTGTTATTCAGATTGAAGAACTTTTTGATTTCATCGGTAGTGGGCAATTTCATTATAATTATTGATTATAAACACGCGTTTCTAGAATAAATTGCACCTGCATTATTATATTGGATAACCTATCGCCCGCACATTACTGAAATTTCTGCGAAATCAGTAGGCGATTCTCGGAAGTCAATCTTGTAAATTACGAACACGTGGTTCTCAACATTTAATTACAATAATATTTCACATAATCCAATTAATTACAAAGTAAATATTTATATACGCTATACCACGTAACATCACGAAATACATGCAGCTGCATATAAATATTAATGGATCAAAAAAGCTCAACGAAATCAGCGCGTTAATTACTCGACTTTTAAGCAAAGCAGCGGGTACTCGCAAAAAATTTTCATACTTTTTATCATAATCCACGTAAGATTTTTTTCCCCCGCACTTTTCCGCATGCAGACTCTCTCGTTATTTCCTACTCTTCTCTTTTTTTTTTATCTTTGGCATCCCACGACGAGGAGACGCAAGTTGTTTGCGACGTGCTCTCACAAACGACATCACGCATTTGGCTAACACGGACAGCACGCGTAAATGTTTCAAGTATCTCTACTCATTCAGTGTAGGAGGACGATGCTGCAGACACGCTTGCTAACCCTCGGTTGGCTAGCCGCGCCGGGGTGTGCAAAGAACCCGCTGCTGCTGGTGCACTTAGCCGCGCATATTTTTTCCCTCCCCAGCTCTCACTTTTGCGCGTATACATAACCGTGGCGGCGGGCCACGAGCTAAATATTTTTTCAGCAAATCCACTCTCGGAAGCTTGTCGTCGTCGTGTCCTTGGGAAAATCAAATTCATTTAGGCTAAAAACTCGTTCGCTTGCGCTCACGGGTTTGTGTAATATGGAGAAAAGGGTGGGAAAAAGGTCGGAGGTTTGCGCGCGGTGTGTCTCGGGATAACAAACTGAAGGAAACGGATTTAACGAAGCTGCTCAGGTATATACGGCGGATCATTTTGTACAAACACACTTACGGTTTAATTACCTGAAAATGCAGATTAAACATAGATGGGAAAAAGCGCTGGTTAATTTAACCCCGCAGCCTACAATTAAGGCCGTGTGCTATGAAAACGCTATCTCGACTTAACGAGCATGGAATTCAAACAAGTCTATTCGCAGAAGTGTCCGAGCCGCGTTTCCGTTTGAAGGGAAAAGGCTAAATGTAAGAGAGAAAGCGAGAGACAGAAAGAGCGGATTGAAGAGGGTGGCAGAGCTAAGGAAAAAAAGGAGAAGGTATACGTATAAAGCGAGAAAGGGAATAAGAGACGACCGAAAGATAGGGAACTGGCTCGTCGTATCTAATCTAATTTTTACACAAAGCGCGCGGCCTCTAAGGATCTCTCTCTCTCTCTCTCTCTCTCTCTCTCTCTCTCTCTCTCTCTCTCTCTCTCTCAAGCTCTCGCAGGACTTCAATCGGTCGATTCGCTCCCTTTCATGTATACATTACGCTTCTCTCTCCTCGAAAGGGACAGAGTTGATTGTCGCGAAGAAGAGAAATATCCCCGGTGTCTCGAAAATTATAATCCCCGCACTTATACACGCGTACGTATATAACAGAGAGAGAGAGAGAGAGAGAGAGAGAGAGAGAGAGAGAGAGAGAGAGAGAGAGAGAGATAAGTGGATTCCATCTTCCGAGACTGAAGGATACACTCCATTACCGCGATGCGCTAAACTTTTGGAATTCACTCGGCACTGTTTACTCGCGTAAGTCTAGCTCTAGCTAGTTACGCGCGGCGCGAAAGAGGAAGAGAGCAGTAGTAGCAGCCAGCGGAGCGAGATGGATGGGTAGATAGTTACTTCTGGAGCTGCCGAGTGTGAGTGTATAACACATATATAGCACATGTATAATTTGCCGGCGTTAATGAGATTCGGAAATTCGATCTCGATATTTTCTTCCATTCGCTCTAGTGCATATCAAGCGATTTCGAAGCTGCAACACACGTATATATAGAATATCCTTTAGTCGAGACCGCCCTGTCTTTTTCACTTTGCCTTTTTCCAATGCCCCCACAGACTCCGGCTTTTTTTCTCCGCGGCGGCAGGCTCGTGTATTATGTAATTTTCATCCCAACTTCGTTGCGCTAGCTTTTCATTTTTCATTACTTTTTTTGCCGGAGAGAGAAGGAGAGAGAGAGAGCTTTTCTTTCCAAGTGACTGATGGCCGCGCAAATATTTGGCTTTTATACTTGAGATTAATTTACATTGCTCTCGGCTTGTGTAGCGGTGTTGCTTTCAATTTGCCGAATTGAGAAACTTCTTTGCCAAATTTGTTTTGAGTGATCTCGTTAAATTCTAGATACCTCGTGGGTATCGGTCGAAATTCAAAAATCGGCTTTAGCTGGATTAGACAGAACTTATCTATATGGTTTTTACCAGCTGTTAATCTAACTATGTTCGAATTATAATATCCAAATAATTTATTACAGACAAATTACTATATGTCAATTAACTAAAAATTAACTAAAAACGGGCTTCACAATTTCAGAACTTAACGATTTTTGAGAGAGCGTTCTTCTTGATTCATTATATGGCTTTAATAGGTAAAAGTAAAATGTTTGCTTAATACAGTTTGTCGAAAATACATGGAAAGCCGGATTTACTTTTTCTTTGCGAGATTCGAATGCTATATGCGCTTTCAGCGATTCTGCGAATCATGCAGCTTTGCGCTAAAAAAATCTTCTCGATTTTTAATTATTCAAAAAAAACCTATTATCAATCTCATAAAGCTAAGCTAAAGCTGGTATACTAGTTTTTTTTTATTGACAATCTCTCAGTAAGGATTAGGAATAAAACTAATTGGGTCGGTCACGCAATCGAACGTTAACCAATAAACGTTACGTATGTTCGTACTCGACACATTCTCCGATATATATTCTGAAAAAACTTTTCCCAGAGGTATATTTACTGTGTAAACTCGATATACAAAACTTAATATCAGCATGTAGTTGATTTTTCTTCAAAGGTTTTTTGCAATAGACTTTCGACGTCTACGTTCACGTATATTTTTTGAAACTATGCAGCTACTTTCAGTCCGAGTGATCCCTTCGTGTAAATACCAACGTTTGCACATTCATTCAAGTTTCCACTACGAAAAAAGCCTGGCGCTGACAGGCTAAATATCGAAAAATATAATATACTTATCTCAAAACCGAAACATGCCTCGAAATTAAGCCACTGCAATCGCTCAGCGTCGTAGAAAACGTCGTCAAGTATAAGCAACAAGGATGTAGCGATAAACGTCGAAGATCTGGTTGCAAGGTCGTGTCCTTTAACCCATCGAGCCGCGATATTTCTTTCCGACCCCTCCGGCCGCTCGCTCTCTCTCTCTCTCTCTCTCTCACGCCCTTTCTCTCGCATCAATTCGCCGTTCGTTACCTCTTCAATTTCCCACTCTCTTTCCAAAGATCTCCCCCGTTATTTACCTCGTCGTCTCGCATCTTCTCCCCCTTCCCTTTTCTGAATAAAAAGAAGCTTCACATCAGACACATCGTCGGGATGAGAGTGAGACACCCCCATCGAAAAATCCGCGAAATGAGATCCCGAGATTTGTTTGCCATCGCGCGCACACACATACACACACACACACACGCACACACACACACACACACAGAACGGACAGGAGCGAGAAAGTGAATACCAGGCTGTGCAGAGAGAAACACAAAGTTCTGTCAGGGCGCAGCTCTCTCTCCGCCGCCGCCACCGCCGCAGAGAGAGAGAGAGGGAGAGAGAGAGAATTCCTGGGATCAATGCGTCGGTGCAGCAAAACGCCTGCGCCGCCCTTTTGCCCCCACCCCACTATATCTCGCGCATAGCCACTAGGGTGGGGGGTTAGCTCAGCGACGGCGCGATGCTACTCCCTCTGCAGCCAGTGTATAGCTGACTCTCTCTGCGCAGGGTTATCAGCTTGGAGGGGGGTCACCGTTGAAGGGGTGGACGAGAGAGAGAGAGAGAGAGAGAGAGAGAGAGAGAGAGAGAGGGCAATCACCGTCCTAGGGCTGCTGCGCGCTCTTGGACTGTACTCGCGCGCGCGCGCGGCATTCAAGCGAGCTGTGTCGTGCGTCAGGAGCTAGCTCTCGAGTTTTACCTCGGCTGTGCGGTTCACCAGGAATAACGCATATACATGGATACAACTCAAGTTTTCGTGCGCGGATGATAATAAAGAGCTGTGAATTCTGTGACACCTAAAGCGAGGGAGAGAGAGAGATAGAGAGATAGTGACACAGTTTCGTGCGAAGGAAGAAGAGAAACTTGCAAGAGAGGGAGTGTGAGTGCCTCGGCGGGCTGTGGCCGACAGAGTATAGAGCTCGCTTGCGCGAGATGACAGTGATATGCCGGGCTTAGAGTCAGTGTTTTCATCCCCCAGCTCCCGAGCCAGTTACTTCTTTTACTCGTTCTTCTGCCACTTCTTCTTCCGCCTATCGTCGCGTTGCTACACTAGCTGCTAATATAGCGGCTGTGTTTATCTATCCTCTTCGTCGTCGTGCTCGCTGTGAACAAGTGCTCGTTGTTTGTTTGTTTGTTTCGCTCGGGGGATGCTGTTGCGCGTATAAAAATTAAAGGAAATCAAAAAGTGCATGAGTTGTTGTTTCCCCATAAACAAGTGCTACGCTGGATGGTGCGTGAGGCTATAAGAGGAAGAGGAAGCAGTAGCAGCAGGTCTCAGCATGACGGGCCCAGCTGCAATGGCCCAGCGCTACCCTGACGACAACGCCTGAGAGGTCGAAGGGGGAGGCGTTATCATCAGTATCCTCACAACTGCACGCAACGCTCTCGACTCGCAGCCGATCTCACTATTGCGGGACCACCGCGCGATCGACGAGGCTCAGCCCCGCTGACACACTTTCTCGCCTGGCAAACGTGAGTGACCGCATTTCGACCGATACACACGTACCTCCTGCACCCCTTCCTTCTCTTTCCCTGTATTATCAACGCGCGCGGATCTTATGCCCTTTCTTTCTCGCTAAACTTTGCGAGGCTATATTGGAAGGGAAATTATAATACCAAGGCAAACTAGTTTATTTGCATGGAGGACCGCAAAAAGCTCCTTCGTCCGGGACGATAATATATTCGAGCTTGATCACATACAAGGGGTCAGCGCGCTACTGTCGAGGATTTATTAAGGGTCGCCGAGAGTATGACAGTTGCCGCGTACAGTTTTTTTCGTCTTCCTTAATATATCTAGGGAGTAGCCGCGAGGGTGATATATATTCCATATAGCAGCTCAGTAGAGCGACAGTAGAGTCGAAGAGGGATAATCCGGTCACGTATAGGCCCGCGGGAGATTCATTTTTGTTTTTGCATAATTTTCAGAGAGAAGTAAAAAGAAGAAGAAGATAGACGCGCGATGATCATCGAGAGGATTTATATTGTGCTCGCGTCGCCGAATATATCCTCCTCTCTCTCTTGCTTCTATCCCTTTGTGCCGGCCAGCGAAGGCTACACCTTTTTCATGTCCGGACGTCTTCTCTAGTCTCTTCTTAATAGTCGGCCCGCGAGCGGCGGTATAGCCACCGCATATACACACACACACACACACGAGACCCTCGCCCTGCTAGTATATTTCAGGATAACGCCCGGTTGGACCGTGATTTTATTCGCGACGAGAGCCTCCCCGCAGTATAGAGGGAAAATAGCCTTGTCGAATCTAGAAAATAGATTGGATCTCTCTTTCTCTCCTCGTGTGTGTGTGTGTGTGTGTGTGTGTGCGTGTGTGTGTGTGTGTGTGTGTGTATGTGTGTGTGCGCGCGCGCGTGTGTGTGTGTGGCTCTCAACCCTCGACGCTTTTCCGTCTTTTCATCCGCCCTCCTCCACTTCGTCATCTCCCTCTTTCGGTCTTTTTATCATTTTCACTTTTCCATTATCATCGATACAATTATGAGCGCTGAAAGCCACTCGATCAAAGCTGCTGCCGCTACTGCGAAGGAAACGATTACTCGGATACAGAACGATGAAAGGATTCTCTCGAGCTCTTCCGTCATTATATCGCCTATAAGAACAATACCGACGACAGCCACAGCGTTTTTTATACGTATTATCGAGCTTCTCACCGAGCTGCTTGGATATAAAGCCGCACTACACTCGATATTACGATGCAGTCTCGTTTCGCAATTTGCACCTCTTTGTGTCTCCTCTTGTACGGAAGACTTAACGCCCCGAGATAACCTAGATTTCCAGATTGCATCAAGTTGACTGCATTACGTGTAATACAAATTCATCAAAGCGTTAACACGTATACACATAGATTATGAAATCACGCCTCGATTTGATTACTACCCTCCGCAGCAGTAGCAGCAGCAGCAGCAATAGCACAGCTTCCCCCTTTATAAGGTGTCGTATGGAAATTATTAGGGGGGATAAGCGTCGGTATAACACGGCAAGAAAAGCGAGCAAAGGTCTCTGCAAGTTGAGAAACAAAGAGCGCCGGTAGTGGACAATATTGACTATGCCTCTCGCGCTAAACTCTCATTATAAGGATCCCCTTTTGGTTTGACAAAACACACGGGATATACCCGCAAGTCACTATACCGATGCTGTACACAGTCAAAAGGAAGGGAGGGGTAACAATTCTCGTCGCCCTCGCCGGGTGTATATGATCCTTTGGCCTTCTTTTGTGGCGCGGAATAAAGTTTCGCACATGCAGCCTTCCCTTTTCACTCACTGGATGTTTCAGAAGCCGAGAGAGCGGCATTGCGTAAAGAGAGTGTTTATACGGCTGTGAAAAATGAAGGCTGCTTTTGAAACTAGTCTCCTCCCCCCCATGTTTGTGTGCGGCTATGAAATGGCTATGCGCAAGAGCGAGCATTTTATATTTCCCTCTGCTGCCGCTACTGCGACTACTGCAGTTATACGTTTGTGTATGTGGGTATGCGTTTCGGTTCAATTGATGTTTAGACGCGCAGCCGGATCTTGATAAATGCTCTAATTATACCGCGCGGGTGCGCGATTTGCTTAATTGCGTTTTAACTCCAGGTTATTACGCAGGGCTGCGTTTCGTGCGCGGTGAAAAATGTCTTTTTGGCTTTATCTCGTTTTCCCGGGCTTTATAAGAGCGAGTTGATTAACATTGATTGACAAACCGGTCTAATGTCGGTTCATCAAGCGTAAAGGTGCGCTTGTTTCTCTCAGAGTTGGCAATTAATTCCTGGAATTTAACTGGATTATTGCTCTCTATCAACTTACTTTGTCTGCTTATCGTCAAACTACGTCAAATAGACGCGTTGATTGAAAAATCTCCTCCCAAATTCGCGACCAGCTGTAGCTGTAAAAACGAAATTAATCTCAAAGTTGCTGAAAAACATTTAAGCGAATTCTAGTGCCAGTATACAGCGATGCATGGTTCCGCAGTTGAACGCGTGCCAGACATCGTTCAAATCGACCTAGGTGTACGTTTAAGGAAATAAAAATGCCCGTTTTATATCCCCAGTTAGATGTTGTGCGCGATCGATTTTCCTTCTTTGAAATCAAACGCACTCGACGCTTTGCTATACGTATTATTCTGATTTTTTAATATCTGTATCGTTACAAACAAGTTGGGCGTTCCGCGATAAAATTCGTGCTTTTGAGCACAGCACATGCTTTCACGTTTAATTAACTAAAACGATAGCACCCAACGGTCAAATTAATTAAAATTACAGCTCTTTGTTCTCTTTCTCTCGCTCGGGTGCTCGTCGTTTTCGTTTCTCCATTTCGAGAATTATTTCGTTGATAGTGACATAAAGAGGAGCTTTTTTACGCCCTCCATAAAGTTTAACATCGCGCTTGCGCGCATTTGTTCTCTTCCGAAACACACATCCTCGCACTGTAAAGTATAGCGTCGGCGCTTCTGCACGCACAAGCGTCGAGGAAGTAAAGTTTAACGCGCACGTGTGCACATGTAGCATCCTTCTCTCTCTCTCTCTCTCTCTCTCTCTCTCTCTCTCTCTCTCTCTCTCTCTCTCTCTCTCTCTCGACTCATATATACATATACACATGGATATAGGTGTGTGTATATATATCATCACGCTCGAGCGCGGCCCGCTTTCGAAAGGCGGAAATTTCAGGTTTCACGCCCTTCCGGCATCGCGTGACGCTAGAGACAAGGAAGATAATCGCCGATTCCATACGCCGCGAGCCGTATAAGTCATGTAGGTATGTATATATACACACATAGCGGCTAGCGTACCGCACAGCCTGGCCTCCCGAGTATATATGCATCTCATCGTTTATTGAGGCAAAAGAGAGAGAGAGAGCGAGAGAGCGGCTGCTCCTTTATAATGCAGCCGGTGCCGAATAATTCTGGCCTGCCCTCCAACTTCCTCCGCATAGTCCGGTCATCCTTGCGAGCGAGAGGCCTCCCTCTCTCTCTCTCTCTCTCTCTCTCTCTCTCTCTACTTCGCTCTTTCCTTCATATCGCCCTGCAAATCCCGGACTATGAAATAATAACGGCCGCGACTACTGAGAAACGCGTAATCTTGCAGTATAAGAGAGAGCCCAGCTGTGCGCTGCAGAAGACTACCTTGAAATATATCTTTTGGAATTTTCGTACTACATATACGAAACGAAAAGCTTATTCCAAGCGTCTGACCATAGCGCGACCGTTCTACTTGCGACTGCGACGTATTATTACCGCATTTTTTTTCGAGTATATACACTTACACGTAATAGCCGCTCAACGATTATATCTATGGACGATACTTTGGCGAACAAGTTATAGATAACTTTATGAATTATTCGCGCAAACTTGCGTACAACTTTTTATTTATATTCTTTAATTCAACGAGGAAACTTTGCGCGCGCGCCAAGATGGTAACAAGCGCCGCGCAGACTTTTAACTTTTCCCCGCGGTATTCCACTGGGGAAACGTTGTTTTGCGCGTAACATCCAGAGCTGTGGAAAACTTTCTTTTTTGCGATATCCGATTGCAAACAATACAGCCCTACACACACACACATAGGAGGGTGTATATCCATAATGATATCCGTCATTGGACGGAGAATGGAATTATTCATTCGCGTGAAAAAAAACAGCTTCAAAACGAAAGCCAAACTCGGCTAATAAGAAAAGTTACGAATAAGGCACTCGACGATCATATTCGCGGTTTTTTATTGTATATCAACGGTGCATTGTGCGCAGCGTAAACTCTCAATGTTATCTGCTTAAATATACACACTCGATATCGTTCGAGGCCATTAAAGAACGTCCTCGAAGCTCGCATTGATAGACGATGCATAAAAACACTGTATCCGTTTGTTTGTGCTCTCTCTCGCAGCGCGTAATTGGCTTTATGCAAAGAAGATTATATTCCTGCGGTGCGTCGTCGAGTCATCGAAGAGGAATAAAGAAAAAATGCACACCGCACATTATTCCTCTGTACGAGCTTTTCCCTTCAATCCCGTATAGTAATGACTTTCCGAGAGATCTCTTTTGAAAAAAAAAACCGCTGCCAATTCATTGGCACGTAGCTTCCTCCAACGAAATTTATTGTTCCGATAAATAAAATATTATTTTAAAATAGAGTATGTGAATGCTACTATTATCAGTATGACATAAATTCGTAGGGAGGGACTTTACGACGTGCAACGACAACCCTATAAGAGGAAGCCAAATTTTTTAGAAAAATCGGTTTTTACATTTCAGCTCTTTACTTAAGAACCGCTCAACGAAATCGTTTGAAATTTTAACAGCAGATATCTTCGTTTATGGTGAATCACCAAATAAAATTTTGAAGCATTTGACTACATTGTTTTAGAGATATAAGGAATCAAAAAATTTTCAAATAAAAATTTAAACCTTGATATCTTAAGAACCATAGGGGTTCTAAAGCTGCGCAATGAACTTAGCCAAAACATATAAAATATCTACCTTTTCCCAAAATCTCAAGTGCAATAAGGCCTTTTTACGCCCGTAATCGAGACTCAAAAGAAACTCATTTTTTTCGTTTTTCGATTTATTACTGAAAATATAAGTAGTCAAATTACTTGATATTTTAATGGAATATAGGTTGACACGTAACCCATCAACATATTTTTTTTCGTGAGGTTATGATATTTAGTTTTAGAGATATGAATTTAAAAAAAATCACCTTTTTCATTTTATCTGCCGAACGGAGCGGTCAATCCCGAGGACTAAACGGGGAAAAGTAGGTTATTTTATTATCTTTCAAATGCATTTTATAGCTGAATTGTTTGTAACAATGGAATGATAAAAAAAAAACGAAAATAATGTTTTTCGAAAATCAAAAAATGGCCATAAAGAAAGTAATTGAAAAAATTAAAAAATAAATGTTTTTCCCGAATTCAGAATCCAAAAATAGATATGCATTTTAAATTTGATTGATATTGACGGAGTAGTTTCAGAAATTTCACAGTATACATACATACACACACACACACACACACACACACACACACACACACACACACACACACACCCATACACACATACACACACATACACACACACACACACACACATCCATACGGACATTTCCTAAAAACACGTAATTCGAACTTCTAACATCTAAAAACATGTTTCTATGAAGTTTTAGCGAAACCGAAAATTTTACTATTACAAAGCATCCTCTAGGAGGAAGCAAAATGCGTATGTACGGCGTATAAAATAAACGAGTAACTCGAGCGTACGACGAAGAAAGAAAGAAAGAAAGAACAGAGTCCTTTCAAAGGATCTATAAGGTTCGCGAATTTCGCGAAGCTCACGTCGCCTCTTTATCATTAAAGTTACTTTAAACAGGGCAAATTAGATTGCTATCCGCGTGGGATAGCAGTAAAGGAGAGATAGGGAGACAGTGGTAGAGAACAAAGCCGAGTCGAGCTTCTAATCGAAGTTGGCATCGACTCTGCCTCTCTCTCTCTCTCTCTCTCTCTAGCTGCGTTTGTTCGCTCGAGACGTGTATACCGTTGATCTATCTCTCTGTGTGAATTCATTCGCCGCCGACACCAAGGCTTCAATCTAATGCTTTCAATTTGTCGCAATTACGAGCTCGATTATTGCTAACGAGCACAACCAGCGGCGTCATTTTTTTCCCTTCTTCGGTCCCTCCCATGAATTATTGCGTGCATTCATTTTTTTTCCCGCGCAGCAAATCACTTCGGAAAATCGCGATGCTAAATCCTTAATTACTAGGTCGTAACGCTACGACGAAGAAATAAATAAAAGCGCGGTCTCGGATTCCTTTTTGCCTGCAGTGCTCTTGTGTAAAAAGAAGAAGAAAAACGAGCTACGTTCTCGTTATACGTCATATACCCTAATGAAGTTTCTCTCTCTCCTATTACCGGCGTTAATTGCGCAAATTTATCGCAAATTTTTCGGCTCTCGCGTTGCCGGTTGCACTGCCATACCCATTCATTCTTCGGCTCTTTCATTGCCGTGTGGGCATTCGATTCGGTTAACGACATTCGCTCGTCCGAGCGCGATACGCTCGCAGCACGGCTGTGGTATAAAAGCTGGCGGACGATGATGATAATCGCGCGTCGCTGCCGCTGGATCCTATTTATTTATTCAAATAGATTTGTAAATTCGCCCGACGCGCCATATAGCAATGATCGCGCTTTCGCTGCAGAGAGACGGAAATGCACGGGCTGGTTATGATCCGCGAAATAGATTTCGCAAAAGCGAGAGAGAGAGAGAGAACTGCGGCCGTCGGTCGCCTCAATTAGGAACGGAATTATGCAGAACGGGATAAATGAATGCGCGCGCCGTGGACTCGTTTTCCGAATATATGCCTCGGAAGTAATGTCGCGCACGGCTATTTCGGGGATTTATAATTGAATGCTGCCGCGTTTGTTTGGGAATATCGATGGAAATAACGCAACGCTGCGGATGTTTTGTTTTACTTTTGTCCTCTGATGCTATTTTTCGAGGAATGTTGTGTGCGTGTAACGTTTGTGGAAATATGGTTTTTAGCGAAGTAAAAGAGTAAAGTCGGTTTTCACGTTTCTTTGAGAATATATTCTCGGAAATCCGTTTTGCGGAATATTTATTTGAAGTCAGCTCTGAGTATTACGAAGAAGTGGTTTTTGAGCAGAGGAAGACAACTGTCGGATAATGCTGTATTCAGATGTTGCTATGTTCGGAGAACTTTTAAATAATTTGATAATTCGATGGAAAGATAAATAAGAGTTGAGCTTGAGTAAATAATTCCAAGCCTTCAAATTATACTCGATTTTATTCGATATACTAAAAACTATCGACTATTAAGAAGCATATAGCATATTCATAACTCCTGCGCCAATCGGAAAATCGTCCGTAAAACCAGGAAACGCCTTTCATTCCCCGCGCGTAGTCACGAAAACCACAGCGACATTCATTACTCACGCCCAAGTTTTATCGGACGTAGTTTTCCCGCTCGAAGATTCACCTGGATAAACAAGGCGATAATCGATTAACCATCTCTCCCTCTCTATTTTCCTCACAAAGAACAAGCGTATAGCTATATAGCACAGGCCCCCGTGAGGATATAAGAGGAGCGTCCTCTCCCTCCGCAGCAGCAGCAGCAGCACAGCGACATTAATCTCATTTATATATCTCGGGGGGTCCTGATCTATAAGGCCTGGAGAGAAGCGCGACAGCGACACCGGCATCGATATCCTACCTTTTTACGCTCTCCCGATCTCTCCCGGGGTAGTTTTCCAATTTTCCCAATTTTAGGCGCGCAGATAATATCGCGCGATCGATCCTCCTCTTCTCCTCCTCGACGACGACGACGACGACTATGACGACGTCGTTGCCGCGCCTCGAGATATATAGAGCGAAAGTCGCGCAGCAGCCGGTGATGGACGGTGCTATTATTAGAGAGAGAGAGAGAGAGAGAGAGAGAGAGCCGTTTCGCTGCAGAGTAAGAGAGCGAAAGAGAGCGAGAGGAAAAACAGCGGCATCAACTTTATAACACTCTCGCGTATACACACGTGTGTATTAGCCGTGTGTGTGTGTGTGTGTATTATACGAGACATACACTGTGCACACGCGAACTGGGCTACAGCTGCTATCTGGCTTACACGCGACACTGCTCGCGATCTTGCCGAGGATCTATATATTCTCGAGATGTAGAGATACGGAGAGGGTAGCAGCTGAGGCGCCCTGGGGGCATGTTACCCGCCGCCTCCGAGCGTAGACCAAGTACCTTGAGAGAGAGAGAGAGAGAGAGAGAGAGCGCGACTGAGAGATCCTTATTTGAATATCGTCCTCGAGAGAGAGAGAGAGAGAGAGAGAGAGAGAGAGAGAGAGAGAGAGAGAGAGAAGTAGCCGAGGATGTACTGACAGAGAGAACGGCCGATAAAAATCGGGACAAAAAGCGCCGCCGATATGAATGAGGGGGACACCGCCGCCGAAGCTGCAAAAACCGAATAAAATTCAGAGGTACAGGCGCCGGCATAAGGTGAAATAGGGGAGAGGAATTGAAAGATCGGCTGCTGCGAAAATATTGCTAGACAAAAGCGACCGCGCCTGTATTATTGATGTACACACACGCGCGCGTGGATCTCTCTCTCTCTCTCGTGTAATAAGAGAGAGTTGATCCCTGCCAGAGAGTTGAAAAAAAAAGAGTAGAGGGAGAGAGGGATCGGATCGGGCGCGTTTAATGGGATTTCTTTTTCTCTCCGGCGGCTCTCTTTTTCCCCGGCTGAGGAATCAAGTGACACGCTTAAAAAGCTTTTATCGAATTTTCCGCCGAGAAAAGCAGATCGAGAGCCGGATGAAATACGCGGGATTTCTTCCTCTCGCGCGCAGAAGGAAATATTTCATCCTCTCTCTCTCTCTCTCTCTCTCTCTCTCTATACCTATACACATACGCGTGTATACGTGAATTTCCCGCTGATTAAATCACATCCTCTCGCTTGGCGATACACGCGCGCACACGATCCAACGCCGAATATAAGAAAGCGCGAGCCTCCAATAAGCCGATCCAGAAAAGAGAAAGAAAGAGAGAGAGAGAGAGAGAGAGAGAGAGAGAGAGAGAGAGAGAGAGAGAGAGAGAGAGAGGTCAAGCTCTACCGAGGCATGCCCGCTACATTCCCCGGGACTTTATTTCCCCGAGGATCGCTCTGGGGAGTTTATCGCTCGGCGTGTAACGTTTTTTTTCTCTTCAAGCTCCCGCTCTCTTTTTCTCCAGCGCTTGCTCTCATTTCGAGTCGCCGCCCGTTTTGCGCTCGCGCACTACACCACGCCTCTTTCTTATTCGCCTTTTTTTTTCCCGCCATCGACGCTATACTGCTGCTGCTACTTATTTTTGCTCAGCGAACAATAAGCTCGCCGGATGTCCGGGGATTATCTGCTTAAAGTTTAGAGAGAGAGCGTCATCGCGAAGCTTGTTCAATCGACGCAACTTGCGGAGAGACGAAGCTCGTTTCAATTATTTCGAGCTGATGCATTTCAATCGATACTTACTCCCGCTGTCTTTTCTCGCTTCGAAGAGTTATGGGGTATGCGAGAAGAGCGATAAAGTTGAAGGTGTACTTTTGTGCAGTGTGAAAAGCTTTCGTGCTCGAATTGGCGGCAAATTCGAATAATTTTTAGATCCGATGTGGCTAATAAAGTAAAACACAGATGCTTTGTACTGTATGGCGTGGATATCAATGTGGAACTAGACATGACTAAACAGCTGCCAATCGCAGGAATTGATAAAATCCATTTGCTTCGATCGCCACAGTGTATTCTTTGACGTTTACTTTCAGATTGACTGACGCCGCGTGTGCCAATTTTATTCTAGATATATTACTCACGGAACCGGGCGTCCAAAGCGGAAAAAGGAAGGAGGGCAAGCCTTAGAAGCTCTCAGATCCGAGGAACGATTTGCCAGTCAGCACAAACACGCTTTCATATATAGCGGCGAAACGTGGACTACTCCGATGTGTTCGTAAAACTAATGAATTCAACATGCGCGCACGAGACTGTAAACATTTCCACGAAACAGACGGGAAATTTAAAAATTCAAACTCTCGACCGATTGAAAAGAGCTTGCGACATTTCAAGCGGAGCGTTGTATATACATACATGCACATGTATTATACACACTGCTCGACGGTTTTTATTTGCGTCCAGGTGACCTACATTCAGCCTGTGCGCGGGGCGGCTTCCTCTTACAGGCGGCGGACCGGCATCGTCGCAGAGCGAGCTTTATATATCGGTTCATCTGGAAAGGCCGAATTCGGCACTTCTAGCCGAAATTCATGCGGAATAGAAACGGCGAATTTCCCGTCCTAGCTCTCCCTCTCTCAGCTCTATGCGCTACTGCTGCATAAAAAGAGAGCCCGTGTCGAGAGCGAATCGATGAATTTGTCGAGCGTCGCTATAGCAAAAAGCTCGCATATAATTAGAGAGCTTCTCCTCCGCACGCGCATTATACATGCCGAGCTTTTTGACTCGCGATTCTTTCTGTGGAGCATATAATATATAATGATTTGACGACGAATTTCGCTTTCATACATATTTTTTTCCAACGCGTGGATCTTCTTTTAATTAAATGATCCCATGCGGCTAACGAACTCGGAGCATGCATCGGATCCGCGGTTATTGAAAGGTACACCGGGTACTGAGGCTTGTTTACGCTTTGCTGGAACCAGCAGATCGGAAAACATTAACGAACGCGAGTGAAATCCATAACCGCGAAACCATCGCGTGTGCGGCTGTATGTAAACGAAGCTTCGCGCGGCACAGCTCTACACGTGTATGAAAATTCCGAATGTTTTTCACTTCGCGCTACTGCAGCGAGATAGAGGAAGAGAGAGAGAGAGAGAGAGAGAGAGAGTAATCATAGTCGACATGACTGCCTGGCAAGTTCTGTTTGAATTAGCTTGTCTAACCAGAACCGAGAGATTTGATAATCTCTGTTTGGCTTTCCGGAGAGAGGGATGCGATATGTATAATACGACGGAGCAGGAGGTGCGGCTGCAAGCTTTGAAGCTCATTGCCCCGCATGAAATCGCCTCCCGCGTTCTAGCTCTCTCTCTCTCTCTCTCTCTCTCTCTCTCTCTCTCTCTCCCGCTTATGAATTCCCGGCTCGAGAGCTCGCACCAACTTACGACCTCCCGCAATACGCCGCAGCACTTCCCGAGAGCGTTAGGCTGAGAGATACGAGGTTTAAACTTTTTACCTGCCACTTTCAGCTCGACGCTCTCTTTCTTCCAACCCTCGTGTATAGAGCCCTTCTTCTTCTTTCGCTGCAAGCTCCACCGTCTATAGATCTACATATACGGTTCATCGCGGCGAGAGAAAAAAGTCACGCGGAAAAATATTTAATTGAGCAACTGCGCGAACTTGGCTTCTCTCTCTCTCTCTCTCTCTCTCTCTCTCTCTGTCTCTCTCTCTCTCTCTCTCTCTCTCTCGTCAAACTTTCGATTTGCAACACGCTGCTGCTGATGCTAAACTCGATTCCCCGCTTTTCCGTATACACGAGCACGAATCGCGGCTAAGGACGTGGCGCAAGTTTTTCCCCTCGTATTTTCTTATTACGAGGAATTCTCCCTGATGCAGCAGCAGCAGCAGCAGCAGTAGCTCGAAAGCGACTACTTTTTCCCCGCGAAAAAATGTCGAGATTAATGTTGCAGTCGTCGCTCGGATTTTCAGCTTTTCATTTTTCCCGGGAAGAAGTGGATTCAATAATTCAATATGAGAAATTCCCATGGCGCCGTCGAGACTTGTCCAATATCGAATAGTAGCTATTATCAAAGGGAGTGAGAGAGAGAGAGAGAGAGAGAGAGAGAGAGAGAGAGCAGTTTCGAATATTTCCAAGTGTATGTGTGTGTGGCACTGCCGGCTTCGAAGTTTCCTTCTTTTTTTTTATTTTTAGAGAAAAAAAGTGTGCGAGAACGTTACCGGCGGCTGCGCCCCTGGAAATTCGAATTTTGACCGATATTAGGAAGTCTGGCCGATATTGGGCACTCTCTCTCTCTCTCTCTCTCTCTCTCTCTCTTCTTCGCAGAAATATGGAAATCACTTGAACAGTTTCATCGAGGAATTGACTTCGTCAGTCGTTTCATTGGCGCATATATTTGCATTAATGCTTAGAGAAAATAAGGCCGCAGCTATTTATTGGCACTTGCAGGGATTATTGTTATCAATAACATAATTCTGTTTAGTTGATTGGCGTGTTGTAAATTCAATATCCTGCGTTTTAATGTTTAACATTGATTGAAACAACGCTGCGTTAAATATAATGAAGCGATACCTGATGTGTGAAAGAGCTTGAAACAAAGATGTATAAAAATGTAAAAATGTTAAAATTTGCAAGCTTCGAATCACTTGTCACGAATGTTTGTTGTCAATAAGTCGCATTTTGTAATTAAATATCTGATCGGAAACGCAATAATATGGTTTACATTGCAAGTTATTCATTTTGTAATGCAGATTTTAAAAAAATGTCAATCTTCGAAGCAGAGTAATTCACTCGCTTGTTCGCAAGCGTGAAACCAATTAGTCGCACGTGTCGTTCGCAAGGATTTTTTAAGCGACCACCGCGTAATTGATTCGTCTGGGGGTTGTATTTGAATTGTTCGAAAGTCAAAGATTTCCCCCCCTTACATCTATCACGGACTAACTCTGGGAATCGAAGGGGNCTCTCTCTCTCTCTCTCTCTCTCTCTCTCTCTCTCTCTCTCTCTCTCTCTCTCTCTCTCTCTCTCTCTCTCTCTCACTCGTCGCCCCTCGAAAGTTCCACAACCCCTGAAAAGGGTCTTATCGTCAACTAATTCATCGACGTCAATTAGCGCGGTCATTTATTTTTGAACAGCTTCAGCTACGTCCTGTTTGCTGCTCTAAGGTTTCTCACTCTGCTATTCCGTTAAACGAAGGGCCCTTTCGTAAATTCACCCAGGTTAACGAGTTCGAACTTCGTCAGACGCGATCTTTGAAGAGCGTCTGATTTCACTTTAAGCGTTAAATCGAAAATTGAAACTCGAGACAATTCGATTCAGCACATTTTTCATTAATCGAGGAATTTTCGTTCCTTCGCTTTTGCGACTGTTAATTTCTAATTCATCCTGAAGAGGCTCATCATACTAGATCGCATTATGCTCTTGAAACTTAAATGCTGCTTCAATATAGAAACGGTAACCACGTTACCGAGTATACCGACGTTGATAAAATACCGAACGGTATTAACACAGAGTCAACCCGTATCGACCATCTTTCCAGTAGTCCGACTCTTTTATTTTTCGTTAGCCGTACAGTTCTATCGGCGATAAAAAGATTCGAGTCTCAGCCCAAGTCGACATAAAAGCCGACGCGCCGTAATTTTACGCTCCTCGAAGTGCGTTAAATCAGAGCTTCGTTGTTTCTTTCTAGATACGCTGTATAATAGCCGTATAGTAACATGTATATAGCTGCAGTTCGTATAATTTAGTCGATCGAGTAGACGACATGTCGAAAGTTCAATTTTATGATCATTTATGTATAAAATGTTTACGGGGTGTGTACATATATATAGATCCGGGGCGCACGTGTTCTTTCGGTCCTCGTTTAACGCGCCGTTCCAAACTCTAATTGCCTGTCAACGCGCCTTTCTAGCTCGAAATTTATTTTCTCTCTCCAACGGCCTCGCGATTTATACGCGATAATACACATACACACAAAAATTGCTATACGACTTTTCACATGCTGCTTTTTAGTGTGACACGTTAATTCACGATACGGCTTTGTGCGCTTATAAGCGTGAAACGGTAGAATGCTGAGGGTATATCGGATGTGTATTTTCCGATACAGTTTCGATACTATTTTAAAGTTAAAATTTTTAAATTTAGAGCCAACTTAAGGGCAACCAATTTGTGACGTTTTGTTAGAAAAATCTGTGATTAAAAGTACGTTCGGATATCACGTGATTTATGGATATCTGGTGATTTCTGCTGTATAACAGAATTAAAAACTTTGTTATCGAACACCCACTGCAGCGCTTTGAGTTATCGAATTTTCACTCCGCAGCGACAACTTTGTTGAAAACACGAAAAAGTGCTTTTCTCAGCTTGCTTGTTAAAAACTATTAACAAAGCTGGACATAAGTATAAAAAAAATACCCAACTAGCTTTTAAGCTCTGACAATTTTTTTGTTATCGCATAAATGCATAATGCATGAATAACGAACCATAGTTGTTAGCAAATCTAACTATATAAAAAGTATACGTCGTACGACGTAACAGCAACATACGCGTTAAGCTCCTCCAAATAATAAAAAATAAAATGTGCGAGGACTTCTTTTCACGCTATGTGGTACTGATTATTTGTCCTCGAAATTTGAATTTTCGATCACCTCGCACCGCTCAAAATTCAAATATAACGCAGTCATGTCCCTGCACTCATATGCAAAACAAACGTATCAAAGATCTCACCAAAAACCAAATTCATCACCCATCCAAGCGAGGACGACGCAACCCTTCAAAAGTATCCATCTCTACCCGCAGCTCTCGCGTTAATCAAGAATCAATTTACGCAAAGCGACGTTCGAAATCGCTCAAAGACCGCTCGCTCGCGATCAATCCGTCGATAGTCGTATATAACTTCCCGAAACTCGAAGGCTACGCGGGATTAGCGCTTGGGATGCACAGAGAGAGAGAGAGAGAGAGAGAGAGAGAGAGAGAGAGAGAGAGAGCCATAGCTTTCTCTGCAGAACAGCCGCAGTAGCGATAGCTTTCGCGGGTGATGTGCACGCGTTCGCCGCATCGCAATTGTGCCCGTGTGTCCGTTTTGACGCATCGCTGTACACATATATACATATATATATATATATATATATATATACACTACACGCAGTAGCAGACGTGCGCGGCTGCGCAAATAAATGCCGAGCCGTCGAAGCGTATCGGTTCCCTCGCTCTCGTGCTTGGGTAACGAGCGTCGGTTAATCGACTGGCATGCCACCGCTGCCGCCGCCGCTTTTTGCCCTCTCCCTTTGACTTTGACTACACGCCCGATGCATCCCTCCTCTGTGTTCGTGTAATTCCCATACCTCTGATGCTTCTTTTTTTTTTTTTTCATCCGACGCGCATCTCATTATACGTCGCACAGCTGGACTCTTTGTTCGATTTCTGAGGAGAAAATCCTTGCGATGTACGTCACGTAACGACGACGGAGAGAAGGGAATTAGCGAAGGAGATAGAACTCCATCAGCTACTGCTTTGAGAGAGTCTGCTACGAGAAGCTGAGTTTACCGATGGAAAACTCGCTGGCGAACTCCATCCGAAACTTATACGCTGCGGCGGAAAAGGTGCGCAGCACACAGCGTTGGATGCAGAGAAGGAAAAAGAGGGTAGCGACGACGGAAATGCGAAGTAGGTGCGGAGTTTCTTTAAGGCGAGATTAAGATGAAAGGGGAGGAAAGCGCATTACGATGCGTCCATGCCAGCATACATACTTTCGGATTATATCTTCTTCTTCTTCTCTGGCTTGTAGTTTGCGAAACTTTATATATCACGTGCTGAGATGATTGCGATACGGCTATTATGGGGTGAAAAAATGTATATTTTGACATACACACATTCGTGTAACTTTCATATATGTTTCGAAGCAAAAGACTCGTTAAGGCTTTTCTCGTAATTACCGTCTAATTCATATCATACGAGAGCACACGCAGCTCTCTCGTGTTCATTAAGAACAAGACACTTGCAATCACGGAATGCCGTCATTCGTCTTCCGAAAATTACAAGCTCTCGCTGTTTCTCTCTCTCTCTCTCTCTCTCTCTCTCTCTCTCTCTCTCTCTCTCTCTCTCTCTCTCTCGCGGCTTTAAAGGAATCGTCCCTCTATCTCTTTCAATAACTGCCCAGAATTTTCCACGTATATAAAAAACTCCAACGCTCTCTCCTTTCAACGTATCGGATATACAGTGTATAGAGAGATACACTTTCGACGTTTGACCCGCGCAAGCTCTTTTGCATCATTGAAAGCAGCGCTATGAAAGTTTCCGTTTTAGAAAATCAAGGTCGAGGATACTCGTCGTTTCTTCGTATATTCCAAGCTGAAGATAAATCCGCGCGTGTCTCGGAGAATATTTCGCTGCGAGAGACAGAAAGTCTGTTATTTCGCTCCCGTGTGTTAAGGTGAAGGAACAAAGCAAAAGAAAAACACAATCAAATACAAGCTATATGCGTATATTTGAGATAACATGTACAAGCATTCAACTTGAGCTCCGTTCGACTCGACTGCAGAATGCCAACTGAAAACCGCGGCCAGTCTTCCGCCGATCCCTGCGACCGTTGCCGCCGATCAGCGGAAAAATGGTCGCCCTTTTTCCCCTCTTCCACGCTTTCCTTCGCCAGATGACGAAGTCCACCCGAGAACCGAGGCCCGGCGACGCTAGGACTCGTGTCAATCCGCGCGCCGTCATAAAAAAGGGTCCGTCGCCGGTCCAAGTTTACAAGCGTGCGCCGCCTCGCATTTCGACACTCGCTCGCTCGCTCGCTCGCTTTTCCATGCACTCGGTACTCGACCAGACCATAAAACAAAGGTCTCTTTTATTCCCTCGAACGTGCCTACTTGAGAGTTGCTCTCGCTGAAGCAACACATCTCCTCAAGTGACGAATCCCAAATATACGGCTTTCCTAGGAAATACAAATTCATACCCGCATTCGCCCAGACCTTCGCCTGTGATGCAGGGAAAACTCTCGTGAGAGAAAACCCGCACCGAGAATGTCAATGTATTTCCTGCACATTAAGCTAGATTTATTATAAACTGAACGCGACGCGATACGTTGTCAACCTTCAAATCTAATCTTAAAACTAACACTCGGCCTGTCCAGGACTGCGAAGGGCCTGCACTCTTCAGAGGCGACCACGCTCCGAGTCAGCCCGCCCCGAGGCAAACAGGTAACGAAGAAAGTTCGTCTTTCTTCTCCCTGGGCCTCACCTTTTACCAGTCCACTCGACTGAGGGTGAGGAAAAAGAGACCGCGAAACGATCCTCTCAATCGCCGCGTCGCAGCCATACGTAGCAGCTTCTGATAGGAGCTACGCTGGAGCGTCTGACTATCAGAGCTCGCAGCCGTGGACAAATCTCCGGTGTGTCGGTAACAAAGTCCGCAGTAAATTTTAGCGGCGGCCTATAGAACGAGCGCTTGTTGTATTTTCTGATTAGCCTTTTGATATGAGTTCATTGTACTGCCCTCCTTGACGTCTCGGCCGCGGAACGGCGCCTCGCAGACCCTTACATCGCTGAATCGACCGACTGTTTATTCAGATATTCCATATATAGACCGCAGGAGGAGCCTTTATGTGGGTGTGTGTGTGAGTGTGTGTGGATATGCGATGGTCGTAAGCCCCCCTATTCTCAATCTGTATTGTGGCGTTCGTGACCAACATTTTTCACAGGCGTCGTCTGTTCTTCCTTTATGAGGAAAAGGAATGTAAGGAACGCGTTCTATGTGTGTGTATACGTCGGATTCAATATATAAGCTTTTAAGCTTTGGAGTATATAATGGCAGATCGATTTTGTTGCTTGTGTATATAACCCTGCGGTTATAACTATTTCTCATTGCCGATGGAACGAAAGATTTGTTTGTTGCATTCTCTGAAATCAATTGAATAATTTTTTCCCAGAAGTAAAAACAATGTTTGCTAATAAATTCGGATGATATGAATTCGATAAAGCTTCGTTAACTTTTTTCAGAATTCGATATTTTTATTATAAAAAGACGTTGTACACAGCAATTTTAGTGAGATGTAACAAAAAAACATGTTCTTGAAATTGTTCAAATTTACAAAAATTGCAGCTTTTTAATAACCAAACAGATTTCCCCATCCAAAGTCTTAATAGCCCACACCCATAACGAACGACATCAGAATCCCAGCAGCCCATTACACACACCGACAAAGTCCAAGACACCTCCCGTACAGAGCTAAGCCTTATATACACTAGCGGAGCAATGCGCGCGAAATCGCGCGTAAATATCAATAAGCGCGGAGCCAACGTCGCAGTCTCTAATTTAAAATTAATTACCCGCGAGAGAGGCCGGTGCGCCAGAGTCTCCCTTCCTGCTCCAAGTTACAAACTTCGGAGCGCGCGCGCGCGAGAGAGAGAGAGAGAGAGAGAGAGAGAGAGAGAGAGAGAGAGAGAGAGAGAGTCGAGTTCCGGGACCAAATCTCTCTCTCTCTCTCTCGCTCGCGAGCCGAATACAAATTCCGCAGCGGCTCGTTCGAGCTTATATAAACGTCGAGCTCGGTTTAGACTAACGCGCCCGATAATTTCAATGAATATGTACGGACATTAGCTGCATCTGCGAGTACACGCAAACGCTGGCCGAATTTCGCGCCCAACCACACGGGCACACACACTAATGCTGCGCGAGAGCGACTAACGAGTATACGAATAACAATGCTCGTTATAAAGCGATGCAGCGCGTAGAGCAGTAGAGAGAGAGAGAGAGAGAGAGAGAGCCCGAGTCTCATTGTAAAATGTCAAATCGATTATTTACGCGAAATGCAGTAGCCAAAGGTACAAAGGCTTTATCTCCCCTTCTCTACTGATACTGCGTGAATTTTTAAAATCGACCGTATGTGTACAGTTCATGTGTGTGTGTGTTATACGAGCCTTCGAAATAAAAAGCTCGAGCGAGCGAGCGACATTGAATCAATCTTCATTAGGCCGACGCACGCATGGGACTTTGAGCATCTGGTTTTACAGCGAAATTGAGCCGCAGTCGAAATCCCGACGACAAAGGCTGTCGTGTCTACGCACGCGTATACATGACGCGGAGCTCGCTGCAGCGGATCATTGATTTTACATATAACCCGTGCGGCCCACGCGGACATTGTATAAGAGGTCGATTTGCGGGGGCGCGACGCGTGAAACGAGCGCGTGTGTGCGTCTCTGCGAAATCGATGTGTGCATGTACCTATGTGTATGTATATACACTGGCGCGCGTCCGGAGAGAAAACAATTAATAAACGTCGACGAGCCGAGAGCTGAGGGTGTCTAGTGTCACATTAGAGCGGAGTATAGTATATACCTGTGCCGGCGCGGGATGAGAAAACTTTTTGAGCTTTTGAAATTCCCGCGGGCAGCTATTACCAGGACAAAGACGCGGCTTCCGTATTACGCGCGTGTGTGTATATATATATGTGTGTATGTGTGTGTGTGTGTGTGTGTGTGTGTGTGTGTGTGTGTGTGTGTGTGTGTGTGTGTGTGTGTGTGTGTGTGTGTGTATATATATACACGCGCAGATCGGCTACATTTTCGTATACTTTGCACTTTATAGGGTAGTTTGCACTGCGGCGTTTACTTATTCGCTCTCGCGCAGCTCCTCTCATATTATTACCTGAGCTGCGCGCAGAGCTTGCAGCCGATGTACACGCAAGCAGCCTTGTTTTCGCGCCAGTTTATACAGTATATAGGTGTATGTTTATAAAAGTCTGAAAATTTTACGAGCCAAAGCTCGGCCCGTTCATTCGTATTTGAATGGATTGACGTCGTAAATCATCCCCGCGTCACTTACTTCAAATCGCATTAAGTGCACATGCGCTTGACGTATTACTTCTATCGTACTATATATACGCGTGCTCTCCCTTCTTTTTCTCCGAGAATTTTCATACCTTCGTCGTGTTGCTTTCGATGAGAACACAATAACGCGTGGGTATATCAAATATTACGTGACGTAAATTCGCAACTCGTCGGACAGAGCTTTCATCGCTTATGCAGGGGATCACGTGAGCTCGGAGGAATTCTGTAAATACTTCAGAACCGCGACGAATTCTCGAGGGCAGCTGTGATGGGCTGCAGGTGAAAATTTAATTTGATGCAAATGCACCGGCGGCTACCGCTTCAAAAGTGGCTCGCTCGAGAAATACCCGCGATATCTCCTCGATAATTACTACTGATGCCTCGATCAACGTATACAGCGATGATGGTAATAAATAATACCGCGAGAAGCATATTCGAAATGGTATATATTTCCTCGAATATTGGCAGCGCGTCAATTTTCACTGCGCTGCATGGTATATTAAACATGAATTATTAACTTGAAAACCTGTTAGAGTTCTGTTAACGTATACGCGGAAGTTTGACGAGAACAACGGAGAGGATGTCGGTGCGGCACATACGAGACAGATCTCTCGAGTAAACAGCTTCAGAGATATATAGAGAACTGCTCGTCTGTATAACGATCGAAAGTTTTCGCGATGTCTGCGGGGCAGCGAATGAAAAAGCTTACAAAAGTCTGGAGAGTAGCGTCCGAATCTCGGACTCGATCGAACCACGAGCAAAAGAACGTCTCGTCGCTTGTTGTACACATACATATATGTCTGTATAGTCTGGAAAGCGTGGACGCGCGTGCGATTGGCATCGTCTCGAGTTCGCTTGACTAGACCCGAGCAAACTCTCTGTCTTTCCGCAAATAAACGGCTTTTGAAAATTCCGTTCTGTGTTTGTACCTGATGCGCTGAGCTACTCGAAAATCGTTATTCCGACGCTGTTTGTTTTCCTAGACGCGGGTAGGATGTTGTTGTCTTTATTATAGTCGAGCTTACAGACTCGATCGTTCCAGACCCTGTGTATGCCATAGCCGAGCTTATTATCTTGCTCTTCGGTGTTTTCGCTTACGCAGAGGATACAAGTCGTAAATCAAAACAGTCGCTTTCCGAAAGCTACGTATACGTACATCTACGTATGAAATTTTCACGTTTATACAAGACGGCTATATCCGAGCTTTCACGTGAATTTTCAAGTTCTCTTGTCCGTATACGCGTACGTCGGCTTTCGTGTCGTCGGCTGGCTTTTAAAACGTCCGACGAATCGGAAAAAAAATTCCCTGATGAAAAAAAAGCTCTCGCACTGGGTGAAATCAAGCCCGAAAAAAGTTTAACGTGCCGACGGTCCGTGTAAAAATATACGGGTATGCGCAGTGCGTCAGATTCCTGAATTACCGGAATATTTTCAGCGAATCACTCGCGACTTGGCTTGAAAACTGAGCCGGCTTCACCGGTCCAGCTCTCCCTCTCTCTCTCTCTCTCTCTCNTCTCTCTCTCTCTCTCTCTCTCTCTCTCTCTCTCTCTCTCTCTCTCTCTCTCTCTCTCTCTCTCTCTCTCTCTCTCTCTCGTGTCAATCGCTGTGATATCTCCATTTTTTCTGTCCCGCCAGAAACCATCGGAGCGAGCTTGCCTAAATAAACTCCGGGATATCGGCAGACTTTTTTTTTTATTTTTCAGTCGCCGCTAAAGGCCCGTCGATTATTAGAGCTATCAGTTTGTTTTTCCATTGTCGGATATGAAGAGAGAGANAGAGATAGAGAGAGAGAGAGAGAGAGAGAGAGAGAGAGAGAGAGAGAGAGAGAGAGAAAGAGAGAGAGAAAGGGACGTGTGCGTCTGGTCGATGATCCGATGCACTATGTATGTAATAGAGGGAAAAGCTTGTGTTTGAGCTTTTGATCGGCCGAACGAAAAATGATATTCGAAAAAATCTTCGACTCTTGAATGTTTGTCATCACGGGATGCTCGTCGGCTTGATTGGTCAAGGATTATTTTAAAGCTCTCGTCGTCCTTATCGAGTGTGAAAAGCTCCGTAATTCTTTGTCGCGCTGATTGTTCGCGTGCCAGAAGACCAGAACAACTATAGTGTAAAAGCTCTAGGATCGCACAAAGGAATTTACTCGGAGAACCCGGAAATCCAGTATCAGTTACACACACTCCGCTCGGAAAATTTTTCCCGCGTAGTCTTTTGACGGTTCCTCGAAAAAGCACACAAACAGCCGGATCAAGCGTTTGACACACAGAGCTTCGCTCGGTCGATTGTCAAAGACTACTTTTCCCCTCTCTCTCTCTTTCTCTCTCTCTCTCTCTCTCTCTCTCTCTCTCTCTCTCTCTCTCTCTCTCTCTCTCTCTCTCTCTCTCTTCATATCCGACAATGGAAAAACAAACTGATAGCTCTAATAATCGACGGGCCTTTAGCGGCGACTGAAAAATAAAAAAAAAAGTCTGCCGATATCCCGGAGTTTATTTAGGCAAGCTCGCTCCGATGGTTTCTGGCGGGACAGAAAAAATGGAGATATCACAGCGATTGACACGAGAGAGAGAGAGAGAGAGAGAGAGAGAGAGAGAGAGAGAGAGAGAGAGAGAGAGAGAGAGAGAGAGAGAG
>CM053171.1:44024013-44034356 GCA_012977825.3 Pteromalus puparum | reverse complement strand
CTCTCTCTCTCTCTCTCTCTCTCTCTCTCTCTCTCTCTCTCTCTCTCTCTCTCTCTCTCTCTCTCTCTCTCTCGTCAAAAGCATTCGCGGATTTTCACGTGTAATAGATCAATAGTCCCCTGGCTCGGGCGAGTTTGTTCCAGAAAGCGCTTTTCCACCAAAGTGTGCACATATTTGCTCGCGAGCTTGCGAGCGCGCGTTCATTAACCAGTGGGAATCGATCAAAGACGCGTCGACGCGTTGCCGGAATAAAATCGTGTACACACAATATAGCGGTATCATATCGTATCTCTATATCTGTCGTTATCATCCCTATCTCTGATGCTTCATTTCCGTTCGTCATTCCCAATACGGCTTATTATGTATCGATTCGGCGTGTATGCACAACTAGAAATTAATTAGCCTATCGCGCGACACTCGTCTCCCTTGACAGTAAACAATTATTCCTTCTAACTCGTCGTTTCAATTTTATAAGCCCCGTATTATATACTCGACGCAAATTTAATTCCGCTTTTGGATGTTGCGTGGCGCTTGATTGACGTGAATACCGCCGATGTTGTGTATTACGCGGAAAAAAGGAGCTTTTTACCGGGTGTATATTTGGACACAGTATACTGTTTCGCGTTTAAAACACGTGTATAAAAAGTAACCGAAAAAAAGAACTTGCACGCGTCGTTTCTGCAGATGGAAAAGTGCGCACAACAATAGCTCGTCCTCGTCGCTGATTGCCACCTCGTCGTCGCCGTCGCTGCACGCATTGTTTCCGACAACTGCAAAATTACTCGTTCATTCTCTCGACCACAGCCTGTAGCCGCAAATCGACGTCCAGGACAGGTAACACAGAGTAGCGTCGCCGACAAGTGCACCACCGCGGTGCGCGTGCCGTCGAGTCTCCTTAGAGCTTCCGGAACTCGAGCCCCTCGCTCGCGGATGAGACAATATAACCCCGAGCTTGGGGGATGTCGAAGGAAGAAAGCCTCGAGGGAGAGAAGATTTTTACTTAGGGCGTCTTTCAGGTGAGCACAATGCTTCTCTCTGCACCTTCTCTCTATATATACGTCTGCAGCACTTGTTCACCGCCGCTACTGCGCTACTGAATACAAGCCTCTGCTGTAACGCGTCTAAAGAACCGCGCGGCGAACAATCCATTCAAGCAGCTACCTGTCGAGCAGCTTTGAATGGCATTAATCTCTGTGACGTATATGTATATACTGCAGTCGAGACGACAACGAGGAGAGGTGCGAGGAGAGAGCATATTAAAAGCGGCGTGTCCCTCTTTTCTGCTGTTCTTTCGAGCCGGGAACAACTAGAGTAGTCTCGTGAGGCGGTAGATGAAATTCTTGCCTCCGCACACCGGAATTCTCATTTGTTTCCGACTCTCTCTCTCTCTCTCTCTCTCTCGCCTTTCTCGAGAAGGCTGTGATTTCGAAAATGCGGCTTTTCTCCTTATCGTTCTATTAAGATGTCGAAAACGGAACTAATAATCGCTCGAAGAATCAAGCGTCTAACGAAGCAGGAAACGACTATAACTGAATAATACATCGATCGTCGATACGTATACTCGTCCCCTGACGATATTAGTCAGCGCAGTGTCCCCGCCCACGTCTTTTTACAGGTCGCTTCTCCTCCCCCTTCGAAGATATGCGCCGTGTGTCCTTCGCGACAAGCGGCGCTAATTTTCGAATCGCTGTGCGGTGTAATAGGTACGTATTATTACTCGCCGTTATAACCCGACAATTATGCAAGGGCAAATGTCTCTCTAATGGATGATCGACGAAAGTAGGAGAGAGGAAAAATTGAGGAAAACATAAACACATAAACATTATTACGCCGCGTGAGTCAGCTACTCCGCGCAGTGAGTAACGCCGAAAGTGACACACGCACACACACACACACACACACACACACACACTAGTGCTTGCACTCTTGTTTTGACGGCGTGACAAACAGTTTCGCCGAGAGTCAACACATAGGAGAACTTTATTACAGGTAGTAAAAACGGTATCAAGAAAGAGAGAGAACCGCGCCGTCGAGACATTTTTACGCGTAAATTAGCATCGCATCGCGTGAACCGAGTGTTGCTTGTTTTATAGAGAGAGAGAGAGAGAGAGAGAGGAAATAAAAGCGCTTTTATCATTTTCTTCAAGGCACGCACGCACCTAATAAAGAAGCCAATCGAATAAAGGAGGAGAGTCAGGAGAATATGTGTGTGTGCGTGTGATCAATAAATCCCTCGCACGCAAGTACCGTGGTGCCCTCGATCCCAGAAGCCAAAGCCACCCTCTTCAACCCTCTCTTTTTCTTTCTCGGTCGATCGGTTGGTCGTCGGTACCTTCATCGGAATTCCCGCGTTTTCTCCCCTTTTTCTCTCTCCCACCAATGTCGCTGAATTAATCTAGGCCCGGCGCCGGCGTGTAAGCCTAAGTGAGACGTACGATGTCTAATGACCTCCGGCTGAACTTCGACCCCCCCCCCCTCCTTTTCCGTAACACACGCTCTACTCGCGTGTGTGTACGTTCGCCGACTCTTCCTTTTCCGTCCGCCGCCGCGTTCGTTCGCTCTTGCCGAGCTTCTTTGAGACTCTTTAGAACCGTCGAGACGCTGCTGAATAAAATATCAGCTCGTTAATAGTTTTTTTCCACTTTTTCCTTTTATCGCAGAGTCACCGTACTAGACACACAGACACACAGACACACAAGAGCCAATCGGAAATCAGCCACGAATTACGTGACCCTCCTCCTTTCGCCTCGTTTATCTTTTGATCGTTTCTCTTCATTCTCTCGTCCTAATTCGGAGAGCCGACAAAGGAATACACACACACACACACACACACACACACACACACACACACACAACGCGCTCAAACGACCGGAGAGATAACGAATTCTCTCTCTATTTAGTGCAGGTAATAAAAATTTATAGTCCATGCGCTGCTCTTTACATGCTAAACGCTATCAAGAGAAAAAGAGAACAAAATTTCGCCGAGGACGCAGCAATTTTATTTTGTGTCGACGATTGTTTTTCCGCGCGCGCTTACAACGAAAGCGAGAGAGAGGCTTTTACAGGCACGGGTAAAAAGCCAGTTGTGGAGCGCAGCTGCGCGCGCTCTCGTCGGGGCTAAAAAGGGCTGATATTACGGGAGTAACACTGAATAAATGAGCTGTCCCATTGAATATTTCTTCATGCAAATATTCGCGCCCGTCCGGGTGGCGATAAAAATCCATTCGCGAGACACCCTATATAAGTAGACGCAATTATAAATATATGGAAGGTATTTAAATTCATGACTCTGTATTTATTAGTATTATTTTTTCTTTTTTGCTGCTCGCTGCAAAATTGCGAGACAGTGCATCAGCAGAGCCATAATTCAGTGCATTTCCTTAACGAAGCTCTCGCCGGGAACGATGGCAAATAGGTCGGAAAAAGACTTTGAGCGGATCCTTTAATTGACCATAACGAGATCAGCCACGTGTATACAGTCATAACGAAGGAAAGCGACGGCAGGTATATAATAGCGGAGGAAGAAAGTCACGTCGGCTAAAAAGGAATTGAAAATCGCTCTTCCCTCTCTGATTACTGATCGTCTTCTCTTGCATCGACAATTGGCGTAACAAACCGAAAGGAAGCTTTGAGGACAATGCGCGACGAGGAGGAGTCGAGGTCGAAAACAAAGCTAATCCACGAGGGCTATGTGACTTTTCGGCTTCGAGTCGCATCGCTAACTCACCTTTTTATATTATATCCTCTTTTCCTAATCACCTCTCGTCGTCTTTCGGCTCCTTCAGCACGTTCAACTCGACTTTCCTTCTGTATACATATATATTACAGCCAGTGGCAGCTGTCCCTCGCACCGGACCGTCTTAACGAATCGAATTGAGGACGTTTCTTCGCTATAGAGCTTCGCACCTATAGACGCCGACGTCGCCTTCAGCGCAAGAGAGAGTATAAGAGAAGCTGCAGAAATGATTTGCTCCGGATGGGACGTAATTTTCGCGTCGACCGCCGCTGCGTTTATTCTCTCCTTTTTCTTCGTCTTTGTGAACTGCTTCCGCTGAATTAACGGGATTTAATGATACTTTTGAAAACACGTAGCGTTAATTATTAAACGCTCCGAGATTACTTCTTTCGTCGCGCGGCGCTTTTTATTTCCGCTCTGTCGAGTGGAAAATCATTCTGGATATTCAAAATTAATACGCAAGCTCTTAAGATTGCGACGATGGAAAAAATTCTCGGGAATTAAAAATACAAATCGTTGATGTAATATGCATCTCTGCGACTAGACATGTGTATAATACATCGTTGGAAGGGATGTATACAGCTTCTGCACGAAGTTGAAACTGGGACATCCCCAGTCAACAGCAGTTTAGGATAACGAAGCGCGGGATGGCCGACCGACTGGTTATAACTAATGATTGATGTCATGCTGCTCTGCCGTTGCTGATCTACATATCGATCCGAAAGCTACAGCCGATGATGCTCGATTGCATCCCAATGAAGCCTTTCGCTCGTAAAAAGAGCTGCTCGGCTTTGCGGATAATGCACCGTTTTAGAAGAGAAAACAGCCGATTGTTTCGCTGCGCTCCTGATTAGTCTGTTTTCCGATATTATTAATAATCCAAATCGAATGGTTAAATCAAACACTCTTATCTTTCACAAAGCTTTCATCGGTAAATACATCTACACTATATCCGACATTCTCGCGTCAAGAAACTCTCTCACACATCTCTTTCTATCGATCGATCGTCACAGCTAGCGCGCGCGCAATCTCCCGTAATTGCCTAAAGCGGCTTCGCGCGTAATCTCACGGGCCGCCTCTGTATATAGCACAGCGAAATCTCGAGCGAAATTTTTCTCGCCTCTCCTTCAGACGCGTGAAATACGAGAAAGAAACGAGCGGCGCTACTCGCACGTCAGCGCTAACAAGGTCTCGGGCCCCCGTCTCGAGATTTGTCTGCCTGAGTAAGCGAAGCACAACGAGTAGTAGCACGTGTATATATATATATATATACATGTGTGTGTGTGTGTGTGTGTATAGGAACGCCGGCATACACTCGGCTTATCGGGTAACGAGAAAGCTTATTTCCCTCTACTGTGTGGGTGTGTGTGTGTGTACGGATATGTGTATCGAGATCGTTACGCGTTGTGTGCAGCTGCGCGAGAGCTACCAGTCTCGTTTCGATATCTCGACGATGGCATATACTGCAAGCTCGTGCGTCGTTTCGATTTAATACCTTTGTATTAATCAGCTGTGTTATGTATGTGAAACGTGAGCGTCGCATCGGCTATTTATACGATACAACGCAAATTGAATATATCTCGCGTGGGCGTTGAAAAAAAACGAACGAACACAGTTGGCTTTTGTGCAACTGTACAGTCGTTGCAGCGGATGCTCTCGATAAATATTTATTAAAGTATTATCGGAAAGCCCGGGAAGCGAGCGGCTTCGTTTGATCCGAGAGCCTTCCTTTTTTTTTATTTTTATTTCACGAATATCCAGCTTTTTCGAATTCCGAGCGCGGTGTGTACCCTCACGAAGCTTTCCGAGCTTTATATCGCACAATGCTTTACGACCTTCGTCGCACTCGTGTGGGGAAAAAAAATCGACGAATTACCCTTTAGCAATTCGACATCCTTTGGCGAATTTATCGAAAAATTTGACCCGTTTCATGAGGGACACATGACACAGGAGGCACAGCGTTTAATTAACGCGCTTCCTTGTCGTGTCGCGCGAAATGAAATTAATAAGGGCCAATTTAGCACGAGAGCCTGCATAATTAGCTTGCGACGAGGGAGATAGATAGATAGATAGAGAAGGGGTAAATGAAATTAGAAGTTAATTCAGCGTGCAGCACGCTATCGAGTTTAAGGGCGCGAGCTGTCGCCCATCGGCTACTCTCTGTGTCCCGGCAATCGATACAGCGCGGCTACCATCAAAGAGAGAGAGAGAGAGAGCCTGAGGGAGAAAGAGAGAGGAGCCTCTCTCTCTCATCGGCTTTGTGCTGGTTTTCGAAATTCGTTCTCTCCCTCTCTGTCTCTCTCAGCGAGAGAGATCTCGTTGGTATTCTCGAGCATAGTTACCGGCGCTGTCGAATTCGAGAGAGAGTCGATAGAAACTTTTCGACGCTTTCTCCCTCTCTCTCTCTCTCACTCTCTCTCGTACACATACGAGGACGTTGCCTTGCGGTACGGCTTCGAGACTCAACTTTGTCTCGTGGCTTCGGCTGACGAGAGCCCGAGCGTTACTACTTGCGCGCGTCGACCCTCTGTGTCTGGCTGCTGCTGCTGCTGCTGATGCAGCTGCCGTCAAAAAGTGAAAATAAGGACGAGAATGAGGTCAGCGGGCGACCGCTCGATATCTCTAAAAGCTACCTAAATATAGCACCGACGCTGCTGCCGCCACTCCCACGACGTATATACATACACACACATACCCCTTTCTTTCGCTTCTCTCTTCTCGCGCCACGTCGATTTCCACCTTTACCGCCTTTTTCGTTTCCTCTCTCTCTTTAGCTCCCTCTCTTTATTAATTTCCCACCGACGCTGCAAGCAACGCGAGAGGACATTCAACTCCGTATACGTGCGTGGGTGTGTTTTCTTCGAACTCGAAACCGTGCCACGTGCATTTTTCCTACGTATACTTCGCGAGTTATAGCCATTATACGCTGCGCTGAGAGAAGAGCGAAAACTAAACGCGCGAGTTTCGTAACTAAATGTACGAAATTCATTTAAGCGACACTGCGACGTACTCCCGCACTACTTGCTATATGTAAATGAAGCTGCTGCACACGCTCTATTCCACCATTTTTAATCCTGCCACGAATTTCGTACATATTATACATATAGTACACGTAAGAAGCTCTCGTCGAATTTGAATAATCGCGCGATGATAATTGCACTCGGGAGAGTTTTGTTGTTAATGAATTCCCGACGCTCGCGCGCTTAGAAAGTGTACACCGCCCATTGTCATAATTCAAAGTAATGGCAGCAGGCGGTGGCCGTATCGCTATAAGAAAATTGCAACGAGAGAGCGAGAGAGAGAGAGAGAGAGAGAGAGAGAGAGAGAGACGACTCGTAATAACGCTGAATGGCCGGGACGAGAAAGACACGAATCAGCGAGATAGTGTAAATGGAAGAGAGAACAAAAATAAAGCAACAAAAGCATAGCCGCTGTGAGAGAACAAAGACGCAACCTCTTCTCGTGTATATACGTTTCCCAATTTCAAGTGTTATACTCCTTTTCGTCGGGATAGCTCGAAAAATAAATAAAGAAGAGCGAGAGGCACTTGTAGTTGCTTATTTGGAATGGATATAGATTCGAGCATTGATAATACTTATGACCGAAAAACTTGCGACTATAAAGCGACGTGCGACTCTCTATCTCTCTCGAGAAGTTCGAAGCTTTACGCGTCTCGACTTTTTTCTCCTATATCGGCTATAAATAGATTATACCCGCATAAGTCGGTAGCTTATCGCGGATACTCCAATTTATACCCAGTGCGCTTCGCTCATCCGCACGACGAACTTTTTCCCCCGATATATATACCTATACATACTCTATACTACTATATATAACGCCCACACTTCGCGTGTAGTACATAGCTCTCGACACGACGCGCGGTATAATTGCTATCTAATCGCGTGTGTTGCACAACGAAAAAGCGAAAGGCGCGCATGCACAATCAATATAAACGACGTTTACTCGCGAACGATTTATCATTGCCGCGGGGGTGGACGATTAATCAACGAGAGCTTTTTTTTTGCAGTAGCAGCAGTAGCAGCAACGAGAGGAGAGAATCAGATAATGGTCGGTTCGTTAGAAATCTCCATCGAGTCTGTGGCATGACCAGCGAGCGTTCGTTTTCGCCCAGGCAGTAGTGTCGTCTCGTTTATCAAGCGGCCGATTAGCCTCGCGATTTGATTAACGCTTTAACGAGGAGTGTAACCGATTTAATACGTCTCTATGTGTACACACCGTCGGCCGACTGCTCTCACGAAGAAGACGAGTCTCTCTCTCTCTCTCTCTCTTTGTGTAAGTATAGGTATATATCTGTACGTGTGTGTAACCGTATAGTCGCGATAAGCTCGTCGTTAATGGAAAACAGCGCGGCCGGCGCTAAATCCTCTCTCGATCAAGATCAGAGCGGAAACTAGGCCGAGACTTCCGCCGAGCGACAATGAGCGTATTCTTGTCGAGTTAAAACGATTAGCCGCCGCCGCAGTTCCACTAAATTCTTGGATGTGTACACATGCACTACTGCCGAGTCTCTCTATATATACCTTTTTTTATACTCTCTCGAGTAAAGGGTTGTTTTCAATGAAATTACGTGTTTTTTCCACCTCGTAAGTGCGCCAATTTCGAAGATTAACACGTTGGAAAATATGGGAATGCTCTCCAAAGCAACGACTGCGTGAAATTTTAATTAGCCCTGTGTCGGACTCGACGGGTTTGCAATTTCTGAAACTTGCATAAATAATGATTTTTGATCGAGAGAGCGAGTGCAGAAGGGCCGAGAGGCGGACGTAATAAACGTCAGGCGCGATGAAAACTGCGGGAAAGAGAGAGAGAGAGAGAGAGAGAGAGACGAACGCGAACGCGTAGCAGCAGCTGCCGTCAGTAGTTAACAAAAGTGTGTCATATTGGAAAGCTGTCGAGAGGAATCGGTATAAACGCGTTATGTAAAATGCTCGCTTCAATTGGCCGCTTGCTACTCTTTAATAACTTTAACCCGTCGTGTGTGCACCCCCCGATCGAATGATCGCTTTTAACAAAGTCACTTTATTCTGGCTGCTGCTGGTTTGAATATTTAAAAACTACATCTCGATTATAATTGTTCGAATATCGAATACCGGAATACGCGATTAAGAGTAGTAAACTATCGGCGTAGTTGACAAAATAAATTATAGCAAAGTGCTTGATCGAATTACACGGTAAATTCGCGTTTAATATTTGAACAGCTGCTGCTGTTGTTGTGTATGTGTGTTGATCAGTTCGAAAATCGGACTCGACACAAAGAAAATCATTGCGTATAACGCGTCGCTCGGAAATTCAGTAAATTTAGACAGGCAATGCGGACACTCGACACCGACGCGAATAAATCGAGACTCGATATTAGTTATCACGCGATACATTATCGCTTTCTGCTTTTCGATAAACATATACAATAGCCATGGCTTTCGTATTATAGTCTCCGTCATCCACGAAAAAACAGACATAAAACGGCAGCTTCTAAAAAATCTGACTTACAGGACTCCCAGGACTCCCAAGAGTGCCTTGAATAAAAAAAAAAGCTCCCACACACTACGGTCGGCAGCTTTTATCGAAAAAGTACATATCCAGCGGGATCGAGCGCTCGTTGGAATTTTACAATCGAGAGCCGAGGAAAGAGAGAGAGAGAGAAAGCTTTATTTGACGGCTAATACGCGCACTCGGGCTAAAAGGCCAGATCCACAATGCGAACGCGAACGGACTGATCGTGTTTCGGTATATGTGTGTACGTACGGCGCATATACGCGTAAAACTCGAGGGGGCAGTGGTGCGCGATCGATGCACGCGATGCGGGCACACATCCGATTCGCGTCAGTTTCCAAAGTTATACGTACGTGCAGCAGCAACAGAGAGAGAGAGAGAGGGAGAGAGAGAGAGAGAGAGAGAGAGAGAGAGAGAGAGAGAGAGAGGGGGAGAGAGAGAGAGAGAGAGAGAGACCGCAGAGGACAGCTAACAGGCATTGTGTGGGGCGCGTCGGTGTATATAGCCTCCCCCGCACGTACAGGATAACGAACTGCAATTATTTTGACCGTCGCGCGGCGACGACGCCTTATTTTTCGAATACGTATGCATATATAGTGTGTGTTCTTTTTTAGGGGGGAATGAACTTTACGTCGTCGGGAACATCAATCGGTGTCACGTGGTTGCCGCCGGCGAGCTATGAGTTTTTATTCCTACGCAGTTTACTTCGATTCGTGGAGCTACTGCTGACGAAATCGTATTCGAGGCTCGATTTACATCTACGCAAACGGTGCTGCCCTTTCAAAGCGGAAAAATAGCGTTGTTTTTTACGTTTGAACGTGTTTTCTCGATTCCAAAACTCGTGGATTAATTTTGGTATTTTTTTTTTTTTTTTTTTTTTTTNTTCATCGCCTCATCTACGCAAGCCTTCCACGTATCCCTATGTTGTGCTAACCCTATCCATTTCGCGCCGTCCCGCCCGATTTCAGTTAAGTCAGCTTTTACATTGTCCTCCCACCTGCGTCTAGGTCTACCTAGAGGTCGCGATGTATTAGAACTTATTTTCGAAAACCCTAAAACGGTTTTCCTCTGCTTTAGTAAGCGCCCAAGTTTCGCA